>JACXII010000063.1:237500-396242 GCA_014737395.1 Bombus waltoni | reverse complement strand
TTAAAATTATTATATATATTATTACATGGAATTTGAATACGCTTAAACTGAAATTCACCACTATCTGTAATTTTGCAGACAGGTAGTGGTTTCTTTTTTAAATAAATGAATGAGTGCCATTTATCGAAATATTCTTTTAAAATTTCAAAATTTTGAAATGACCTCATTGCCGCATTTTTTAATTGCAAATCACGTTGGTAATCGATATTATAAAGGGAATTTCTTAAAATTTCTTTAAGTCCTTCTCGTAACAAGAGCTGTTTATGTAATTTCATTGCTGCTTTCACATCATCGTTCATTTTCACTTTTTGTGCAATATACTGTTCCCAAAGCAGAAAGTACTTTCTCAAAATTTTATGTTCCATCATGGAAATCGCAAGAAATTCTTTTTTACGTATATAGAGAACATCTTGTAACTTGGAGTGCCAATGTAAAATAAATCTTTTCAATAGGAAACCAATGGCAATCTCATTTAATTCTTGTTTACGAACCATTTTTATTTTATACTGCCGGGAAAATTCTATCCAATTAAAAAAGTATTTACGAGTTACATTCAATTCCCAAAATTGAATCGCTTGATATAATTTTTGTTTCTCTTGTATAACACTGTAAAGCGTATTTCTCCATTTTTCTATGTAAATATATTGCAATTGACGCATAATTTCCTTACTTTTATCATTTAAATAAGATAATCTAATTCTTTTCTCTTTTCTATAAGCAGCATAATCATAAAACTTCTTTAAAGCTTTAATTGTCAACTTCTTTTCATAAAAATTGCTCGCTGTAAATATCTTTCTTCTTTTGCATTTTTTTTTAATTACATATAAACGCCAATTATTGAACATTGTACTCTTTTTTCTGTTTTCAAATATGTTTCTAATTTCATGATTTTTTATTGAATTTTGTAGACTCACATTATACCAATCTTGCCATGCAAAGAATGTCTTTTGTACAAGTTTGAAGTTGTAAAACATTTTGATATTTTCATTCATTGTCTTCTCCGTGATGGATTCATTTACAAACTATATGGAAAAAATAAAATTTAATAAGAACAATGGTAAATGCAATTCATGGATCAATTAAAAATCCTACCGATATAAATTTTCCAAAATATCTTTTTAACAATTTTGTTCTATTGTATACCGAAACACGTTCTTCTATATCTAACTTCTTTAATTTGTATTCATGGTATATTTTCCAAGCATCAAAATATTTTATTAATAATTTGCTTTTATAATGCATAATTGCATGTGCTATTTTACTTTTTTGTAATATAAATTCACAACTATTAACCCAAATTCTTATGAAAGTTTGTAAAACTTTCTTTGCATAAAATTTACGCGCCTAAATAGAAAGTTATTTGTAAATTAGAATACAATTATGTGAGTCAAGTGTTAATCATTAAATTAACATCACCTTATCAATTTTATCTTTTATAATTTTTTTCTCCTTTTGTAACGCTACATATAATTTCCAATTTGTAATACAGTTTTTCAAACAATATATATTGTAGAATGCAACAGATTTTTCTAATAAAGCTCTTTCCTTATTTGTAATTGAAACACAAATACTCCAATATTTAAAATAGTTTCTTAACAAAGATTTAGAATAATGTGTCTCTGCTTTTTTATAGTTTACAGAAATTATAGGGTCATTAGTGCACTTATCCATAAATGAAACAATATTTTTCCATTTTAATAATACATTTTTTGATAACGCATTCAAAACCTTTTTCTGTAATTTTTTGTGATAAAAATAATCTGCTTTATATTTAGCTCTTCTTGTATGTAATTTGTGTATAACATAGATCTTCCAGTATCCAAAAACATTTCTTAATATCACTTTATCATAAAAATTATCGTGCGATTTCTGAGTAAAACTAAATAAAGATAATCACTTTTATATTGTTATATTATTAAGTTGATTTTTGATATCTTACTTTAGAAATCGTTGATTATTAGTATTTATATTTGACATTTCAGTCTTATGTATTGTATTTTGCATAATTTTAAATATATTATTATATTTAATCATAGGATTTTGTGACAGAGTGTTTTTAAACCAATAATGTAGTGATTTCAATTCTAAATTATGTATATATTTGTTATGAACTATCTTTTTCATTATTATATCAGTATTTTATTAACGTTTTTGTTATTATATAGGTATTTTGTAATGCTAATTTCTCTATAATATTACTTAACTGAAGTATCACCAATATTAAAATTATTAAAGTGATTCATTGTTTTAAATGTACCACTTTAATTGACATAAGAAACAAATTTTTTCAGATATTAAAATACATTTTTATGCAATACATAAAATAATACCCATCATAACAGTTTGCAAAATTCAATTCTTTCTGCTTCTGCAAACATTAAACTTGTAGACATTAAACTTTTAGTTCCTAAAATAAATATTAAAATTCCAAAGAGGAAAAACAGATAAAAAAGAATTTAAGAAATATGATTAATAAAATTTAACAAGCTAAATGAATCAGTTCTGGATCTTGAAATATTATAATGAAAAAGTAACTGAAGAACTCTTGTCTTCCACGAAAAATTCCAATGTTGATCAAATATTTATTTCAATAAAATAAAACGTATTGTATTCATTGTATCATTTATAATGAATTTAACATTTTGTATTGATAAAATTAATTGTGTTTGCAAAGAAATGCAAGAGGATTTGTATATAACATTTAATAATATAACCTTAGTAAGTACATTGACAGACAGATATGTATTTCATCTGTTAAGAAAATCATTATTTTGCATGACTTATAATTATGTATATTTTTCTTATTTTATCTTTACTACTTCTTTTCCATCTTTATTGAGACCACTCTTCTATTCAATAATATGAATAAGGTATGGCTGAAAAGATTCTGAAAGCAATATTATATAGCTGTGAAAGTGCTAATAAGGATCTAGAAAATTCAAGAGGATATAAAAAACTACTAGAAGAGAATAAATTCCTACCATCTAATGATATATTCAATGCACTATGTTTATCTTTAACAAAACTATTGACATATAAGGTATCAAAGGAAGCATATCAACGTTATACTGTGAGACGTCATGTAATTGTAGGTATCTTGTATGTGAAAGTATATACGAAAAGTTCATTGTATTACTTCATAATTTATTGTTAATTCAGGAAGTTGTACGAGAATGGTGTAGAATTAACGACGATCTTCAAAATTTCAAAGTACTCAGAGATGAAAAGCAAAGCTTAACGTTACTAAAAAATTTGTTAAAGAAATATTTAACAGATGATACCTTAGACAGCTGTGATTCAAGTGATAATCTATTATCCTTAATCAGTGCTTTAATATGCTTAGCATCCACAGATTCATATTATAAGTGTTATGTAGAAAAGTCTATACTAAAACTAGCAGAATTAGAAACCTGCGACGATAGTGAATATTTTTTATGTTATGCTGTACAAGAAAATTCCAATTTAGACCTCAAACTTTCAACCATAGAAACCATATATAAGTCACAAAAATGCAAATTAATAGAGCAACCGTTATTAAATAATTTCATATCATCGTGTATTGATTTAAATAAAGATGACAATATGGATGATTTAGAGAATATAAATTTGACAGATCAATTATTCAAATTTGCCACTAAATCTTCATGTATCTTCTTACTAGTGTGTGCATTCTTAAAGGAATTATTAGTACAATTAGATCATGCTCCTACAGTTGTGAATTTTATACAGTCAACTTTAAAAAGCATTAAGGAACATTGTCAGAAACAAAATAAAGATATCGTAGACCTTTATCCAAGGAACATGCAATCTCTTGTAATTTTACTACAAATAGAACCTACACATCACACAGATGATTCTAAAAATGGAGCATTAAGGATGCTAGAGGATATTTATATGGAAGATGAAGATACTGTAATAACTCTATTGTCACATTACCCGAAGTGGTTAAAGTTATTTGGACAACTTTTGAGTCCAAGTGACGAGATGATGTGTTCATATAACAAGGAATTGAATTGTTTATAGTAATAAATTGTAATAAATATTGAACTGTACAGATTCGTTTTTACAATTTGTTTTAAGCAGTGACTAATGTATTTATGTAATGTTTTATAATATAAGACAATAAAAGAGAATCGAGATTTGAAAGTTGTAGTATCAAAAGAAAGTACCTTTATTAAATCACTGTCTAGCTGCATAATATAAATTTAATAGTTTCGAACAGAATGTAATAATTAACTTAAATAGTTCGCATACAACAGGTGGTATTTATTTTGTATTTTTGTTGTAGTACGCGAATCTCAAGTCATATCCAACCACTAACCAGACGTCTTTATTACAAAACTTATCGTCTCGTGTGAAAACATGCAAAGTATTTAACGATGCCGATCCATCTCTACTTAAACAATTGAGAAAAAAAGAACAGAAACTCAGATCAAGTTATTCAATACTTCTTTTCTCTGCTCAACAACACTTACATAGGGTTCCTTTATTTTCAAGTCGTGGAAAGAATGGTGCATTATGCAATTTCGATAGATTGATATTAAGAATAAGAATTACCGTTTCCTGAATGTATTAACGGATACGCATATAAATGTTTCCCCTACTTCAATTTTGTCAAAGTTTTAAAATCAAAAAAGCTTTTAACAACACGATATAATCACCACAATTTGAGAGGAATTAACTAAATCTGTGTCGGGAATGTAATTAAATTATTTTTAAATTTGAAAAATGGCGCCGAAAATTCAAATTGCAATTTATCAATATATCGATACTAAATTTACCTCGCGATATTTTCCTCTAACACTTGATAAAATTCGCACGAAGAAAGTTTTCGACAACAATACAAAAATTAGAACAGTAGTAATAAAAATTTACCAGAAGACTCCATTGATACAGTAGAAATGTTGAAATACACGCGCACGTACCACCATTCGCTCTATTAACTAGAAACCCGTGTTCGTTTGCAATGAATCTAAACGTTTCGATAATCAACAAGTGAACTATTCCCGTAAGATTTGAATGAATCTGTATGTTTACAAGGAAATGAAGCTACGCGTGAAACGCGATACATGAAGTACGGAACACAAAACAACAAATTAAACGATACTACACTCCAGCTGTGCGTTCTGAATTGGATCGCGCCGACTTTTGTCGGTTCCTTACGCGCCCTTCGCTCACGCTTGCACGCGATCAGCGGGCATGCGTGCTCGTGCAGAACGCCATCGCAGATATTTAAACTTGGACAGTTTCTAAGCGCGGCACGCCTTGAATCTCCTGTGATGCTGTAGAACCGCTAGAAACATTCTCTTCGGACATTGTGCTTTTGCTCGTGTTTGCCGTGGTTATAGCAGAACCAGAAGACAACGGGATATCGGTGGTTGTCGGGACTTGAGAGGCAGGAGCGGACATGGATTTTTCAGGATTGATGGTGGACGGTTCTGCTTGGCGTGGCAGGGATTTGCGTCGTTTCAAGGACTCGCGTTGCCGTTGATCGGCCTGCCGCTTTTCCGTTTTGTTCTTTACGCCAGTAGGTTTCTGTGTTACCTGTCGAAGCCAATATATGAATGCAGGAGCTTCTGATGGGTAGATGAATAATATATACCTTAAAAGAATCGTTTGTAAAGAGGAATGACGACAGAGTGCCGGGAAGAACATACACTGAATTTAAATAAAACCTTTATGGCGGGAACAGTTCGACCGTTTACAATCATATCGAAAATAACTTTTTCATAATTCGCTCTATTTCTTCCGGGAACTCTAATCATTCTATAGGGTGACTCGCATAGTCGCGACCAACTATAGCTATTTGCAAAGTGGAGGAAGTTACAAATAGATATATTCTAAGCGAGATATTTTAGACAAAACTTTGTAACAAATTAGATTTTGTTTGAATCGTAGATATAGCCTTCTCTTATATTTTTCATTGGGTTTCACTCTACAAATAGCAATAGGTTGTCTTCGAAGCACGAATCACCTTGCGCATAAATAACATGATCGAAAATAGGCACTCATCACGAAATTCTAAATAACAGTACTCTTTTGATTTAATCATAATCTTTGTCAAGTACGATTTTGAAATATGTTTCTCTCTCTCTCTCTCTCTCTCTCTTTCTCTCCTCTTCTTCTAACAGAAGCGATTAAAATCGTTTAAGACCAACATTTATCTCCTACATGGTTTTATGCACGTAATGATGCATATACTTCCTTCGTGGTACATCTTGAAGATATAAAATATTCCTTTTCTAACACAATTCACGCGATTCACGTTTAAAATCGGTATCGAAGTATCGACGAGAACTCTGAAACGATAAATCTCTTTTAGAATATCGAAAGCGAATGTGGAAAAAAAGCATTGACCTTTCTTATTACACCTTTTATGAAATAAAGAGGAAATAAAGAAATAAAAAATAAAAATAAAAGATCGAGCTACGGTTTATTCTTGTGACACGTGTTTGCAATAAACATGAAAGCTTTTCTTTTCAATGTTTTCAACGAGGAATTAATTTTAAAAACACGATACTATTTAAGAACTTAAAAATATCTTTTTAATTATTTTTCATATACATGTTAGACGAATAGCTTTATAGAATATAAAGATTTTTTATATTTTAATCTAAAAGCACAATTAACATATTTGTTGCAAAATCTAAAGAAATTTACTGGTTCTGTGGAACCGTGTGTAATTCATCTGTTGTGAATCATATTCTGTTTTAACAATCGCATATAGTGTGTTTTCTCCATAAAGATAAGAAATATCAAATAATTTGTAAATACAAAGTATCCTCGTTGAAAGAGAGGTTTGCAGCAAAAACGTGTCTCCACCTGCGATTTACACGCACTATCGCTCTATCGACGGAAAAAGGAGATGCAGAGGGTGGGGGTTGGTTTTGGATTATATGGAACGCTTCACTTTTTTTTTTTGTCCACGGTGAAAATGTCCAGGTAAAAGTATAGACAGTAAAAATGTTATAAAATGAAATACTCTGTTACCTTGTAAAACGTGTTACATTTAACATCGAGGCGATGAATTTTTTTTTTATCGTTTAATGTTTTTGTTTTCAAACGTGTTGTGAGCCGTAATAGTAATGTTTCTATTTTTTTTTCTTAATTGTTTTTTCAGTTCCTTTTTGTATTCATCGAAGTTGTTTCGTCGAAGACACAAGTCAAATAGACGGACAGCTGTGTTCATTTTAAGCTGTTACGCTTAAAATGAATGTTGATTTCTCTTATCAGTAGTGTTTCTTTTAGCTTTTCCTTTCTCTCTCTCTCTCTCTCTTTTTCTCCTTTTATCTCCCCCCAAATTTTTTGTCTCCATTTTTTTTAGACTTTCTTGTCTTTTTTAATCATACAATTATTCAACCCCAACAAATATACGCGTACACGATCGTACATGGATATCATAGTGTCTAACGTGTACACGTGTACGCCAAGTGGTTCGTTTTCGTTTTTATCCTTTTTTTGCTGTTTTTTTTCTATAGTAACACTTTTTTTTTGCATCGTTCCTTATACATACATGCGGGCGAAAGATCGTCTACAGCTGTTATTTACAATATGGTCGACCGATGGCGACAGTAACGCCATCGCGTGTGATCCACTCGTACCATACGAGCACGCGCCGATCGATCTTTCGCCCTTTCCCAACTCGAACTTACTCTCCATCATTATTTCGCCTTATTCATTTTCCATTTTCATTTTTTTTTTAATAGTTAATATATTAAAATATTACAAACTATGGCGAAGAAACGTTGATTCGAAGAAATAATTAGTATGAACCATATATCCACAGCAGATCATTCTCGTGCTCGTAACATTTTGAAAACTTGACTCGATTAGTTTTTTTTTTCTTTTTTTTATATAACAATTAATATTATGCTGATATCGATCCTCGAAATAAATAACGTTTAAGAGCAGCGAACTTTTAAACGTTCCTAGCGTTCTTAACGTCTCGCGTAACATCACACCGATGCCGGGGGCGATGCACCTTAAAGATAAACGGCTACGATTTCGCTTTTCCGTTGCGTTCCTTCGGGAAATTTAGATAAACTTAGATTTAGATTACAATGAATTCTCAGGGTTTGTATTGTATCGAACAGACGGATCAAAGTTTTAGAATTGTACATTTCAAGTATCACATAAGAAATGGGTAGTTAGTATCGTTACAAATGAGTATTAATGACCGATCAATTAGAACGTTAGGTGAAGATTCGGCTTCGTTACCGTAATCCATCGACTCGTTGCATTCTTCGATTGTTCGAATGCTGAGTGCTAAAGTGCTATGGACATTAAGGCGAAATATACGGAACTGGGAAATAGATCTACTATTACTCCTTATAACTATTTACAAAGTTCATTAACTAAAGCTTATCGAGAGAAATAATACAATACAACGTGATGAAAAAGGCACAACAGTTGCATTTGTAATAAATCCTTTTTTTTAACCATGTTCAATGAAAAATACTATGCACCATTTGCCAAAAATATTTGAACCCTTTATGGATGAAGGCCGTGATATCTCGGGCAGTGATTCATCATCATCATCATCATGTCTTTGTGCACGACTTTCTTCAAACGAACGAAATATATATGCATGTATTTATATGTATGTATATATATATATGTATGTTGTAGAAGCAGGCTAACGGTTTATTAACCCTTTGCATTGTCAAACTTTTCTGGTATGTCAGTCGGCCAGCAACTTTACAAAACTATCCCAATTAACATTTAATACGTGATTGACGATAACGAAGGGGCGATCGTAAAAGCTATTGTATTCCTTTGAAGTGCTACACCGTATCTCGTGCCATTATTTGAAAAATACAAGATTAAATCTATTAAAATTCGATCGGCGTATATTTAATCTTAGATTATTCAAGAAACGCGTGCTTAGTAGACATCGTACACCGAATGCAAAGGGTTAACTGAACATTTGTAGCATTTACGCAATTAGTCGCAGTAAAACAAATCCTCCCAAATCTATAACGTTGCTTCGAAAAGTATGTTTGCCCGCAAAATGGGTTGAACTGTCCAACTGCACCCAGCACCCTTAAATACGATCTTGTTGGAGTGCTATTGAGTAACGTGTTTCGTCATAGTTATAAATTTATAAATTAAAGAAATTTTATATTCCTTTCAGTTTTTATATCCCGTGAGCGATAAAAATTGGTCTATCGAACTCGTCTTCGAGGTTGCATCGTCCCCGCGATCAGTATTTGTGTTATTTTCTATCTTTTTGCTTCTTCCTTCCCTTTTTTGTAAATAGATAGCTCGCTTCGTCGATTATCTCGAGTATACACGCACATGAACACATACACGCACGCATGCACACACGCGAGAGCGCGCTATAAGAGGAAGAAAAGAAAACGCCACGCTTAAAAGGTGATTCTCCCTTTTGTTTCTTTTTTCTCTTTTCTTAAATAGTAGAAGAAGGGAAAAAAGAAAAAAAAGAAATAAAAGAAAAGGCGATTCGTCGGTTCGCGAGAATTCACGGAAAAAACGTCTAATGTCGTCGATCGAAGTCCCGAGTTGGCGCCACTTTTCGATCTTCCGGCTCGATCCTTGTTCTCCACTTCTTTTCTTTCCCTTTCCTTTATCTTGCCATTTCTCTTGCATAGCGTTCGCTTCGCGCGTACGGTCTACACACCGGTTTCATGCCAGAGCTGAGTGGGCCGATTAACAAAACGATTAAGAAACGCGAAACCGATAAGAAGATCGAAAAATGAAAACAGAGAAATGAACAGAGAAAGGACGAGATACGATTTTGTTGTAAAACTTTTAGAAACAAATGAAACGAGATCGAGGAACAGATCGACGCGCGAGAAAGAAACGGATCGTTCGGTGATTATCGACGATGCGTGTTAAAAATGTGCGTAAAGAGTGAAAATAATAAAAAAGAAAATAAGAGAAAGACGAAGATGTGGGAGCAAAAGAGAAACAAAATAAAAAGATCAGCCCGCTCGAGGCTAGTCCTGACTGGTCGGTAATCAGGACACAAACTGATGATGGTGGTTCTTTCTTTTTTTCTCTGGTAATAATGGTACTAATAGTAATAATAGTAATAATAAGGAGAGTAATCGTAATAATAAGTATAATGACAATATAATCGTAATAATAATAATAATGATAATAAGAATAATCGCAGCGAGCGCAGGGTTTTCATACCGTGGCGTTGTTCAATCTCCTGTTACAAGCCGCGAGAATAAAACAGCGCTTTACAATGCGAGAAAAACATCGGCGCGAATTAGTTTTATGGGAATTTGACGTGTATGAAGAGGAGCGAATTAAATTATCTAAAACGCTTTCGCCTTTAGACGACGAGAGCCATACCAGCGAACGGGTGTAGCGTAATTACTGAAATGTCACATGCACATTCTCTCCCTCTCTCTCTCTCGCTCTCTTTCTCCCCCTGTTCGTCTCCTATCGGGAGATTGATTATCGCATATTTAGTTATTAACAGGACATTTTATCATTGGTTCTCTACGCGTTATAACAGCTTGCGAAACACGGCTTTGGTATGGAAACCCTACGTGATAATAGCAGTGATAATGATAACAGTAGTGGTCAAAAGCCCCACCAAATATAAACGTAGGTGTGGATCTTCGGCTACCTTTTCCTTGTTGTTCTCTCTTTCTCTCTCTCTTTCTCTCCCCCCTCTCTCTCTCTCTCGATCGCTCTCTCCCTCTCGTTCATATCAACATTTGGTAAAAAGGTTCGCCGATTACCAACCGCGCAACGTTTTTTTTCTTTTTTTTTTCTTTTCATGTAAAACAGCAAACGAAACACCAAGCTATTCTCTAACAATCACCTTCTCCGCTATATGAAAAAAGAACATTCGATAGACAACTAATGGTCAATTATAAACTGTGTTAATCCGTGTGTGGCGATAGTAGACTTTTTTTTGCTTTACTTCAATAGAGTACCTCTCACTAGACACGATTCAACATATAGAAAGTTTATCGTTATTATTTAATAATAATTATTATTTATCATTTATAATTATTATCTTAAAGCTGTCTAAGGACTCGCTGCGTGGCAGGAGCGTCGTGTTTTTTTTTCATTCTTCATTTTGTCCCTTCTTCCTTTATATTACTTTGCTTATTTTTTTTTCTTTTTTACTGTGTCAAACGATTTTTCATTTGTGTTATCTTTTTTCTCTTTTACTTTATACTCTTTTTATCTCTCTCTCTTTGACTCTTTGTGTTTCTTTGTTTTTTCTTTTCTTTTTCTTTTTTTTTTTATTAGTTAGGTACGCTGTAGTCGTCCTCATTTTAATAACATGTTATGTTTGTTTATTTTTTTTAATGTTTTTAATGTATGTGTACTATACACGCGATCGCGTACGTCAATTAGACAGTGTGTCTACGTCACCGTAGGTGTACGTGTGTTGTGTATATTTTATATCTTAAATATCTACTACTTGTTGATGCTTTGTAATTTGTAACTTTTTTATAGATCACAATATGTCATACCATCTGCATCGGTTGAACAATTTTCCTTTATGCCTTTTCTTTGCCGTTTCCATCAGAACGCTCGGTTTGGACAATATTATATTTCTTGTGCACAGATTGCGGGTTCACCGACCCCCTTAAACTCAACGAAACAGTTTGACAAAGGGTAAAAAGAAGATTTAAAAAAAATTGGTACGTTGATGAAAAAAGGAAAGAACACGACGTACGTGCGAAAAATAATTTCATTTCAAGTATATTTTTTTCGCTAATTTCTTTAATCTAATCCAATAGGTATGGTATCTCGTTAATAATCGTACGGTACGTTAAAAAAAAAAAAAAAGAAATGAACAGAAATTAAAACGACAATAATATCACAAGATGACGATTACGACGAAGTAGAAGAAGGGATTCGTGCATCGATCTAGTTCAAACTATCCTTAAATTGAAGAGGATCGGGATATAATATCTTTCTCGTTGATTCACCCACTCGTGCGTATTCGAATTTGTTATTGTGATTTATATTTCGTATTTATATCATCAAAACCTACGTGCTAAGTAAATTCAGACCAGCCGAAATTGTCGATTTCGAAGGAAATGCAATCAAAGAAATATCTTATCGAAATAGATAATAGGTTCATTGCTAAAAAATAAATAAAATTTTACTCATCTCTTCAAACGTAAACGCGCCGATAACGCACGAATCGGAACGCGTCCTCCATTAATTAAATAGCACTTTATGCGTTTAATGCATCTATGCCGCTCCGCTGCTTTCGAACTCTTTTATTCCGCACCAGTGCGAAATATATTTAGATTATTATTTCGGTTAATCGTTTTTCGATCACGAAGAAACGCAAGAGAACGGATAGATATTTATCTTCATCTTAATTTTTTTTTTTTTTTAAATCTTTCTTTCATTATCATTGTTGATATTAACACAGCGTTGCAGAATCAAAGCGTATTAAGATTTTCCTTTTCCATTGAGAGAAATAACTAGACTGCGTTAATTCTCCTTCCGACACGATCGTTCGTCTTTGAATATTATCTCTCTCTAGTCTTCCGCTAGCCTTCTCTTTTCCGTCCGTATCATATATACTTTCTTCTCCCCGCCTTTTCTTTTCCCCCACTTTCTTTTCCTCTTCTTGTCACGTGTTTCTTTTTCTTTTTTCTCTTCCTGTGTCCAAGTTGCTGGACCTAAGCGACTGCAGGCCCGCAACACCTTCAATTCGATTGATCGCGCGTTGTCAGGTGATACAGTTGCCTAGGTCCACGGACATTGGCATTTCGTTACAATTATACAGTTATATAGATTCTATATAAATACCTAATATGCATTCGTATAATACATACCTAATATGCAATTGTGTTAGAACTCGGCCGTCACTCAAACGTAACGTAATTACGTACGCGTGCACACCGTCTCTTGTACCGTTCGTCTTTCACGATGGAATATTTCTATATGTATGTAGAAATGAATGCGCGCACGCGCGCGCGCGTGTGTGTGTATCTGCAGCGCGAGATAGAGATTGTGAGCTATCATATTCAGTATATTTTCTGTGTGTTCTATATCTTTTCCTTTAACCGCGTATATGTGTGTATGTTTATGTTATCTAATGTTGTCTCCACATGCGTGTGTGTTCTGTACGACTTATACGTGTGTACCGTTGTATGTCTGCACTGGAGTCTGTATAATCCGGACACCAGACTTGTATCTGCGTCTGCATGCGCACTTTCCCGTACGAATCGATGAAACAAAACATAACATAATTAACTTTGTATAATACACATGTCATAGGGATTCGTATTCGGCTAGAATCTTTTTTCTTTTCACCTATATTATATATTATTTCATTAATTACTTTTTTCTTTTTTTTTTTTAATAGAGACGTCGTTCAGTTTGTAAACGAGTTGTATATGGCGTCGCGATTCCTAGATTGTGATTCGACGTTCACGCGTCAAGCGAGCAAAACACTTCTTTCCTATTCTCTCTCTTTTGACTTAACCGTAACGAGCACCATAAGCGGCGAGCATGTTACACGCGCGCAAGGAAAAGCACGGGATGAATTTCGTGAAAGGAGCACGTATAAACAAAGTTTCGTTTACTCTGTACACGAAAAACATTTTCAGACGAGATCCGTTCGACGAGATCTTTGCGAGATTTTCATGCGCACGCTCGTTTATCTCGTTTTCTCGGTTAAGTCAACGAACGATTGGCCCGCTTTCCGCGATCAACGGGATTTTAGTCTAACAACGCGACTACCCACACCACGCTCTCCTTTCTCCCTGCGATATAATCGTTAATATAACAACTATTCATTTATTCATAAATTCTGAACGATCAAATTCAATTGTAACGTGATCTCCACTACGGTTCATTTCCCGCTGACTGATCGTGTTTCTTTCTTTCGTTTTTTTTTTTTTTCTTCGTTGGAATCAATGAATCAACCTGACAGCCGATTTTCCATAAGAAATTTCACAGAAGCGAGAAGAAACAAGCAAAAATTAACGAATTAAGATGGAATCGATGGCGATAGAGAGAATAGCTCAGGAAATGAACGGTAGTACTCATAACGTTAATCGATGGCAACTCGTATCCACCTAAGGACATCGCGCAATAATTCTATATATCCACGATCCCGTCGTTGCGTACTTCCGTGGAATAGCACGAGCAGCAGACTCGTTTACTTTTTCTTTTTTTTTTTTCTTTTGTTTCGCGCACACACACACATCATCTATTCTCCTTTGATCCACTATCTCTCATCGTTTATTTTTCCTTTCTTTCCTCCAATTTGTTCCCTCCCTCCCTGCCCCCCCCCTTTTTTTTTCTCACGACTGGCGGTGACCGATAGATCGAAAGTCGTCGCGAGACCTATGATCGTTCGCGTCAGGCACCCTTCTCTATCGGACCTGAGTGCAATTTCGAATTTCTATGCTGAACGACCGGCACTGACCGGCTGTACGAATTCTCCGCGACGATATACATATATTTCTTTATATATAGAATCCATTCCAGGCGAGTTTTGGTGTTTTTAGTTGACGACGAGTGACGGTGATAGTGACGGTGGCGATAACGATGACGGTGACGGTGACAATGACGATGACGATGTCGATGTCGATGAAAATGGCGATGACGATGGCATAGACTCTGACAAGTTCCTTTAGTTCGCTTAATGACTTGAAAACGAGTTACGGTTATAATTCCAATGTTCGAGTTAAGTTAAAGCCTTTTTCACTTCATTAAGGGAGAGTCTAAATTTGGATTGGGGTTAGGCTGCTGTGAGGTCGATGGTGATGGTACCTGTGCCACCACCGAGCCCCTCCCCTCAGGCAAGACATTTCCTCCACCGCCGCTGTTCATGCCGACGTTACTTCCAGCGCCTCTTTCTCTCATTCTTTCGCAGTAATCTGCGAATATATCACGGAAACGCTCCCAGGATTTCTCTGGTACGGTGATTGCTGTTCTAAAATGTGTCTTCACCTGTAAAAATGTATTTTTATTTTTATCGTGTTTTCTTTTTCTTTTTTCTACTAAACTGTTAAGCTTATTATGCTTGAAATTAAAGAATACATTAATTTCGTTACGGTATCTTGAACTGTTACCGCGTATTGACGTACTTACAGCTAGTTTATATAATCGATTAATTAATTGGCAGACAAGAAATTATTTCAGAGTAAAATGCTCTCGTAAACGCATGTCTCGTTAGTACTGGCTTTCAACTAGTAATTACGTTTCCGTTCTAATAACGATGTAGGTTAACAATATTCTTATTATATTCTTATACTATCATAGTTTAGAGAGAATGTAGTAATACCAAGAATTGGACAAACGTCGCGTATTTTTGCACGAAACGAAATGATTTTGAATCTCGCCTTGAACTTGGACACTAGAGACCGCGGGTTTGCATTTTATGCGCACGTAGGAAATTTGAAAATTCTATTCCCAAGTAAAATAATCGTCTACTTAGCTTCCATGTCTTTAATCGCGTCTACCCATCCAAAGTTTTCCAATCTTACGATCAATTTGTATATCGAAATTGTACTATCACGATATAATAATTATTTTATGGAAAAAAACGATTTAAACGTGCTTGCTATTCGAGACCTCTTATTAAATAGGCCGTACGTTTACAGGAACTCTTTTTTTCTCCCTGAATTTACCCCTATACAGCAATGTGTCCAACCATGACAAGACACACCCCGTATTTTTAGCCAGCAATACGCACGTACCTCGGAAATTCTCATGTAGATACCACGGTTATTCTGGCCGATATCAAAATAGAAATTCTTGCTATCCACGCGCATGTACCGTCCTTCTGGTAAGTCACCCTTGAAACCGCCATCGTCCGTACCGTATTCTTCGAGGAGGTCCGTCAAAGCGTCACGGAATTCGATCATACCCTGTGCTGGTATTGCGATCTGTGTCCTAGGTCCTCCTCGTGTTATCGTCTGCGACACCTGTGCAACGAATGAAATCGTTTTAACAAATATTTCGCTATAGATTTTCTTCGAAATTGAAGCGAGTGCTCGGTGAAAGCGATTCGTTCGAATAAATCATTTCTTTTCGGCACGTTTCCTCGGAGTTTTCATTTTTTAAATGCTTTTTACCATCTGAAAAGCTTGACCCTTTCACCTCGAGACGATATCCACAAGGGACAGACTCTCTCTTCCTTATCACTTAGTGTAGAAAGTAAATGCATTGGCTGGTACATACAGGGTGACTCACCCGCAGGAAACGGCCGCGAGTATTTTCCTTGAGGTCCAAGTAATACCGCCTGTTATCCTTCGTCATTACTTCCGATTTCAGTTTCCCATCATCCGGCACGTTCTCCGAGTTTGGTGGACCTGCAGGTTTGATGGTTCGAACAGGAAAGAAGTACGTATTAAATGTTAGTCATCCGTGTCTTTTTAGTTCCCTATTCTCGTTTATTGTAACAAATTGTTTATTCTTAATTAGATGATATATATAGATTAGATGATATAGATTAGATGACATATATATGAAATTTTTAGAATTGCATAGTCGTAGCGAGACTTGAAGTGAGAAAGAACCTTAAATGTTAAAGTATTTAAAATCATTATTAATTTAATTTAATATCATTAATCTCAAAATCAATATTTAATATATTATTGTTAACGAATTAACGTTGCTTGAAATTCTCAGATATTCTTCGATAGAAACAGAGATTACATCGAGCTTGAATTTTTGTTGATTTATGAAATTCCTTGAATAATAAATAGTTTCTCTTCGTTGAAATTAGATATTATCTCAAAATAAAAGCCTTAACAGGTTCACTGTCCGTTCTGACCTACATGCGAATCGGAATAATTTTAAGTTATAAATTTATACGGTGGACTAAATAAAGTGTTACATGCTGCTGCTTTCTCTGAAACTGCTGCAGATATTATGTTAAACTTTTCTCGAATGATAAAATTTTTAAATTTCGTTTTTTTAAATGTTCGTTAAAATAGAATGCTATATTAATACATCTATCTTTTCTATCCTATCGAATTTAACTATTGAAAGTAATTTGATCACTCAACTTCCATCGAAAGTATTCTTATTTTGTTTTAAATAATTAAAAAGTTACGATTAAAAATGTTTTTCGATAAAAACTTTATAGAGGCACGGCGAAATATAAAAATAAACATATTCTGTGCCGGGAAGCGTTTCGTAAAATATTCAAAACGATGTCCTTGAAGCAATCTAGCCACTAGATTTCTTTATAGGTCAATATAAACACATTAAGCCCAAGCGATGGCCATTCTTCCTATATTAAAGGAAGATGCGAAAATTAGAATATACCTGTACATTGTCTGTGTATCGTGACTATTATCAAGTATTTGAAACAATATTCACGAAATATTCAACAAAGTTAAGTGTTTAAAAGCTCAGACATCATTTTGAATATACATGTAATACTTGAAACTTTCGATCCAAGAAACATTTATTTAGATACTTTTTATGACTTTTCCAGGTATTTCAGGAAAGTTTATACAAAAAAGAACGTTACGATGCGAATGTTATAGAAAAGAAAACGAATACAAAAATTAATATTTAGTTGTATAGAAAGTGAACGAATAAATAGAATCTCCTTTGCTCCGCCAACAGCAATTTTAGGGTAATTCGTGGCATACTAATGTGTACAAGCCAATTTTACTCGACAAAATATGAGATTCTCTCTTCCTTTGGGCACGTATCAGTGATCGCATCGAACGAAATCTCATAAAAATTAGAGATTGCAGTTTACCTAAAGATGCATAAAAGTCACTAAACGTCGAAAGATAGTTCCGAAATTCGGATGCTGTGCTAAGCGCCAGGTAGATTTGGCTTCTCCTTCCATCCGCGCCGATCTACAAAACACAAGCATACTTTACTTCCATCTTTCTTCGCTTTACATTAACAAACAAAAACTAGGAAAAAGGAGGCGGTAACCCTCAATAGGTATTGTTAGGCGGTGACTGAGTCACAAGAATTTACATCTTCATCTAAAGACTACTTAATATTTGACCGCTCTATTTCAATTCATATTTTATGTCTTAGCCGATAGAAATTATCGTTTGACATACAGAACACGAATTGAAGTTAGATGCCCTAAAATCAAGTAATTTATCTCAAACTTAATTCAAGCTGTTGCGATTTATTCATATTCCACAGTACCTATGATATTAGTAATTACATTACGGATATTTACGTAAATTCATATTTTTGCAAACGCGACTAACGAAATAGAATCTAATTTAATTCGTCTATTAAAACTGTATGCATTCTATAGACTTTTATACCTTGGAATTTCACATAGACGCATAAGATAAATATCCATAATCCAAAATACTAATCGAGGGTTACACGGCTAAACGAATGGTTAAACGTGGCTAACGGTAGCAATAATTTCAGAAATACCTCGGCTACTTTGATAAACCTTCCGCGTCTATTCTGTTTTACATCAAGATAGAATCTTTTGCTCTGTATTTGCAGCATCTTCGTTGCCAACTCCTGTTCACCCTGCTGACCTTGCTGGCCTAAAACCATCAAAGAAATCTAATTAACTCCACTTTAATATTCATCGATACCTTACGCCTTATAACTACGTTTCCGTAAAACTGTCTCGCATTACCATTTATAATATATTCATACAACTCCTTTGACGTAATAAAGGACTCCATATCCCATCAACGAAAGGGGAAAAGGAGCAGTTCCTACAAACGAGAAAACAATACCCTGCCACCCATTCAATTCACCCTTCTCTTATCCTTCAATTTCCCCACAACATTCCCTCCTATATCTACCGACTGACTCCCAGCACCTAAATCATCCCCTATTCAATGAGACCCATTCAGAACAGGGAACACAGCATTCAACGTACATAAATAACGTTTAAAGAATTCCCCGCTGGTTGAAAGGAGGGACCAAGGGTTTTGCTCGTTGCAGCGATTGCTATGGCTGTTTTATGGTTGTTGAGGGAGAGGCAGAGGAAGAGGAAGAAGAAAAATAAGAAGAAGAAGAAGAAGAGAAGGAGGACGTAGAGCAGAGGGGAGAAGAGTGGCAGGTTAGAGTGACAAGGATGAGGGGCGGAAGTCCGGAAAGAGGTCACCCAGTGTTTATTGGGTCAGCTCTTTGCCGGATTCCCTCGAGCTACGGGGAGAATTTCTGGGTCGAAGCGACGTCGGAAATTCGCCGATCGCTAGCCGAGGACAAGGTGAAACGACGATGGCTCGTCTCTAACGAAGCTTCGTCGATAAATAAGGCTGGAATCCTGCGGGAATCAAGCAGGATCAGGATGCAGAGGAGAGAGAGAGAGAGAGAGAGAGAGAGAGTTGGGTGAAACGGTCGACCGATGTTGCTAGTCCTCCTCTCTCGTCCTCGTCGATCAATAACAGCTGCACTAAAGGGGTCGTTGACCTGTTTGGCCCCACTCGGCCCACTGGATACACCTCTACCTAGTTTTTCGCGCTATCAGCTTCGTCTTAACCTTTCCTACGAAAGACGAAGGCTTTTGAACCACGAACAAGTGGCTCGGTCCTATCGGCCACGGTCGAACCGTGCAAGCGTGTTACATCGGGGTAGAAAAGTGTTTCGAAAGGAAGAATCAAGCTGGGAATTAAATTGTTCTGGCTTGGCGGAATTATCGATATACGCGTACATAGATGGGGAATGTATGGAATTTTGAATTTTCGATTAGGAAAATTAGAAACACGGGCGAGGGCGATAAGTGTTCAAGGGCTTTTACGTTCAAGGAAAATCGATCGTTTAATAATTTTCGTATGAAAGATTAATACAGTGGCTAGAGGTTTCTGAGACTCCTGCATAATTAGCGTCGTAGAAGGCAAATGGAAGCGGAGAATCATACGGATAAAGATAAGGAGATTTCTGAGGCAATAGGAGAACTTTAAACTTTACCGTAAAGGAGGAGCGACATTGAAAAAATTAACAACATACGCGGAGGGATAAAAATTTGAAACATTTACCGATATAGTGAAGAATATTTTGTCGTGTAGAAGCAACATGGTGTTCAAGAAACACTGACTCGTGGGTATTTTGATTTTTATAGAGGAGAATTAACAACAAAGATAATACGGTAGTAGAAAAATTTATACGAAGAATGAAATTCTGATTTTCCAAAATCTAGACATTTCGTTTGGTTAAATAGGGAATAATGACAATAATTATTTTCTGAGAGTAAACGATTAGGAATAAAACAGCGATCGAGTAAAACAATACGGTAACGTAACACGATGTATGTCACAGTTACTACAATTACATTACGTACAGTATGACGGTAATCCGAATTTTGCCATAAGTTCGTATCAAACACAAATAATATCGATTGCGTGTGAATTAATCATTTAAAAATGGTAACAAAAGAATAAACTAAAATTTTTTAATCTATAACGCGTGTCTTTGTATAAAAAACGATTGCTAGTATATAATATCGAATTTCTCGCAATGAATACTATAAGAGTATCCTACGACATTGTCATTAAATTTGAATGGTCATCCAAATATCCCCCCCCCCCACACACACACACACACACATCGGTCTAACAAAACAGCCCAGTAAAAGCGTTTCTTATCAAATATATTCCATTAACAAATTCACTGTCAAATCTAGCAGCAAACAT
This sequence comes from Bombus waltoni, assembly GCA_014737395.1. NCBI lineage: Eukaryota > Metazoa > Arthropoda > Insecta > Hymenoptera > Apidae > Bombus > Bombus waltoni. The sequence goes on along the minus strand of JACXII010000063.1, from coordinate 375,681 downwards.
TAAACAACTATGACAACTTGAAGTAACTAATTACAAGATTAAAAGTATTACGATCAAAACCAGTTCTCATTTTCACATCATATCGAACTTTATGCTACTCGATCGCTCGGACGATAAATAACCAGCCACCAGAAAGAAAATATCTAAAATTCCCAAAGAGAAACAGAACGTAAAAAATAAAAAGAACGATACACGATCCGAAACGCCTAGCCATCCATGCTGATAAGTGAGAGAGCCCGAAGGATTGATCCCCTGCGCGAAACGTGCGTCGAACGATCGATCTAACTGTAAAGGGTTTCCCTCGTTATTACGTACTGGACTGTTGCAGGCTGCCCGGAATTGGGACAGGGCTGAGATCGCCCTGGAAGATCCTGCTCTTGAACATTCTGCTTGCCTATAGACACGCTACCGATAGGAGTTCATGCATCTGAACCCAGTTGTATTCCTATCCTTCTGCTCATCGCCTCTTTCGTGTCTAATATTTATTATTTGTCCCGCTTCCTCCCTCTTTTTCCTCTCTTCCTTTCTTTCAACCTCTCCTCAATCGATTACTATTCTCAATAGCTCCTTTCTACCGTGAACAAGCTTATAACGTCTTCTTTCGTCGACTACGAGCCGCTCGGTGTGCATCATCTCGCAACCGTTTAATCCGTAGCATCGCGCCTTCGAGTCCGCCTCTATCACGAGCCTGGAAATTGGGACAGGGTCGAGAACACTCCGCGAAGAAAGGGCCTCTCTCTCCTCGACATCCCTCTCTCTACGTGTCCGTCGATACGTCTTGTTTTCTCGCGCACTCTCTTTCCTTCCTTCCTATTCTCCGCCCTTCCTTCCCCTCGTCGTTCTCTCTTCGTCGTCGTCTTCTTCTCACCCTCCACACCCTTTCCCACCCATCACAGTCTCTTTAATCTCCGTCCAACGACGAAAACGACAGTTGGAAGAACGTCTTCCGTCTGGTCGATGGACTTTGCATGATCGCATCAGCGGCCAGCCGTTCCTCTTCTTCGCGCCCACACTCCCAGAGTTCCTCCACCCCTTCTTCTTCCAGGCTCTTCCGATTTACAGTCCCTCCGAGAGAGCATAGACACGTACGTTCACAGTTTTTCCTCGTTCCTTTCGTTCGCTGCGCTTTTGCCCACGGTAAATTCATGATAGCAAAAATCTCGACCGTTCAGAAAATTCTGACGCGTTGACCGTCGTCTTCGTCAGCCTCTAGCTGCGTCTCCGCGCAGCTTGGCTCACCGGCACGCTCGTCCGTCATTTTCCAGTTCCCTCGCAACGATTCTTACCCGTTCTCAACTCCACCCTCGCCTCCACCACTCTGCTAGGTCACCATTTATTATCGGGAGACGAGGAACGCGGTCGAGCACGGCTTTATCATGAATCGCTGGAAACTAGGAGCCGTAGATCGGCATGATCAAACCTCACGAACACGGCGATACTCCAGGTTCCATTCCTGTAGGATCCATTTCTTCCTTAATATCGCCACTTGCAGATTCTAAGACAAAAAGAAAAGAATCTTCAAAAGATTCTCCCGATCCTAGACTTTCAAGTTCTCGATTCTCTAGAAGAATTCCTCCAATTCTCTCGATTTCGAGCGCCTCTCTAACGTTCTTCGTCTCTTATCCTCCAGGCTTCCAACTAACAACACCGTATCACCCTGTTTCTCTTCCTTCACTAACCAAAGTCACGGACAACCGTAATTTCCAGCATCCCTATTCAAAATTCTTTCTACGCTTTTGCAAATCCTTACGGCATATTTTATGCACGACTCTTTCGCTCTTGACCAAGCATCTTCGTCGAGATCGTTTCACGCGTAGACGAGATCCTCGTCGTCGACGGGGCACACCTCTCTCTCTCTCTCTCTCTCTCTCTCTCGCGCGCGCGAATCCTTACATAACCGGCACGTCTTCTCCCATTCTGTTCGCATGCACGTTTCCGTGAAAATTCTACGGAATACTTTCTTCGCGATCCCGTACCCGTCCACGCATCCCGGTCGCTCGCGGATTTACGAGGTCGACACGACGTGGACGTCGACGTCGGCGAAGCACGAAGGGGGCGGGTGCATTGATCTCTGCGCCTGGAACGCGACTCGTGGCGCTGCACCGACCTGCCTCAATACGAACTGCATATTTCCGTCCTCCCTTCTACGCTCGACCCTCCGCCGCCTCCGTCTCCGCAGCAGCAGCAACCGCCGCCGCCGTCGCCGCCGACGCCGCCGCCACAGCCACAGCCACCGCTGGGACGTCGTTTCCATGAACGGTCGCGTCCGACGACGGCTGCTCTGCCTTCGATGCGTCAACTCTACCCTCCTCTGCGTTGCCCACGTTTTAACAACCAATCTCTCTCGTGATTTGTGTCGTCTTACGCGAGCTGCTCGGCGATCGCATATTTAACGTAAAGAGTAAGCCGATCAATTTGGCTTCTCGAAGGCTCGTCCACGTATGGATGAGAAGTCATCACGAGCGGATACTATGGGTTAAGGATTACTTTGGAAGTTTTCAGCGAATACTTTTATATTGCTGTTTGCAAAGCTTCTAATGGCTTGGCGTTGTTTTCATCCGACACGTGTTTTAGTTGTTATATACATCGTTATTTAGTTATTATCGGTAGATAGGTTTCTTAGTTGTCGTGATAGACTTCAAGCATCATTTTGAATCGATAAAATAAATAAAAGCGTTTTGGTGATTCTAATAAGAAATTGGATAAATCAAGGTGTCTTTTTCTTACTATATATTACAATTTTTCGTTTTTTTGTGCGTGTTCATACTTCGAGATAGTCAAGTCTTTCGACATTCTGAAACTCTCCTCTCATACTCGTCCCAACGCCCTTCTTTCTTATTTCTTCAACCTTGAGACGCGTTCGATTTGTTAAGTTCTCTTTCTTTGGGATTTTTGATCACCAGTTAATTATACGATCAATCGTGTAGTCGTAAAAATTTACTATGGTAAGTGTTCGAGTACTTTCGTAAGCCACTATAGTTGACCACATCGGTGTTTCATCGTTTCTCAGCAAAGCATTCTGGTCAACAAAAAGACTATTTTACTCTAAACATTTCGGCAGCAGCGTAAAAATTCTCTGCTACCAAACTCTAACCAAACCGATAATATACGACTGCCCGATCTGGTATAACACACGTGCCTCCTTAATGGAAAGAATTCGCATTTTCGAAAGGAAGCGCATCAGGGCCTGCCCGAGCATATACAGGTCGCAACACAGCGAATTCCAAAAGTACGTAAAAAATAAAACTATTTACAATCTAGCCAATATACACCGCATCGGCTGTCACATCCTTAAACTAACCAGAAGTCATTTTGCTCAAGCCGCAAAAATAAAAGAAAACGGCTTAACCTTCAGCGCCCTATACCCAAATGAACTTTACTTTAAAAACGCATTTATAAAACAAAAAACAGGATTTATATCCCTCCCGAAGCGTTCCCACACCTTGACGAAAAAAACCTTCTACAAGGCAAAAACAACATTCCAATATTATATCACAAGAACCAAAACAATACTACACGAAGAAAATCTAAGCAGACTGACCTTGGATATCAGGTGGTGATACAATATGGCTCTTCCACAAAAAGACACGAAGGGCAAACACAGAAAAAACACAAAAAAAATACTGGTGAATACCGAAATCATAAAAAAAAAGAAGAAGAAAAAGAAAGGTGTCCGCAAAGCACTCCTCCCCGCTCCTATCCCTTCCCTCTGCCACCCCATCCCCCCCAGAAACCAAGTTTTGACACCAGATTTTCAGAACAGAAAATAAAAAAAAAATAGAGTATATAAGTACCATCGCCGAGCGACTTAAATCTAGCTTCCAACCGTAACGATGGAAAGGTAAGTCCGACACAAAATACTGTACGGCTACGTCGTACCGTCGCGTATCGGTATTCCGGCTAAAAACGCTTCATAAATGGAATTCATCGTTTATGCGAATGTACATATATGTAATCTACATTTTCTGGGCAAATAAACGTTTATTATATAAAAAAAACCGTTTCTTTCGATCGACCTATCCTTCTTGTGCATTACGCATCAATGATTGCCAAAGATAGACAGAGAACGCATTCGTGCGCTATGAACGCATCGTAGCGCATGCATGATTCATGATGAACACGAGCTTGTTGAAATTTTGTACCGTTAGGAACGAGTTACGGGTTTCCTCGCGATGCTCCACGTTACGATCCCTTAGGTTCGATACATTCCTCGATGTTTGTTCGCTGTTTGTTCGTGTGGGAAACGCTCTGTATAATCGTGTTTCTACCTGAATAAAAGTCGATACTAATTATGCGTAAAACATCTGTTTTCTTCATAATCGTAGAAACGACAAATCGACTTGTCGTATCTTCGGTACATGTTATAATTTTCGTCAATTTTTTATTGAAAAAAAAGAAAAGAAACAAAGCTCAAGGGTGAAAATAATTAAGGAGATTCCGCACGCATGATGAAAACGATGCACGTGGCACAACTGAAAATTTTCAGTACAAAAACAATTGATTATTAAAAGTTTATTATGTGTACCATTATATTCAACATAAAACTCGCATTATATTCCAGTAAAACCAGAATTCTTTTACTTTTTAATAAAATTTTTATCAATTTATTCTATTATCAATCTACTTTTTTGCAAACTTTTACTATTATTCATCTATTTCTGCTAAACTTTTGCTAAGCTATGGCCTTTTATTTAGTAAATACAATACACAAAATATAACGCACAAAAATAAATAAAACTGTGTTTCATACTGTAACTATTCATTATATTATAATAATCTGAATTGCAGTTCAGTTTCATTTTTTTATGTCTACCCTGTTTGTTTATTCAGGTGTTTCAGAAATACGGATAAACATATTACGCATATACCTAATCAATATCTTTATATATTTTACCAAAAAATTTTTAACATTAATCTTCAGGGGAATTTATAGAATAAATTATAGAGATATGATTGATTCTAAGGAAAAGAAGAAATAATCAAGGATGAAATAACATTTTTAACAAGAAATGAAAATAAGATTTTCATCGATTTTAAGAGGAAATTGAAATTCAATAGGACACTAGAATCGAATCAAAATCGATTTGTATAGCGGAAACGAGTATCAAATGTCTCGAAGAATCCAAGGAAGATGAGACGAAGAACCAATAAAACTGCTGATGAAATCAACACTACTTGCGAATCACGAAAATTCCAATTTTTACATCCTTCGGTGATCGAGCTTAGATCGATATTTATGAACAACTTATCAACGTTGGAGCGAAAGCACGATTAAGCAATTTCGTCGCTGATGGAAAAAGTCATGGGAAAAAACAATGTTTCTCCCCGTTGATTTTGCTATCAGTAATACACGAGGCATATGAAGCTAAATCATAGCTACTTAAATAACAAATAATTCTGAATACAATTCAAATTAACCGTTTGATCATTATAAAGGACGGTCGTTTTAACAATTCGTTATCTCAAAAAAGATTAGAAGATAAAACAAAAGGGGAGAAATGTAAGTTTATAGATTGATACTATGTATAAGATTATAACGATTACAACTAACTGGTGATCAATTTGTGCATTGCATTAAATACCCTGTAAAAAGCGTATTAAGTACTTAACAATATTAAAAGATGTCATGTTTATCGTTTGAACTCGACTATTTTCTCTGTTCAAAGTCTAACTGCAGTTGATCTAAAACGTCATAATATGTTCGAGCAGAATCGAGGAGCAAACTCATTGACGTAGCAAGCATTAATTAGGGCCAGATTTCAATGAACCTCGAGAGTTGGAGCGAATGTGAGGTTAGATCGGACTCGATTTCCAATTTCGCCAACTTATCTACGAATCGACGCGTTTCTATGGTGCGAAACGAATTGTGCACGCGTTCCAGCGTGAAACACTGGCTACGGGATTTGATTTCGTTACAATATTCGTTGGAACGAGTGACGAAAGCGCCAATGGATTTCTGCGAATTCCGCGTTCGTCTGTTTCTCACGGTCGGTAAATTATCTCCGTGAGAGACATGGCGGCCGATAAAGACCAAGATTCGTCAGGTTGCACATAATTTTTTAATCTCTAAAAAAAAAAGAAAAAAAAAGGAAATATTAAATATTTTTCGTTTGTCTTTTGTTACATTTTTTTTTTTTTAAATATTCTAAGTATCATTTTGTGAAGCATGTAAATGATAGCTTCACCACTTCAAGTATTGAGTGAAGGGCGCGAGTTTTTTATTTCGTCCGGGCTCGCTATTTTTAATCACAGGTTTCTTAACATTTAGCACGGTTACTGAATCATCGAGCAAATATTTCAGTAGCGTATACACACGCGACGCATCGTTCGCGTTCCAGCTCCTAGAACCTTTTTTCTTTCTAGTCGGAGCTAAAATGCCAACGTTTAAGAAAACAAGGCTTGTCGACTCGTGTCAGGTCTTGCGTCACGCAACCTAACCTAGACACACGTACAATATTCCTAGGGATGTTTTCAGAGTAGATATTACGGTTAAATTAGAGAATTAGGTTTCGTGATTTTGATCACGTTTACAACGGGTTTTGAAACCTTAAATTTGAGTAAATCATGCATGCTTTTAACAATGTAAAGTTTTATAATATTATCTAGGGATGTAATGACGATGAAATGTGTTGAATATACTGTCAGATGCATAAATTATAAGAGATAATTAACTTCGTTGTTCAGAAGAAACGTATTTAAAATACTCTTTAATTACTTATTAAGACATATTTAAACTAATATTCGCAATACTCGATCCAATCTTAAGATTCGATCAAAATAGTACATTCTACAGCTCTGATTTTGAAAACCGTAAAATGTAATATTTAATTAAAAATCAGAAACATTAAAAAATTAATGATCTGTTCTTATACAAGCTTCGCTAATTGTAAGTCATATTAGCGATAATTCTGACAAATGGTATGCTACGAATCTCAAACTATCAAGATTATTGAGTAACAGCTACCTTCAGGACACCAGTACTGTATTTTGCCCATAGTGTCGCCCCAACCATTCACTGCGTTTTGTGGAGCATCGCCCTGCGAAATTTCTAGGATTTCTCCCATTGTGTCGATTATCGAAACACTTGCGAAGAAAGTACAAGATATCCTATTCCCGCTACGTCAATAAATTATACTGCAAAACCTTCGTATAATCATTTTTGTAAATTCATCCTTTCAAAGGACTTTAATGAAACCACTCGGCAAGTTCAATGTACTTTTAAAATCAAGAGCATTGGTGAAATTGAAGCCTCACAAAACTTCCACATTAATCACTTTTTTACGCGATAGAAACAAAAATACACAATAAACATTCGTCTGAAAGCAGCAGTGCCGACCACTTTGAAAAACTATTACACGTTCACCGATGAAATAAAACACTCGCGAAGTTCGTTCGAGAAAATCAGTCACAGATTTCACGCGTGTCGCGGCCAACTCGATTGATCGCACGAGTAACTCGTAGTCGGTCGACCGATCGCGAACTCGCGCTATCTTCACGGTACAACGGACTTCAAGCCGGCTTTACCGCTAAAAGATTAAAGCAGGATTTCCAATCGCTGTCGCAGACGACGGCTTGACGAATGAAACACCGTGTGCACAGTCAGTTCGAAACTTTCACAACCACACATAGACATCGCGACCAGGAACCAGAGTGACGAACGAAATAAAGAAAAACAAGCGTTGCGAAGAGAAATCGCGGAGACAATATGTCATAACGAGAACGGGGTGAAAAAACTATCAACGTAACAATGCCGTCATCTCGCGATGACGCATCGCATTTGGCTGACTGATTGTCGTCGTCATCGCGATTCCTCGCACTCAATACCACCATAGAGATCGTTGCACGACCACGCGAAACATGTTGTTTAACAGGGAACTGGACAACAGAGCAATGATATCCAAGGAACAACGACAACGCGTCGTCGAACACGAAATCGTACACGAATGACGTGCCGGTCATTCATGGAGCCCGCCGTCATGCTGATGGAATGCGCACATCATGGTGGTGAAATCGTAGCGACCAATCGGCGTTCACCTCGCACCGGCTTCTGCGTTCGCGAACCACGCGCGCCACGTGACTTCACCGCTCGACCACGTGACAGCGTTGCACCTCCCACTACCAGGCTCAGCTCCACGACATGATCGCGTGACGTCACGACCAGCTGACTGCGCTAGTACGGTTCCCTACTCCTCTTACTCGTCCTGCTGCCTGCTACTGCTGCTACTTCTCTACTCCTTCTCTCTCTCCTCGACTTCCATTTTTCGATGAATCCGTTTCCGAACGGTCCGAAATTGACGCGATGCAACGCGACTCTCGACCGTCCACCGAAAATAGACACGGAAGGCGGTTTCGATGCGACGCCGAGGATTTTCGAGGAGTTCGAAAATCATGGAAGCACAGGTGTTAAACGAGAATCGTTCGAAGGAGATTCTAAAAAGAAATCTGCAATTTGGAGTGTAGATAGCGCAGGAAAAGACTTAAAAAAAAGTCTCTGTGATATGTTTCCTAACTTGTCGCAATTCTTTTAGCATTTTTATGGTATCGGACAAATTGTAAATGTAACGAATATTTGTGGCAAGTCGGGGATATTTGGCAAGACGATATTTCTCAGTCAAGGAATAAAACATGGCCATGTTCCTCCATCGAGAAGATTAATGTTTATCTTTATGTTTAAATCTACGTTAAGATTTATGACCCCAATCCTCTGGTATCGCACGATAAATTCGGGGTCAATATTGTTAACTAAAATATTGGCGAAACAGGTTACATAATTTTCCAAGGATATTGTTCGATTCGTATTAGAATTACATAATTGTAAATATGAATCATAAACATTATCGAGACTGCTTTACAGGTAGTAAAAATAACATGATAAATTATCATTCAGAAAAAAGTCTCTAACATTCTCTGATTATAGTAAGAAATATCTTTTCTGTCTTTGTGTATATTTCTGACTTTTATATTTTTGTTTACTCACCAGGATCGAAGTCAGCCCCTCCAGCATCCATGCTACCTGGATTTCCATATCCTAAAAGATAAAAATTATCATCGTTGATAACAGCCACAAACAAAACGATTACTAGAGTAACATTTGCACAAAATAAATTCAATAAAATCCATTCCGATTATCATCCATATATACCAAAAATATATGCTTTACAAATTATACATTGAATGTCTATTTTGGATCCAATGAATGTAGCTCATCGAAACATACTAACGCATTAGTATCGAAACACATCAAAATCACAACAAACCTAACCTAACCAAACTTCACGCTACATTAATAAAACAAATGAAATATGAAAGCAGGTCGACGCCGTATTCGCGACATTTTGAGATCTTACATCTGGGAGACCAAAATGAAAAACATAACCATGAATCATGTCGATACACTCGATGAGAAACGCGGGTTATTCGCAATTTTCTATACACATCATGAATGATCCTGTTTAACGATGGAAATAATAGTTTTGGTAATATTACAAAAAAAAAAAAATATATATATATATAAGGTACTTTACTATTCAGCATGGCTATTTACTAAAATCAAGGTTAGAATGGCATCATTGTTACGACAGTCAATATTACCTGGAAGCATTACTGTTGCAACACTATTTAATTATTGACAAACATTCATACCGTCTCGCGTCCCGTCCATGGAAAGCATTATATAATACGCTATCAACGACAGTTACATCAATCAAGTTTATTGCCTTTTTCGAAACTACGCGTGTACGTACGCTCCATTTCAATAAGTATACTTATAAGAGCACCTGTGTCGAGATACATGTCCAAATATTGATTGACGCCTTGTGTCGCCTATAGAATATTTGTATTTTATAATCAGTGTTTGTTCAGGCGTGAAATACAACACGCTTAATTTCGATTCTCGCTGGAATATCGACAACCAAGCAATGATCGAGGTATGCATCGGTCGAGCATTTTTCGACTATAATCGAATTACTCCCATCACTAGTCGAGATAGATACACACCGTGGCCGTTCCGTTTCGAGGCCAAGAGCCAGCTACTTCTGGGGTGGGGATGCGCTTATGGCACGTGTGAAATTTACGCGAATCGTGGCTAGACGTGGTTCCTTCGTTTTGCGTGTGCGCGTCTGTCAACGTGCGCGCGCGCGCGATGTGCGCGCGTGTGTGTGTGCATGTGTGTGTGTGTGTGTCTATGCTTGTGTGTGCGCGTGCGTGTGTGATGGTTAGCCTTCCTGGTGTAACGCTGCGTGTGTCGCATGCGTGTGTGCCAGATAGATGGATCAGCGAGTTACATCACGCGTGTTCACCCGGGACTATTCCGGTTGTCTGGCCGAGCGCGGTCAGGGTGCTTGTCACACAGGATTGACACAACAGAGAACGGTTCCTCGTGAGCGCGATTTTCAAACGAAACACCAGGAAGAAACGACTCTCGTGATACGGAAAGCAACACACGAGTCGATTTGAAGTCACACCAATCAATTCCATAAATCGAGAAGCACAGAAAAGCGATAATATTACAAACGTTTTTTTTTTTTTAAATTCACTCAGAATTTACTACTATTCCTGTTATATTGTAAATAAAATAAATTTATGAAAGCAGTTTATGTGTTTCTTGAGAAATTGGATACTGGTTCTCATCCAAGTAGGAAATTTATGGAATTTAGAAAAAATGGAGTTGACCATTTTGGCTGTGGAAAGACTCGCATATCGGAAGTTGCGAATGTTCAACTCGCGAGGGCCGCGGACGTGGAAGAAAAAGAGGAAGGGAGGAAAGAAACAGAAAAAGAGAAAAAAGAGGAGAGAAAAAATTAAAAGTATGGAGCAGAGAGAAAGAGAGAGAGAGAGGGAGAGAGAGAAAGAGGAGAAGAGAGAATATGTGTATGCATACGTGTACACACATACGCGTACGTGTGTTCATACGATGGAAAGAGAGAAATATAGCGAAAACGAGAGAGAGAAACAGTGAGGGTATGGGGCGCGAGGTAAAGAGGGAGCCAGAGGGAAAGAGAGAGTAAGTCGAAGGAGGAAAGAGGACAGGGTTTGTCTCTCGGCCGATACGCGACCGGCCATCTTGGATCCTGGGTATCGTTGAAAAATAGCAATTCTTTTCGGCGGTTGACAGAACGCCACGAGGGCTGAAAGGAACGATCGGGCGTAAACGAGTCCGCGATGCTCGGAGACCGTGCGCGAAGTAACGGACCGGGTCAACCGCGACCCTGAGGTCGTTGCGTTTGCTCATGGAAAAGAGACGGTCCTGGTAACCGGAGGCGCAGCACACGGTGCTACAGGCACGGAAAGATGTCGACGGTCGCGCACATTTGCAACACGTTATTAGAAAATCCTGACCGATACGGAACATGTTAAACACTCGTGCACTCAGGATCGTACGATCCTTCTTCACCCTTACTTTGCGGTTGATCGTCCAGACTTTCCCGGTCAGACATTGCTCTTTAACGCGGTCTCTCTCTCTTCGGTTCCACGCGTCGTCCCTCGACGTCTCGGCAACAGGCCCCAAGACGACCAAAAATCCCCGACACTGTCCGTGGCGCGACCCCGATATATCACCACTAACCAGCCAGCTCACCAACCCAGCACACCACTTACGAATTTTTCACTTCTTCACACACCACGGTCCGACCGCCGACCGACCGTCCGTCCACGGCACCAGTCGTCACCACCACCACCACACGCTCGCTCGCTCGCTCTACACCGTTCCACGCTCGCTGGCCCGACTCGCGCTCGCCCTCGCTCGCTCGCTTCTTCGTCTTTCACTCTCGCTCCACCTCCGAACCCCGTCGCGGTGCGAGAGAGTGAGATACCGCTACACTTACTCTATGCGAACGCACACACTCCTGACCTTTCGTCGTGTAACCTGCGCGTGTCCATCTATATAAGACTGTTTCATAGCCACGGCACAATCCGTTATATCTCTCTCCCTTTGATTAACGACAACTTTGCTCTGTCTCGGTCTTTCCCTCCTTCGCTCTTTTTAGCGGTTCCTATCGCGTTATCTTTGTTTAACCAACTGTGCGACCTACTCGTACGTGCGATTGGTGGCAGCACTCGCTCGTATCTCGCTTCGTATCGTATCGCGTTTATGTCCATCTTGCGTTCGAGCTATCGAACCAACTTGGTGGCGCTACTGTGAATTGACTTTCAGCCGATTGGTTTGTCACGCGCATGCGCAATTGGATATTATTTTTTGAAATTAAATATTGTGTTTGCGTGAAGTAAAAGTCGTTTCTATACATATTTATATAACTGTTGTATATAAAAATACAGTAGACTTTGTGTTTATATAGATTTTAGTCTTTAATATATTTTAACGTACTGATATAAGCTGCCTTTGGTTGAAATAAGCAGCTGTGTATAAGCTATGTCATACGTACACCGTGGAATTCTATCTTATCTTTTAAGAATACATTGTATTTAGTTTACAGTAATCGTCTTACAAAAATATATCTTTTCTTAGATTAAACGTACGACATCACGTGTGGTGAATCAAAAATGCCGGAAGTTAATTGAAACATTTTATTCATTATTTTTTAAGCAAAAACACAGCAAAATTCAAGTACATTTATTCCTTACACGTTTACTTTAATTCACCTAAAATGTAAGTATACGATAACATGTCTCGTGTAAGATGCAATGTTAATGCTTTCATGCTTATGAATGTATGCACATCGGTTGTAAATACTTGATGAACATGTTAGTTGATGTATGAAAAAATCAATATATTCGTTTTGTATGCATGCCTAGATAAAACGATCATCATCATCATCAGCATCATCATCATCGTAATTGTTATGGAACTTAACAACAGCTCCGCATCATCGTTTCACATCGATTTTACAAAATTTCAACATAAATTTACATAAATCACTCGATAGCCCTTATTCTCTCATCGAAGAGATTGCTGTGAAATGGTTACAAAAATGGTAGCCGCGGAATAAGGCACACAATTGATGCAACGCGTATTTAATATAGCGATATATCATCTATTTTTAATGTAACTGGATGTCAATGAATTTCTATCAGTATATGGATCGTCCTGGATATTGTGTTTACGTATATGATGCCTAAGGAGTCTAAAGCTTTGCAGGAACGATTGTGCCTATATCGCTGTTGTGATAATAGTTCTATTATTATTACTATTATCAGTATTATTAACATTATCATTATCATTAATATTAATAATTAATATTATTATTATCATACTTGATGTTACTAATGTCTGGATGATCAGTAGTTTTGTATATACAGATATCTTTGAGGTATGTTTTGCCTTATGATATGGGGTGTGTATATGTATATATATATATATATATATATATGTGTGTGTGTATATATATATATATGATTTTTTTCACGAACCACGTCTATCGAACAACTTACATAATATGCAAACCGAGGTATTCGATCTACTTGACACAACTCAACTAAAGCATGAACTATGTCGTAACAAGTGCAATTTCTGTACTGTGTACATTTATGTGTATGAGTGAAATCTGTTCTATTTCAAATTCAAAATGTCTATTGCGAAACAACATGCTCCACCTTATATTTTGTTTAACCCGTCCAACGAAAATCAATGTCGTTTAATAATTCTTCTCGTTAATCTTATTTATACACATCTTACATTACCTCGTAACAGCTACGGTACAGTTTAACAGTTTGCTTTTTTTCACCGATCCGACGATGTTTCGTCTCGAACAACTATATTCTTTGCCTAGCTCGTTATTATCGCATCCTCCTGTTCGACTGTCGTAATATTTATCTAAAGCGTAGCTCGATCACCAAATCGTCCTCGAATTCCCCAAAGTGTATTACGGCTTCTTCTTACTTAGGAATCATTTGATGAAATGATCAGTGCACATTATGGTTTAAGAATCCTTAACATTATAAACTTGCACGTGAGCAGTTGTAACTTTCCTATGCGAAAGGCCATCTAACGTGGTACGTGGAACAATACACTAGTGTTCTTCTTTTTTGTCTTTTTCTTTTTTTTTTAGTTTTCGTGCTTTAAAACTTACGTTTTAGATTTTACGGAATAAGTTTTGTAAAAAATATGCCTTAGTCATTTTGATGTAATATACTTCGTGTGTGTACGTGTGTATGTGCGCGCGCGTGCGCAGGTATGTAATAGCTATAAAGTGTTAGAGCGAGAACAGAAACAACAATGTAACGAAGTACGTTCTGATCACATTTCCGTCGTAGCCGCATGTTTGTTTTCTCTATTTCGTAGAGTTCAAACTTGACAATTCATCGCATTTATACAATCCAAAAAACCGATTATATTCCTCGAATTTTAATAAGCTCGATTTATTTTAAACAACATATATCGTATTGTATAACGAATCGTATTATCGTATTCATTTGGTACAATTTAAAGAACAGAAGAAAAGAAGATGAACGAACAAGATGAGAAAGAAACGAAAAACGAATATGTGCACCGATTTACGAATTGACAATAATGTCAACAATATCATATGTATAAGTAGTACACGCTCTCCCATGCATATAACATCTCAACGAAAATCATCCATGAAACACGATTTGCGAGAGCGACCTCTTAAAAGCTATTTACAAAAACGAATAGCGATACGTAGGCTTTCATTATATTATTATCCGCTGCCTTTGAGCATACCTCTAACTTTCAACAAACTTGCGCTCGATGTCGATCCACAGGGTTAATATCTCCTTTCTTTCGTCTCTCTCTCTCTCTCTCTCTCTTTCTCTTTCTTTCTCTCTCTCTTTCTCTCTCTCTCTCTCTCTCTCTATTATCTGTGGATAGTTGCCTCGATGCAACTACCGAACGCATAATAATAATAATAATAATAATGAAAAATATAATGTCAGCACGATGGATACAACACACGTTCTCGGTGAAAACGTGTACGCGATATATGTATGTATATGAGTGAACGAAGAGTACAATGTCAGAGGCTTATGGTGCTTAGAAAAGGACGGCCTTGACATCGGTACTTTAGAAACGTCCCTGTGGAGGTACAGGTTCGTAAAGGAGGCTCTGTCGATAGAAATCATTGAATCCGGCAACAAACCGTCTTGCATGGTATCGGGGTCTCGCCTTCCTGACCGTACAACGTTCGCGATTTAAAAACTTTCGAATCCATCGCTAGAAACGGAGAGTTCCCGTTGTAACAGCTTTCATATACTTCGAAAGCTTCGTCGATAGGCACGTTACTTTCGTCTTCAACGAGCTTGTTCCGCGCTGGAATCTCTTCCTTTCGCTCGGACATATTTGGCACTGATTTGGACGAAGTCAACGGACCTCCTGCTTTCAAACTGATCTCCTCTATGCTGCTGGTAGCGCTCTCGCGTGCCAATCGATAGTATTTCTGCACGTAGTCAACGTTAACCTGTTCGACCTCGATGGTATCGTCCTCCGCAGCTTCTCCTTCGCACAGTATTCCCTCGGTTTGTAACATTCTCTTTGGAGTCACCAGAGGCTCGATGATCTCAGCTTCCCAGCATTCTAACACGTCAGGCTCTTCTATACTGTCCAAGGAATCTATTCCGCTACCGCTCTTCTCATCCTCCACGCTACCGTTCCTCTTCCGCTCCTCCTCCATGTTCCTCTCGGTGGTTTGTTTAACCGTTTCACTCTTGTCAAGGGCTTTGACCGTCGTAGGAGCATCGTGACATTTTCGCAGGCTCGGTTCGTACGTGGAAGACGTTAACAACTTGCCATCTTCCGAGACTACGATCTCTCCTTTTTCAAAGGTCCTCACGTTCACCGTGTCCTCGACGATCCCGTCATCGACGATCCCGTCATCGACGATCCCGTTATCGACGATCCCGTCATCGACGATCCCGTCATCGTCGTTCCCGTCATCGTCGTTCTTGTCATCTACATCCTCTATACGTCGGATCTTCTTATCGATATTACTATTGGAGGGATTCCGCGCGTGCGATTTCCCTTGTCTTTTCGTTCGCCTTGCATTGACTCTCTTCGAGTCCATCCGAGAACTTGAAGCAACCCTCATACCCGCGACACTATCCTTCTCAGTAAATTCGCATACGTCGTCGACAACATCTTGTTGCTGTTGTTTAGCCAGATTCCTCCTCCTCATGACGCTCGCCAAGTTCTCCTGCTGGCCGCAAGAATCCGACGAGGACACCACCTCGTGGTTCAGCTTGTCATCCACCAGGTGCCTTGTCACTCGTCTCCGTTCCTCCGATCTTCTCTTCGCGTCCTTCTTCCTTCTCGAAGCACCGCTGTTGTTGCTACCATCCGGCTGCTGCTGTTGTTGTTCTTGTCCACTCTTGATGTTGCCGACCCCTGCAAATTCCCCGCAGTTAGCTGCGCGCGACAATGCCGTATTGTCCGCACCGCTATTAACAGATAGCGCAGGCATGGGGTTGCTTTGCAAGTTTTTTGGCGGCTCTTGGTCCATATCGTCCTCGTCCTCGTCCTCGTCCTCCTCGCAGTCCATCAAGATGGCCGACGTGATGAACAAATCCGGCGAATTCTCTTTGCGTAGCCATTCCGTCACCGCCTCCGTGATCGGATAATCGGAGAGTTGGGTCTGGCTCTCGAAACCAGAGTCTTCGTTCGTCGCCTCGATAGCCTCCTTATTTAAGAAATCGCGTATCGCTGTCTTGGTTCCAAACTTGCTCGATACCTGATCGACCTTACCGTGAGATTCGATCTTGCAGTCTAGCTTCGCGTCGTTCGACAGATCCATCTTTTCCATACTCCGAGTCAGATCCTGTACTTTGGTTTCGTTGTCTGGCTCCGTCGTGCTGTTCAGGTCCGGACCGGGCGTCGGTTCCCTCACGAACTTGCCACCCTTCGAGCTGTACTTTTTCTTCGATAGACTAATCGACGACGATGACTTGCCGCTCGATAAACATTCGTGACTCTGATCCTCGCGAATCGCCGCGCTGTCCGCGCTCTTCGGCGTCGTCGATCTCGACGATCTGGTCTTCTCGTCGTTGAACGCAGTAGACAACGGCCTCGGCGTCGTCAACGGCATCGATGCGTTCTTGCCGCTCGAGGCGGAGTCCAGTTTTCCGTTCACCAAGGTCTTTCCTCCGTTCGTCTCTTTGCTCGGTCGTTCGCGTAGCTCGTTGGCACTCGGAGAATCGTTATTGGTCGATGTTTCGCTAATGCTTGGCAGTTTCTCGACGTCGGTCGCCAGCGAGGCGACTTCGTCTGTCGAAAGAGCTGCCTCCTCGTCCCCGGGGAGGCAGTTGGTCAGTCTGTTGGATTCGTCGTTCGAACTGGTAGACGTCTCTAGCGATTTCGATCTACTGTTTTCTAACGAGGTTGACGTGAGTTCTAGTCGCTGGTCGTTTCGGCTCTTCCAGTCGTCCGAAGTGACACCGTTGCACATCGCGTCCGACTCGTTGTCCACCAAGTTGGCGTTCAACGATAACGCGCTCGTCTGATTCGAGCTGATCATCCCGAACATCGATGCGTCGTCGGCGAACGTTGGAATAGCGAGTAGCGAGGTACGAGGTTCAACGACTTGTCGCAGATGGAACTCCTGACACTCGGGATTCAGCGGTCGATTTTTGGTCGTTGTCGTGGTCGTGGTCGTGGTCGTGGTCGTGGTCGTGATCGTGGTCGAGGCTGAACACGCTGTCCAGGACTGCTCGGAAGACGGTAGGCCGGTGTCGCACTCGGAGCTGTACTCTCCTTCCTCCTCGTCTTCCGCGTTACCCTGTATTTTCATAACAATTTTTGCATTAGTTTTCTACCAACGACTGTTATTAATTGCGTATTTATAACGGCGCTACTCGCGCTATATATCGTTCCAATTTTTTATCCACGCCGACCGAATCTACGTTCGCAACGAACGGTCGTGTCTCGTTGCGGTCAAACGAAATTTCCAAAATTTCCGTACAACGCGCATCGACGCAGAATATTCCTCTTAATTACTCAATTCTCCGTCGCTTAATCGATACCGCGTGTATCTCAAAAGCTCGATAACTCGACCAAGTTTGTCCACTCTCTTAGCCCTTGAAACCTTCTTTCCATGGCTGTCGCGTTCATCCACTACGGGACTAAATTACTTTTGTTAGTTTGAAGTACAAACGCGAATACGTGCGCACGCACGGTCCCGTGTCGCCGTCCTAGAGCACCTAGTAGTACAGAACCAATATCGACTTTTGGAGACAGATCGTATATATATATATATACGATCTATATATATATATATATATATATATATATATATATAGATAGATAGATAGATAGATAGATAGATAGATACACCGACACGATTTTGCGCACATTGTCGTCTTTGAGTTAACCAGCGAAACCCCGTCATCGGCCTGTATATTCGTCAAAAGTTTCTATAAAACTTTGTACGTTGTAAAAATGTCTGTCCAACTGTGTCATCTACTCACCATAGTAAATCTCCTCTGCTTCCTTCTCTTTTTTTTCTTTCTTCGCTTGGCATAGGCCGCTGACATGGCCGCTGACATGGTCGCAAACTCCGTGGTTCTGATCATCAGCCCGCTCTGTATCGTAACACCTTGGACAGCAGAAATATGCGAATTAAAACTCTTTCACACACCTGCGAACATCGTTCGTTCGTCGATCAAACGTCGGACGAAACGCGCGTCTTTCTAAGACCTTCGCTCCTGACAATTCCACCTGAAAGTCAACAGGTGGAGAACCGAAGGAGAAAGTCGTTATTAACGCGTGTCGAAGGGCGCGAGTACCGAACTTGGCTTCTCCGTCGCTTCCTCGTCCTTTCGTTGGCCGCGTGGACGAGCCACGCGGCAGGACCGAGCAACGGTTATTTCAAACCGCGCGTCTGTTCGAGACGCAGCGATGGTCGGATCTCTTTGCCAAAGTCGAGAGAATCTCGCGACGCTGCACAGCGGACGACGATGCCGTAGAAAAGTGGAGAGCAAACGGAAGCTCGTATCATCGACTGCGCGAAACGAGAACTGGAGCTAAAATTCCAAGCACGTCCAAATGTCGAGTCGAAACGATAGCGTTGTAATCTCCATCGGATTTCGTTGTTTCAAGATTAAATATTCCGATCATTTTTTCTAATATAATATAATATAATATAATATATATATTATATTAATAAAACGTCTTCGTCCGTGATCTCTCGTTACTAGTAGCATCGTTGGCAATGAAAAATAATATTGGCGTAGATGTAAGAAGAAACAAGGGTAGCGTAAATTTGCACATTTTTCTATCGCATCGTCTCACTCTGCACCCCTCGCGCGGTCCAATCGCGGACAAACATCGGTGGCTCGTGTACACGGTGTGCCATCCCTTTCGTGACGATTAGACGATTCTCTTACGAGTCAATTATGGCCCGTAATTGGGGACGATATACGTGTAATGTCTGTTTGTCACGTGCAACGTGCGAGACAGCGTGTCGATGCAGGCGATGATTCAACGAGATAACGATGACGAAAAAGCGAGATGTATTACGGTGAGAAAACACGCGGATAACGAGAATCGTGACGATTAGGAAAACGTAATATATGCAAGAGAACACACACATACGAGCGTGTTAGAGAGTCTTGGGCTTTAGCTACGATCGCCGGATCATCCACGCGGAGGACATCGTCGCCGGGGTCCGTCCTCGCTATTTTCGTGGGCCACGGCACGCACACGCGCTGCATCGCGTGACGCGCGACTGGCTTACGCGCACGCTGTCCAAGCTTCTTAAGGAGCTTTCTCCGTTTTCGTGGCGGCGAGAATGTTTGCAAAAAGTATCGCCACGACGTTGTACTTATCGTAACGTTTAACTACGCTGATTAATCGATCCGACTAATCCAGCACGAATATATCGTTTAAACGTTGCATCATCCGCGAGCGCAACTTTTGCTTCGCTACGGAAACGTCGTACTTTGCGAACGAAACGAAGAACCTGGTTAAAAGGTGGTCGATCGTGAAATAGGCACATTTTTGTAGTCGCGGCCGAATGTAAATCAGCGAGCTGATACGATCTCGCACGGTCTACTTTGTGTCATTCGATGTTGTTCGATGGTTTCTTGACTCAGGTGGAGATATAGTTGGGCGATTTTGTAAATTGGCGAGAAACCTACCAAGCCGATGCGTTCGATCGGTTCCGACTTGGATCTAATACATTTTTTCTTTTCCTTCTTTTCTTTCCTTTTTTTCTTTCTTTTTTTTTGGATAGTACAGATATACGTAGACCGTGGACTGTTCAATTTCATATTGACGTAACCGTAGATAAAAGAATGAAACCTAGGAGGAAATTTGCTTCGTCGGTCAAATGTTACAACAAGTACTTTACTTTGAACGTTTATACGTTTTTGCGTATTGTGTGTTTTCTGCTGGTTTCCGTATTTCTATATTACCTTGGCACAAGTTTCGTATTATTCGTCGACCTAACATGGAAATTTGAAACAGAAGGTGGTTTATCCGTAATCGTAAGCAATTATGCTTGCGTTCCTCAATTGAATTACAAATTTACTTGTTATCGTGGTTCGAATTAGGAGGAATATGTAAATGTTGGTTTACTTCAGATCGCTAATTGAACCGACAATTTGACGAATACCTAGGTATTCGTCTTATCGGTCAACAGAGTAGAATGTAAATATATCGATTTAAGCCAATTGACAATTTCGATCAATTTCTTAAACGAGTATAATACGTGTTTGTATTTGATAATTGGTACTTACTGCACCAATTGACGAATGGTTTCTCCAACTATCATATACCAACTATAGATACATCAACTATGAATTGCATAGATTTTTTAATACTTTGCGGATGAATAACGCGGCATGCATACGTATCCGTGTATCGCGTAAGAGTACAGGAGAAAGCGACTATTTTAGACAAGGATAATTAGCCCTTTGCGCCCGATGACCTTTCCGCTCGGACGGAGCAGCAATTCGAGATGGTTGTGCGACGAGCGTCTTGCAGGTAACGTAAATGTACGCAACGATCGATGCAATTTATAATCGCGTCTCAAAGCGTAACGCTTCACACTTCCTAACAAACGACGTAAAGAGCCAAGAAATCTATTTACGAAGCAATACCAAATCGGAACGCCGCGGTGACCGAGAGTCGCCCGTCGAGCGCAAAGGGCTAGTTGGAACGATGATTTCTTCTCGTTCTTTTCTTTTTTTCTGCAGTTTCGCGTTTAAGTTTTACTTAGTTTTAAAATTGCTCTCGTAACGGAGCTGGTTGCATCGATGGAAAAGACTCTCCGTCATTTGCCGTAGCTTGGGACAGCTTTCGTCACACGCATTCGTCGTTTTAAAATGTTTCTACGCGTCGTAAAGGGTACCCTGTACGAAGCATATCGAAAAATCTATGCGATTCTATAAACTCTGTTCCACCGGGTTACCAGCGATAGGGCGTGACTAGCGGAAGGGTGTAAAAAGCTCGATTCTTGGACAGCGATGTTATCAACGAGGCAACAACGACAAAGTACCGATCATCACCGTATCTCCGCGATCGTATCTAAAGAGTAGCGGCTCTCTTTGCGAATTATTACCTTTTACCTTGAATGTGGTAGAGGCACGGCGGTAATAAAACAGCAATGATGCCGATGGACGGGACAGCAGTCATGAATCTGGCTATATCCCTTTCTCCTGGCCGCGCATCCAACCGACACTGTTCTCGTTTAACATTAGAAACAGGTACAATCAAACGTACTAACGCCTAAGCCGATGCATCGCGGGGAAGGAGCAACCGGCTAAAAACAGCGGCTTATCGTTCGATAATCGTGATCTTTTTTTTTTCCTGACGCGTTACACGTTGCTTTTGTTCGAGTATGCTTTTTGCTTTTTGATCCGACCCCTCTCTCTCTTGTGGCAGTGACAGTTACGTCGCGTAATGCAGTTCCGACGTTCGAGCGTTCGCACAGTTTGACGAATAGTTCGGCAACACGTTTCTCCCCTTTCCCTTTACGTTTCCAAACGCGTTAGACGGCAGATTTCTTGTCCAAAACATCGAGTTGAAAAGGTGGCGGAGTTTTTGTTTGAGAAAATCGATCAACGCGTTCAATCGGACTTTGACGATGGAATAAAGATATGACGGGACGAAGATAACCAGATAGAGATTAGTAAGATAGAAACGCGCAGTAACAAGACGACAAATAGCAACGAAACGGTATACTATAAAGTAAGCGAATAATCAATAAACGTATAAATGGAATATAGGGTAGAGAAATCGAAACGTCGATCGGATCGTAACGAATAAAAATTTGCAATACGATACGCGTGTTTTTGCTGCAAGAAATTAAGATTGAAATTTCATCGAATCTAGTTTATTATCGAAGCAATTTTTACGCTTCTGAATTATTTCTACACAAGTAACCTAGCGAATGTTATCTTGCATGCTATTTATTTCCTCGGCCTTTTTACTGATATTCTACGATATTAACAAAAAAAAAAAAAAGAAAAAACATAGGTTAAACAGTGATAAAACGAAAAAAAAGATGCTTATCGTTCTTCGAGTTAACGCTGCTGAAAAATCAATCGCGTACTTTGGATCAAGAAAATATACCGCTAAAAATTTCACGTTCGTGTAATTTCTCCGCACCAACGAATATTCGCTGAAAACTGAAAACGGTAATATTTGCAATTTTTGGTTCTTACTCGGTCGAATCTTCTCAAATTCCCCAAGACACGTATTCTACGGCCAGACAAAATTTTCCATCCAGAGGGAAGACCAAGACGACTAGAATTTTGGAATCTTGCGAAGTTCTTCGAAACTAGAATCGTTTCTTCCAAGAACGAAAATTTGTACGATGGTAAGAGTGGAAACGGCCAGAACGAAACGTCGACCGTAAAACGAGTCGCGCAACGTTGCGCTGCTCCCTCCCCGAAGTGCGTGGATTTTCTCTTGGTCGCGAGAAACACAACCATCGCATGTTCGTCCGTTGTTCCGTCCATCTGTCCATGAATAGAACCAAAGCTACAAGAGAGAGATAGAGAGCGAGAGAAAAGGGTCCGCGTCTAGAGTCGTGCGATAGCAAGGGAGAAAAAGTAAGTAACTCTTTCGAGAATCTACCGCCAATCACAGAGAAGAAGAAGAAGAAGAAGAAGAAGAAGAAGAAGAAGAAGAAGGAGAAGGAGAAGAAGGAGAAGAAGATGAGGAAGAAGGAGAAGAAGGAGAAGAAGAAAAAGTAGAAAAGAGTAGAGGAGAGCCGAGGAAGACCGACGTTCTCTCTACGACCTCCGGTTGTGACACGCCGCTATCAACTAACCATTCACGTTGATCAAAGGAGGACCAAACATGTAGTGGCCAGGGTACATGTAAGGCTGAGAAACCGTCGGTATCACGTGCGAAACGTGCATCGGTTGCTGCATCAGCATCGGATCATAGTAGGGATCACCGTTCATCCCGTTCTCCAAAGGCTGCTCTTCCACCTGTTGTTCGTCCGCGTATCGTTCCTCCAATTGTTCCTCCAGTTGTTCCTCCGCGTGTTCCTCCACGCGTTCCTCCGCTTGTTCGTCGATCTGGTGCTCCTCTTTCGCGTTGATAAAATCTATGGATCGCTCGTCCATTTCCCCGACTACGCTGCCGCTGCAACTGGTGCTCCTCGTTCCATTCTCGTTGCAGATTCCGTTGGCGTTCTCGGCCGCTAGGACCGTGTTTTCTTGCTCCTCCACCATCACCGCGCTGCTCCCTTCCATGCTTTGATTGCTCTGAAAGAGGAATTTTCCAAAGGATCAGACATTCGGCGATCGTTTCCGTTCGTCGAGCTTTTGTTCGGCGGGGGGTGGGGACTGAAGGAACGCCGCGAAGGAAACGCGGGGCAATCGTCGAGCGATTTTTGTTGGACCAACGGACGTAATCTCGTATTCTCGTATCGCGATGTTTAACGCGACCCACTTGCGCGCGGGGCATCTACGAACTAAAGCGTAGAGTGCGGAGTCGAAAAGATGATCAGCGGAACGGTAGAGCGGCGACGAAACCACGCGTGACGCTTTCGGGCGATAGCCGTGCCCGTACGTTTACGATCGCGTCGAATCTATCGAAAACTGACCAATCGGGCCCGTATTCCTTCGTCCGATCATCTTTTCAGCTCTCGCGTTACGCGATTTCCATTTTCTCTATACCTCGTAGTTCATCATGCAGTACGGTTCACCAGGCAGTTTGGGTACGAACGTCGGATTGATCCACTCGATCGGCCTGAGAGGAACCGGTGCACAAGGCACGGCCGCCAGCACGCTGGGCGCAACCTGCGCTGGCATCGGCGCAGGACCAACCAACATCACGGGATACTCGTAATAGTAACCGCCCACGTGGTCGTAAAACGTTCCATATCCTAACTGCGCGTTCGAGTCCATCACCGGCGGATACTCGCCGGTAGCGCAGTCCCTGTCTAAAAGCTGTTGATCCTCGGTCGTTTCACTGCCATCTGTAATCCACGTAAGAGGCTATAACGAGGGAACGGACCGTCGACTCGCAAAAACTAACATTTACGACACGTGAGAACACCGAGAGAACAGGTTCGTGCATGCAGTTTCGGTGATTCGCACTTTTAACCGTGGGACGTAACTCGCTAACCGGGGCACGATGGGTTAACTCGCACCCTCGATTTCCAGAACGTAACCAACTTCCTTGCTTACGAAAGCCCGATCTTCTTATTTACGATTTCGTCTTTGCTAAAAATTCTGTTAAAAGTACAGGTATATGATAATTTCCTCGTTTTCGAGTTGCCAATATTTCTCATCCGCGACTTTCTTCCGCCACGAAGATTCCATCGAAAGCGCAAATGTAAACGCAGCCTCGCGACCAACTTTGGTAACAATCGCGAACAAGTTTGCAAATATTACGTGATATTATACTCGCTGCCGGTTTTCCGCCGAAACCAAATTCAACGACTAAATTTCAGCCCTCGAGGCAAAATTACAAGCTCAAGATTAGAAAGTTCGAAAGCGACTCGGAAGCAAACAGCAGCCGCGAATTGTACGATTCGTCTTTCCGTCGACTCCCCGGAAAGATTCCGAGCAACTTCGAAGCCAAGCGGCGTCTACGAAAATCTTTCGAATCCACGGCGAGTCGAAACGAGCGGGCGAGAACGATACCGTGTACTCGTCGTCTCTCTCGAGACGTATCTCGTCGAAGAGCCGACGAGATACGATAGAGCGACGCGTAAAGTCGTACAAACATCGTACAAACACGATAGGGGTAACTCCAAGCAGCTTGCCGGATACCACGCGACGACGAGGAAGGCGGACGAGACAAGCCAGAAACTCGATGAAATGCGTCACGTTTCTATCTATACCTCTACCTGCGGTGGAATGCGACGCCGATTGGCTCTCGGTGGTCGAGGACGTGGCGCTGGTGTTCGCGTTGCCGGCCCAGGGCTTCTTCTTCGACAGATAGCCCTTTTTGAACAGCATATCCTGCCTCGGTGTCGTGATCCTCGTGTACTCGTCCTCGTTGAAGATGATCTTGGGTTGGGACGGCGAGCCGGACGAATCGTTCTTGTGCCGAGCCGCGGCACCAGCGTAAGCTCCACCATCGCTGTTTCCGGTTCTAAGCGGCTTGTACCCGCTCTGTCCGATCCTACCGAAACTATGCGTGCCTGTGTCATTTTCCTGTCTCTTCGCGTAACCGTTCCGTAGTCCCTCTTCTTCGTCCTCTTCGCCGGGCGGAGCTGAAAATTAAATCGGAAGATACGGTTCGAGCGATGTCCTTTTCTTTGTTCTTTTTCTTCCCCCCCCCCTCTTCCTTCCTCTTTTACGGTAGCTACTATCTTAATTCGCGAGTCTAATAACCGTGTTCTTCTCGCTCTGTCTTTCATCGGGCTATTATTTTACGCGTTGTAGCGTTACGATTTATAATTATATACACGGAATAAAATACACGGAAACCGTACAGTTTTATCTTCCTTTGCTTTGCTCCGTACTAAACTGACTTGCTCTCTGGCGTGCGAGAAAAACTGTTTTTTTTTTTTTTATTCGTTGGCAACGTAGATCTGTTTCTGCAGAGAAAAAACGATGCATCTCGATCGATTAAGAATTTATTAAAATACATATGTTGCCTATGATCCGAAAATGCAGTTGAACGGTATGGTAGATTGAGCTTCGGCGTATCTGTATTCTTTTTTTTTTTTGGTTTTTAGATTAAATCGCCACGACGAGCCTTCTTCCTCGCTGGACGATGTTCGCGACGAAATTAGGACGCGTTTCGCCAGGTTCCAGCGATTTTTTCTGCATCGCGCCAGTTGCGATGTAAAACTCGGCACGAATAAGGATAAATGGCAAAGTAAACTTACAACCGGACGTTTCACGATCGTTTACCGAGCGATGGATACGTTTCGCGAAACGAACAAACTGCAACGCTATCGAATAATTTCCGTGTTGTCTCCCTCGCGAAATTTACTCGCACGGGCGTGATTAATTCCGAATAATTCAAATCTCTTCAATTCAATCTAATGCAAATCTCTTTCGCATCGACGTAGCAACAAACAAGTTAGGCTTTGCTTCGATTAATCGGTACGACGCGATTTATTTTACGTAAGTCGTTTACGTATTCGCGACGCGTCTCACAGAACGGAAACTGTCCGTCGAGGATAGTTTATGGTTTTCGGTGCGTTCGTACAACGTAAGAGTGGCAGGAACGGTAACGATTTGTCGAGCAGAAAGAACGATTCCAATTACGGTGGAATTTGTCACCCGAGTGCGATGGTGTTCGCTGTCCACGAACAGATCCCCGTTCGTTCGATACGCGCGCGACGACGAGTCTCGCGCGGCGGCAAAGTCTCGAAGAAATCCCATTCGGCGTTCTTCGATCGGGCGGATACGCTACCGTTGAAAAGTTTGGGTCGGCGAAACGAGACGCGTTCTACTACTACCGGTGCAAGATCTACCGAGAGAAAGAATTTCGTCGAGCATCGATCTTTGTATCCTCCGCGAAAGGGTATGAAGAGTCAAGCACTCGGATTCGCGAATCGATCGGTTTAAAAGACGTTTTAATTTTCATTTCGTCGGACTTGTCGCACGAAAGAGAAGGAAAGACAACGCGGTGCTTTTGCGTTTGTATTTTCCTTGTCGGTCGTACGCTCGATCTCGAACGAAACTGAAACGCGTCTTAAAGTACGCATCGTCGGATACGAGTGTTCCAATACCTTCGTACAGAGAATCGAAAACACTCGTCGTTCGACGCGCAAAAGAATCTGCAAATCTGCAAATCTGCAAATCTGCAAATCTGCTTAGAAGAAACAGGGACGACCTTAAAACCCTTAAAATGCCGTCACTTTCACAATCGATGTACGCGCTGGATGGTCGATTATTCGACGCTGCGTAACTTTGAAATCGATGAAATTTATTTCCATCCTCGGCCGTTTTAGAGTGTTGTAGCTTCTTCTCCTAGTCGTACACCAGTTGCGCGCAATATAGCGAAGCAAAAAAGAAAAAAAAAGAAAGAATGCAAAAGCCTTTAATTTTCTTTGGAATTTGGCAAACTCTTAGCGCGCACGGTACACGCACGTTGATAAGTCAGAGCGAGGAACGTGCGAGCGTCGACCATTTTCATCGCCGACTAGCGCGAAACGCGTAACAATAATTTACGCTCGCTTAAAAATTTCAACGAGCGATAATTAGTCACGATGTTTCTGCGAGTATCGTGCTCGCTATTATACTCGATCGAAAGATCGTCGCTTAAAAATAAAACGAGATAATTATAAACGACTAATAATGTAACCTACGTATATATATACCATAATACAAAATATGCTGCTTTCGTCATCTCCTATCGTGCTGTACTAACGTTCTAAACGGCGTATGCGTATAATTAGGATCAAAAAAGTTAATCGTTCGCGACTCGAGAGAAGAAACCGTACCGATTGGAGCATCTTAGGACGGGAAACGGCAACTTCGACGCTACGAGAATAGAAAATTGAAGGAACAAAGGGAGAATTGAATCGACGACTGTCGCGAAATATAAACACGTTGCACGCGTAAATATCTCGCGTCGAATGCTACAAAATTTCCAATAAATTGCCAATTGGCTGGATCAACTCGAGCAAAAGAGACACGTTCTCTGCGAATATCCGGCGCTAAAGCCTAGAAAATACGTAGCTCGATCTCGAGTCGAAAGACAGAAAAATTACGACGAAACGCGAGTCGAGGTGCGTGATAATTCCAACGAGTCTCTGTGTAAATTCTACTCTTTTTGCGTAGTCCAGCGATGACTAACCTCGTTTGGGAAATGTTTCGATTCGCAAGATGTAAATATCGAACGGCGGATAAACGAAAATAAAGTACAGAGTATACGTTAATTTGGCGACCTCCGCTTTCGGACGGTATCGTAGATAGCTGCTATCGACTGCGTTGTTCGTTACTTTGTTGCTTTTTTACTTTTTTACTTTTTGCTAATATTTCAGGTACGTGTATTTTCTCGTAAAACGCGTCCATCGACTTCTTCGTCCTATAGCAAGTGTCCGTGTTAATCGCGGTATTTCACGATTCGTATCTCTAGTGGAATATCGTCAAACGCGAACCTATCGGAGAATCATCGCGATAGGATCGGTGAAATATCGGATACCGGCACAAACAGGGCGAAAGAAAACAATCGTCGAGGCCGTGCATTTTTCTTAGATAGTGACAAGCGCAATTAACTCCTTAAAGACCGGAAGATTATCGTTATAAAGTTACGTACAGTATTATGTAACAATCGTTACAGAAACGTATTTGTACGACGTTTCTCGCGTCGCAACGCGTTATAAGAAAATATTCGAATTAAAGGTTCTTTCTTGCGTTCTTTCTTGAATCTCTATGTATCCTTTTTAAAACAACAACGTTCGAGTCACTCTTGTCCCAATGTGGCAAATAGTTAATTTTCTAGCGGTTTGCGGTAAACTTTGCGTTGAAAAACCGATCGAATTCGGCGATACTGTCGATTCAGTCTTACTCTCTGTAAAACACAGATTCACAAATAAATACATACGTAGAAATAATTATAAAACGCGGCAATTACGAGACTCGGATAGAAACGCTAAGATCCGATTTACGAGGAAATTTACGGTAATCCGTTTATCAGAATTCCATTTATTAGCGACGTTTAGATGGTGCCGGATTAAATGAATTCCTACCGATCGAATCATCCATTTGCTCGAACGCGAACCTCGACCGCCGGAACGAGGAATCATAGATAACAAGGAGAGTCGGTGATTTCTCTTTTTTTATCGAATAAGTCGAATAGATACGGTGCAGATCGTTTCTCGGTCGGTGCTATTTCGTTACGGCGATCCCACTCGGACGTCCGTACGAATTTCATACGAAACTCGCGTAAAACTCGTGCGAAAGTCGACGTTAATTTAATCGTTTTTCCCGCGATCTGTCTTTTCTCCGCCCATCAAAAAAAAAAAAAAAAAAAAAAAAAAACGTATCACGATCGAAATCGTTACAACGGTACGATCTTATTTCTACGGCAAATTTTCTAGTCGAACGCGACGGTTTATCAACGAGACGGACAACGACGTAGTTATTCGTTCGTTTCATGTTCACAAAAAAAGAAAAGAAAAAAAAAGGAAAAAAAAATGGAGAAGAAAGAAGGCTATCGCACAAGTAATTTTAGATATTTACGTATAATGTTTTCTGCTTTCTCCGATCAAACTTTCCATCGGTGATCGATGATCGCAGCTTACAAATATTTGAGATACTTTTAAAAGGGAGCCACGCGTTTCCCGGCGTTAGGTTGGGCGTTATCCTACGAACGCTATGTATCGTACGTTCGAGTAAATGGATTTCTACCGTAAACGAATTATACCGTCTGGCGGCGAGTTATATCGAACAAAATAGAAGAACACTTGCATAAGACTGTATCTTTATCTAACGTTGCCGACATGTGAAAAACGCAAGGTCCATTCGCGATACAGAGGTCGTTAGTCAAGGAGTTCAAAAGAAAAACGAAAATAGAAAAAGAAACCACCGCGGACGCGCGTAATTTTCCAGAGTCTAGTTTCTAATCTATGACATAATTTTACACTACGGTGTCGAGCTTCCAAAAAAAAATCA
This sequence comes from Bombus waltoni, assembly GCA_014737395.1. Taxonomy (NCBI): domain Eukaryota; kingdom Metazoa; phylum Arthropoda; class Insecta; order Hymenoptera; family Apidae; genus Bombus; species Bombus waltoni. The sequence continues at coordinate 345,735 of JACXII010000063.1, read as the reverse complement.
ACTTTTAACCAAGCTAAGCGTATTGCGTGTAATTTTGCTCTAGCACGCTGGAGCCAACAAAATTCGTTTCTATCTACTCCGTGATATTAATTTTAGAAAATCGTGACTGGTCATGGGTCAAGCGAAGCGTGTGCGACGCTGAAACCGTTTGCGACGAGTAATTTACAGAACCGTAAAACGAGGCGAATAGCGGCGGCGCGAATGTAATTAGAAACGCGGAAACGAGGAGATTAAAAGTCCTACGACAAATACCATTCGTCTTTGCCTTCTCGAGACTTACTATCGTCGAGAACGAACGTGATTTGAAAAGAGGACAAGAGTTGAAATTAATCGGATTGTCAGCAACGTTTTGTTCTTCAATTGGTATCGCCGAGCAGTTGGTCGTTTAACGCGAAAACGAACCAACATCTTTTCACTTACTTGCCGAGTCGTGGGCAAGAAATTCCACGTAAATTCGACGGTCGTTGACGAGAAATTCGTTGCGGTAACACGGAGACGAATCGAAATATGCCGCGTCTGCTCGCGCTTAGACGTAACAAGTAAATTAGAATAAAACAACGCCGGATCGAGACCCGGATTTTAAGATACTCGATACGACGACAACGTTGTTAGTCGTCTCGCGAGTAGAGCAGTACGTTTCTCGTATAAAAAGTTCTGGTTTCTTTCTAGCCGCCTCGTTTCACGGTGCGTAACGACGCTTCCTCTTTCGCAAAAGAAAAAAAGAAGAAAAAAATAGATCAGGGCTCTGTTGCGCAATAACTTGCCAACTAATAATATCGGTGAATCGACGAGCGACAAGTTACAGGTTCCAAGCATACGTTGCACGAACAACGTCGATCGTTTCGCGCAATTTTACACGCCCGACGCGTGGACCGTGGATTTTTCACACGCGCCTAAGATACGTACTTGGCAGGTAAAACAATTCTTTCGGGCGATTTTAAAGCCGCGAATTTTCGCAAAAATCCGTCGTCTACCGATCCGCGAAGTTAGCAGAGCTACTATAAAATTTATCACGGCGATAACCTGTAACTCGTGGCACGCGAATCGTCCGATATCGTTCGATCGAATTCGATTTGCTTCGAAGAAGGTGCAGCAAATAATAATGAAAAAAAGAAAGAAAAAAAAAAAAAAACAGCTACGGAGAAAATTGTCCGCTAAGAACCATGATCAGTCTGTTCGACAGGGTTTCCGTACCGTCTTGGTACCTCGCTAAAAGTAGAACGTGATTGGAGGAGCCGATCACGTGGATAACCCTTCGCTGCCGACGCCACTGCATTTCTCCCTGTCCGCGGTCTCTATCGTCGCACGTTGGCCGCCGCCTCCTTCCTCGCGAAATCCTCTCCTCCTTTCTTTTCAACCTTGCTTTCCAGCGTATATACACCACCAGTCGGTCAATCCCTGGTCTTTCACTCCAATTTCACACTTCTTTGCGCATCTTTCCTCCCCTTCCCCTTTATCTCCTTCTCTTCTTCTTAACGACAGAAAAAGCGGGAAAAATTTTTATAAACATTTACCTATCGTTCGGTCCTCTCAACCTTTACGGCGCCTCATCGATCCGTTTGATTACTTTTGAGAAGCTTTCGTTTCAGCAGAAACGGAGAAAATTTTCCGACTTTTATGTATGATGTATGTATGTATGTGTGTATGTGTGTATGTGTGTATGTGTGTATGTGTGTGTGTGTGTATGTGTATATGTATGTACGTGTACACGTCACTATCGGACAAAGATTTCCAATCACTCGTTCAATTTTACTTGGATCATACGTCTCGTTGATTTCGTTATCGATTCGAAATTAACGACGTTACACGCGAATTTTACGACAAATTTTCTTCGTCGAGAGTCTATCGAGACGAAGAAGAGGTTTCTAAACAAGTCCGAACCGTATTCGAGTCTAGGCTGATATATTTTTAACCCTTTGCGTTCCGCTGGCGTTGCTTTAGGCGACATTGGCGAAGCGCAAATTGCTGTTTAATTAACTTTTTAGCTGTAACAAAGAAAAAAAGAAAAAAAAGGAAAATGAAAGATACGAGACAACTCCGGTTATAAATAAAACTTTGTTACTTTCCAAACGATAATCGTTGTTTGCGAAAAGCTACGCTGCGAGATAGCGCTCGAGCGGTCGATAAATCGCACGAAAAAGAGATTAAAAAAAGAAAAAAAGGGAAAAGAAAAAGAAAAAAGAAGGTTCAGAAAAGCGCAAAGAGTTAGAAAAATTCCTAGACTCTGCGTCGACACAAACGGCGATTCCAAATCTTTGACCTATAGCGTATGTACGTATACATAATCCATGTCAACGTCGATGCTCACAGAGGAAGAAGAAGAAGAAGAAGAAGAATAAGAAGAATAAGAAGAAGAAGAACGAATCGAACAGCACGTGGCACGCAAAGTCGAATCTGGCAGCGACAGCGAAGCGCTCGGTCGGTTATAATCGAAAGTCGCGGCGTAAAAGGTTTAAGGGTGTCTACTACGACGATGCGCGATAACCCCCCGGTCGTAATTTCTCCGCGGTAGAGACGGATTTCTTCTCTATCGGACGTTGTCGGTTTAGAAACGACTTTAGAAACGGCTTTTGAAACGAGTTTAGAAACGTGAACGGCACTGATAAAACGCGCCAAATAAAAGGAGGATGCAACTGAATAATCTGGTGCACGCGATGCCTCGAGAACGACTGCGGTTGACACGAGGAACGGGGGTACAGAGGGATCGGGGGACGAACGAGAGAGAAAAAGAGCGAGAAAGAGGAAGGAGAGAGAGAGAGAGGGAGGGAGAGAATGGTTTACTAGCTCTGGCGGACGTAGCTCATTGGCCGGCAGTCGTGGATTAGAATAGCAACAGAATTAGAATAGAAAACGGGCGAGAACCAACGCTCGCCGTCGATGCTGCTAATCGTGCCGCTCAACGTCGATTCTCTGCCTCTCTCTCTCTCTCTCTCTCTATATATATATATATATATATATATATATATATGTATGTCTGTCTGTCTGTCTGTCTGACTGTCTGTTGTACGCCGTATCGCCAGAGGAATAAGATGGATCGTGAACGAGAAATCAGCAGCAGGGGTTTTCGAGGTAGAGGTGTCTGGAACTTTTAGGAGGAATCGCAGAATTTCAAGATTTTGTTTCGCAACACCGACGGTTTCCGTCTTTAAGCTTCTTATCGGAGGCGCTATTTATTCGAGAGATCTCTGCCGTGCCATTTACGGCTACGTGCCTCTCTGTTGTAATAGAAAAACGAAAAGTAATCTGCGACGAATAAAGTAAGCGCGTTGATTCGTCGGTGGAATTTTCAAATCCTGTTGCGATCGACGCGCGTTTTATACGCCTCGATGCCGCGTCGGTTTTCAACGAGAGGAAGGGAAACTTTCAACGTTCCAAGGCTAAGAAGATCGCCGATCGACCGCGAATCGTTGTACAAAATTTTTCCACGGACACGATTAAAAAAGTAGAACTCGAATGGAAACTCGCTTTGAGAACTCGAAAAATGAGATTTCGTACGTTTCACGTCGTATATAAATCGCGGTCCGATCGTCTAGTCTTGAAAGACGATCGATTTTCTCCGCGAATTCCTTTTGCGCGTCGATGCGAGCGTCTTTCGGAAATCGGATTCCGTGCAAACTTTACCGATGCCACGTCGCGCCTTTTCGGAATTCCTGGTCCTCTTAAATTTTCTACGACGTTCCCTCGTCATAACAAACTATCGCGGACTCGCAACTTGGACAAAGTTCCCGATTTTCACGGTTCGAGTCGAAGAGGATAAATCTGTAAAATGTTATTCCTCGCCCTTCTTTTGCGTAAATCGTGACGCATCTTGTTACATAGATATCGTCGCGGTATTTACTAAAAATCGAAAAACGAGTATCTCTTTGACTCGATCGACGTTCTCTAATTACCGAGTTAGTACTCCGATCCCATAAATCGATCTGTTCGAATTAATATTCCATTTCTTGCTGCAAAGTATCTAATTATAAAATATGGTAGAAGTGGTGGCCTACTTTCACGACGCGAGATGTAGTTGTTTCGTAATTTCTGATTTTACGGTTTACGCAAAACCAGCTACGTACGTACTTCGGTGTTAATCAGATTTGTAGGTTCAACGCACCGGGGTCGGTTGGAGTATTTTAAGCAACAAATAGAAAGCACCTCGAACGCCTAGCTTCATCCGCTCATACGCATTGTAAGAACCATTTTCTCGCGCGCTTGACAACCATCGCAAAACTAAATTAAAAACATCGACGAGAAACGAAACGCGATCGAATAATAAATAACGGGAACGAAGCTAAACTATCCTCTCTATCGTTATATCCGTTGTAATCTGTAGAGCTAAAAGGCACGTTACGGTATCCGTATCATCCAACGATCGTTTGAGCGAAAAAATGCGACTCGTTGTTTTTCTATCTCTCTGCGAAGCGACGCGGCTAATAACAAATAAAAAAACAAACAAAAAAGACGAATATCTCGATTTTGTCCCAGTTCCTACGATATTTAACCGTCGCTCCCGTAACTCGTATATAACTTTTCCTCTCCTTTTTGTCGGCCAATTACAACGTTTATCGCGTCCTCCGTTTCCCAACGTTTTTATGTGCCATCGGATTACGTTTTTCAGTTGTCACGATGCGCTCGAAACGTCGCTTTCGAACCAATTTATCTTGGCAACTTTCGAGTAGATCGAGTCAAACAGATCAAAGTCTCTCCTTCTTGTTAGATACGAACGTTCCTTCTGCGAATTCGCCGTTAATTCGCGATAGTCGAGCTTCGATACGCCGAAGCTGTTCTCGCGTATTCCTTTTCCTAATGGAAACGTTAAAAAGATCGATTCGTCGGCTTTGCCCCGATGCCTTCGACGCGAGGTGATCTCCGAGGCGAAATAATTCTCAGCCAATGTATCCACGTACCTATGTTTATCGTCGATCGAAACCAAAACAAACTATCGAACGTATAGGTGAAAACGGTTACAACGTTTAAGCGATGGATCGTAAAGGAGACGATCGGACGCCGGAAACCGTACGTTTCGAATAAAAATAAAGCCGTGAAATTCGGAAATTTATAGTAGAATCTTCAACAGATGCCAAGTAGGTTGTTGCGTCGTTACATTGTCGCGTTATATAAAACACCCTTGCGTTTGTCATTTACTCGACAAACGCTCGACTTTATTAACGATGAAATAGAAGCTGCGGGCGTGCGTAAATAGTACATAAAGATCGTTTATATTTAAACGGTCCACGATCTGGCTATATTATAGGGGAGTAACGATATTATTTTACAGGAATTGTGCGTTCTGGTCTCCTTGGATCTCTCTATAGCGCCACGACGCGGCTCGCGAGTTAAATACGCGAGCGAAAGTAGGCGTATCCGTATTACTTAAATTTTATTTCATCCGTCTGGATCTATTAACGTTAAACCTACGACGCGCGGTCGAACGACCGTTTTTCAAATTTCGTTTAGAATTTCTCGTATACCACGTTACTGTATCGCCACGTAACTTGTTCGCTCTTCCCACAATATACGTACAACGCGCTTTTTCATGCTCGCAACTTTCTTTGTCGTTTACTTTCCAAAACAAAATTGGCTAAAATCTATTTTTACATTAAGGCGTACATGAAACGGTCGGTAGATTTAGCGTTAAAACGTCGACCGGTACGCCGAAATCTTGCCGCATTTTGCCCAGGATGGAAACACGCTACTACGTCGTAATATCTCATTTCTAGGCGAAATATTATACCGCGGTTGCGTACATTTTTTTTTACGAAAACCGTTTAATCGTAAATTTAAGTTTCAACCGAAATTCGACGTTGTTAAATGGATTTTGTAAAACGCGCCTTATCGACGATCATCGTGGCGGTCGAGGCGTGAAAAATATTTAAAAAAAAACGGCAAATTTAACGGCGCAATTTCCATGTCCAGAGTATCCTGGCAAAAATGCCGATACAACATCGGATTAAAACGGAAAACGTTTTATAAAAAAAAAAAAAAAAAAGAAAAGTCCTCTCGGCGACACGCGTTTAATTTCCAGAACAAAAGATTCGCTTTCGACAAATATTCATCCGACGATGCAACTTTCAATTACTTGCACCGAACGCAATTTATTTTTCTGTTTCTCCGAGACGAAGAACGAAAGAGACGAATAAAACGGAGAACAAGACACTCTCCACGCAGCTAATATTTTTTTTTCCATAACAATTTCCACGACGAGAACACGTTTGAATATGTTCGAATAAAGCGAGATAAACGAAATGGCAGACACCGAAGGCGAGTGATATCTGAACGAAACTCGAGTTACGACTCAACCGACGATATACAATTTCTCGATCGTCGGTCGAATCGCTCTGGACAAAATAATTGCCCGTAAAACCGACGATCGTCGAAAACCGGGTAAAGTTACGATATCTACGGAGGACGCGATTGTGATCAACGTAAATTCGATCGGTGGTTCCAAGCGGACGTATCCGCGAGAAAAACATGGACAGAAAGTTCAGGAACGAAGAAGATTCGCAATTACTCGCCGCAATTACGGCATTTATTTCGCGATCTTTGATCGGCGTACACCGACGATGAGAGAAACTGCGAGGGATCGCGTTGTTTCCCCTTCTATTTAGCGACGCGCGCAAACGCGTACCGCGTTCGATTTTTGACGGCTACGGGTGATTTCCGAATGGCCGAATGACCAGAAACGCTCGATTCGTATTACAAGCGCGTCGTCGTTTATCGACACAGGCTTCGAAGCTTCGGCAAGTTTTCCATTAAAAAGACACAGCGATGATACATTTACCAGGTACTTGCTGTATTTCCTATGCACACAACGTATACGTACGTTCGCCGCTTGAACGTCGTTGATCGTACACGATAATTAACGTCGCGAGTCTTTCTATCCGACGATATCCTCTCGATCCGTCCTATCATTGCAAGATAAAAAACAAAGCGAGCACGAACGAACGGCCAAAAGAATATTATTCGAGAAGCGAAGACCAAACGTACCTGAAAAAATAATTAGCTTCACCATCGCAGCTTATCGAGAAGTTAACGACGAGACTAACGTTAAACGCGCGATTATCGCCACTAACGATGGTTCCGTTACATACCGCGACTCGTACGAATACAGAGGACGATGGACCGTGGTAATATTTTGACGAGTGTCGCGAAGCGTTCTGTTTCCAATAAATATCGCGTAACTTTTGTGTACATTTCGAAATCCGTTTCAAATTTCACCGGTACAGTCAACGCTGGCGGTACGTTGTAAATACTCGCGGACAACAGCGTAAACACAGGCCGTGAAAAATAATCGATTCGTCGTTAATTTCGCCGCTTTCGTCAAATTCCGATACCGTTTACCGCGAACGAAAAAAAGTGTTTATTTATAAACGATAGCGTATACGACGCGGCTCCGATCAGTTCTTATAAATTTCTCGATCCTTGCTCGCGAACTCGGACACCACGAACCGCTTGGTGGTAGTCCATAAACGCGTCATAACGTGGAAACATTTAGAGGCAACGAAGAACGAAATTGCCTTTCGGAGGAAGAACAAACAAACCGACAGAGGCAATATACGCGTCGTTCTACCGTGCCTTAGCGCGAGTAACGATCGCATTGTTCGAAGCACGCGCGAAGAATACCATTGTCGGTAACAACGATTGTCGGAGTACGCGGCAGAGTCGCGCAAATAGGTCAATTATCGAACGAGCAGGCGAGCCGATATCCGCGCGAATAAAGTTGCAAAAGAGAGAACACGTGGATGGGAATGGACGAGCCAAGTGTCGAAAGCCTAAAACGCCTGCCAGAAATTACTATACCCAGGGATGAATCGGTGATTGACCGCGTCCATTGCTACATTCCGTGCCTTGTTCTTTTTCGTATGGAAATACACGCGTGTATTTGGAACGCACCGTTGATTTATTTTAATATCGTCGATATTTATAGACCGGTTGGTTATTCGACGAATCGTTTCATCGGATATTATTATCGTATTTTTCTCTCAGCGATCCTTAAACGCGTCTAATAATAAGGGGCGATTAGTTTCATCCGCGCTTCGGCTCTCTAGGCTTTATAGGAACCAGTGCGTGCGAAAACCATCCTTCGCGGATCCCCGTGTCCACACTTTGCGGATAAATCCAATCGATATTCTCGGTCGTCGCTCCGCGCTTCGTTTCTAGCGCCGACGCCTATCGAAGCCTAGATGCCAATTAAGAAAATAGACGGCCGAGAAAGAATCTGATTCCGACAGGTAGGGAACGATCGATCGTTAAAAATCGATAATAAACAAAACCGAGACTGTGCGCGACACTCATCTCGACGCAAAGTCTTGTCGTTACATCGCATTGTGTTACGAACGAAAGGTCCATGGATGGTGCGGAAAATCGGAGATCGTTTTGGACGAACGCGAAACATTTTGAACGCGTGCGACGAGCACGTATTTCGAGGCACGCAAATTCGTATTTTAACTTTTTCTTTCTTTCTTTTTTCTTACACGGAACGCGCGCATCGCGTAAAAAGAAAACCAGGCACTCGATCCGGCGCATCTCGTTATACTTATCGAAAAGCTCGTAGAGTTCGTGAAACTCGAACGATTCGAGATCACGATCGCCTTTCGTCTTTTGCGAATCCTATTGGAAACCGACCGTAAGGTTGTCGAGTGTATCGTTGAACGATTTTCCCTTAATCCTTTGGGAATGAAACCACTTCGAACCGCTTTCCTCCAACACGGCCAAGTCCATACCCACGCCGCGTTTTCGCGCAGCCTACGTAAGAGTCACAGTCGTCCGGACAGTCGGTGCACGATCGTATCTGGTGCATACCGGTACACCGGCGCTTTTATCGATCGCCTCGGTTCTCCTTATCTCCGTTTCTTTCGCACGGGAAAGCGTACGGAACAGCTCGCCCGTTTCTTCCCGTTCTTTCGTCGACGAGGAAAAACACAGTTATTTTTTTTTCTATTTCGACCAGGTACGCGAATAGTCGGAAAGAGCGTAGAGCGTAGTTCGAGACTCGCTCGCGTGTGCGTGTGCGTGTGTAGACGCGCGTCGATCATTTCCAAAAATCCCACCGACGATGAACTTTGTCGTCAAGACGTTTCGTCGAGTTTGGCGATCATTTTGACCGCCGTGCTGGCAAGAAAAATCGTCGGTTTCAAACTGCGCGATTCAACGTCGAGCTACACCAACGGTTATATAACCTCCTCCTCCTCCTCCTCCTCCTCCTCCAAATGCTGCCATACTTTTAGCAGTTTCTGCGATATATTTTCTAATTTTAAACTCGTCGAGTAGTCGCGCAAATATCACGGCGGTCGATGATTCACGACGTCGAGTAACAAAGTTCTCCGTCGTTTTCAATAACGTGGAAACATCGAACGGGTTCCTCTATCGCGTCTCGAGCGTAACATTTCCTCGTTGACCGAGAGATTTTTTCTGGTAAATCATTCGGTCAATAGAATTTACGATAAACTGGAGAAATAGAATTTAGTCGATAGTTGCGCGCGTCTGGCGCGTGGAGAAACAAAAACGAGACGTATCGAGCGAAAACAGATAGAAAACGATAGCGGCCTCTTACGCAGCCGGAGATAACGAACACGCTCGTTTTTCCAGTAGCGTGTTATCTTGGAACGTAGAGCTTAAATTCTACGCGGGTCACTGAATCACCGTGACACGGAGCGTCGGGGAATCCTCTTACGCAGACCTACGAACGATCATCGTCGGATTATCTGTTTTTGATGCCTCGAGCGCTGCGTTCGATACCGGAGTGGATATGGAGAACGTTCGAGAAAAAAGATTCGATGCAAGGAAATCTAAACGATGGTATCGACGACTTATTCGACGTACTATAGACGATATGAACGACACAAGGCGAAACAACGTTAATTTCTACGTGGCGTAAATAATTCGAAACCTTTTACCTGCGACGTAGCTGTCTGTAGCGTAGGAAAGGCAGAAAGCAAGTACGTACGTACATGTATAAGTTCGATGCATCGATCGAGATAACGACGCTTTAAAACGAACCGATCGATGGTCCGCGTTACGGGCGTAAAAACGTACAAGCCGCGCAAAAAGCGCGCAAACGACGAGGAATAATTTCGCCGCCATCTATTTGGCAGAAAGTTCGAGAAAGAAAGAACACACACAAAAAAAAAAAAAGGAAAAAAGACTCGAGACGAGTCCACAGGCACCGACTTCTTCCGCAAGTTCGATTTCTTTGCAAATTTTTGCAAGTAGGATCGTTTATCGTTTCCTGGACAGCTTATAACTCTACCGAGGATTTCATTGGCGGTAATTAGTCTCGGACTTTGCCTCTTGTCGGGTCCGCGGACGTCGTGCAATGCAATCGCGCGAAACACGTTTCGCCTACTTCCTCGCCGTGCCTCGCGAGACACCGAGGCAACCGACCGCAGTATCGGTCCGTCTCTTCGCGCGCTGGTTCCTCCGTTTGCCGATTAATTCCGTCGAACCACTCGTTTTCGCAGGCTTGCTTCGTAAAAGGAGCAATAATCGCGGGAAAATCAAAAACTTTTGGGAACAACGCTTGGAAATTGTCGTTCTCGAGGAACGATACGGGTATTTCCGATTGTTTCGCGACGAACGAGCTTCCCTAAAGACGGTGCGCGAATAAATTCGGATCGGGTTTGTCGTTTTCGAAGTTTAACGTTTATCGCTGTCAGTTGCGTGGATAATCAAAGTAGTAAAATCGTAGAAAGAGCGGTTGTTATTGTTGAAATGCGACGACGAGTATCGGAGGAACAAAGCGTACGGTCGCTGCAGCGGTGTTTATCGCGTTTAAAACGTTACAACGAGCGCCGAATGTCTACTGAAATTATCGCAAGGCGTTCGACGTGGAATTAAATCGTTACGAGGAACGTTACAAAGCGACTTTGAAAACGAAGATGTAAATCGAAGATAAACGAGGCTCGTTGCTGATCGTTGTAGCTGTCGTGGACGAACGCGTGCGAACCACCTTGTATCTTGAAACAACGAAAAATTGTAAACAAGCGAGCGAAAAGAGGAATCGAAATTTCGTACTGTGGAACTTTGGTACGTCTTGATTCTTTACCTGTGTCCGAGTCAAAGTTTCTTCCGAGTCTGCCAAAGATTTTTTAAAAAGCATCGTACGCGACATACAAATACCGAATGATCGTTACGAAGTTACTCGTTCCAACTTCCTTCTTGCCTTCCTCCGTTTCAGCCTTACGCGCTACCTCGAATTCGTCTGCGATCAAAATGTCGTCCGTATCGACTCCGACGACTCGGCGATTCGACGGTCACACGCGCGTAACGAGCATCCGACGAAACGAACGGATTCTCGTCTACCCGGCCCGTCGATCGACCAAAAGAAAATAAACGAATTCTCGAGCGCCAGGTGCAAGAAAAATCCCCCGTGACGAGACCTGTGGTCGAAAACCCCATCTCGTTCGCCTACCCTTCCTCTAAACCATCTTTCAAAGACTCGGAATATACGTGTTTCCGTGGAACCGGCGTATCGATCGTTTCCTCCGCGACCACAAATTACTACGGAAACACGGTATAAGTGCGCGTATAAAGGAGAAACGAAATAGTGACGATGGAAGTAACGCGTGGAAAACGACGCACTCTGTCGATTCTTCGATTCTTTTCCACGCGATTCGATCGAGTTCGCGGCTCAACCAGCGTCCACCAGCGGCATGGCTCCGCGTGCTCGTTCCTCTCGAGACGAGGGCACGCGAGAAGGATGAAAGAAACGAAAGCGTATGCCGAGCTGGTGTGCGGTACACTGGCGGCCGACTTCGATTTTCCTGCGACTGTGCAGTCGAAACGATTTCGCATCGCCCTCTGCCAGCCACCCTTGTGCGCACGCTTTCTGCTCTACCCCACCATCGACCCCTTTCTCTTTGTCCTTTCGTCGATCCTCGACTCCTCCGCTTCCGTCTGTTACCACTTTCCATTTCCTCGTTCCTCGCTTCCATTCGTCTTCGACGCGCACCGCCCTGTCGCTTTCTACGCGTCTCTTGTTCGCAACGTCGAAGCGAAAGTGGGAACACGACGATCGTTTATACGATCTCGGCGTAAGACGGAACCGAAGACGCAACAAACAGCAGTTTCCTTCCTTCCGAGCCTGCGAAGGATCGCGTTCTCTCTTAAAATCGCGCTTCTGCCTGCCAAGGAATACAAACTCCGCGTTCATCTTCTCGTCTCTTCGTTCGATATTCAGTTCCTTCCTTTCTTTTCAATCGCGTCCATCGATCCGACAGAAACTACTGTACCATCCATCCACTAGCCCGTTTCGATTTTATTCTTCGTCCGAGTTCGACGATGATTTCGACAGGATCGGAAGAATCTGATCGTGAAATTTTCTCGCTAGAATCCGTTCCGAAATTTCGCGTATCGATTATCGAAAGCAACGATAACGCCGCAATTCCATCGGAAAAACAACTTTGCTCGACGCGTTCGAGCGTGATACGCGGTTTCCTGATCGTACGATTCGTTTCTTTTTCTTTTTGACAAGCACAGCGATGAAATCGCGGCTCGAAATCGAGAAGGTCGCGTTAATCCGCTCTTCCTCCTCGATACTTGTCTTTATTCGCAACTACTCGGACGAAACGTCTTCTTCCTTTTCCACCGTACGCGACTCGTCGTCTCTCTCATCGCTCCGCGTCTCTCTCCGTCGTCCGTATTCACTTTCAGCAAAATATCTTCCTCTCGAGAATTCGAATCGATGAAAAATCGCCCGTTTCTCTCCTCGTTCTCGCCTTTCGTCCTTTCTTCTCTCCTATTCTTCCGCTTCTTTCGCGATTTCTATCGTTCGCATCGCCAGCGAAACGCCGTCCTCTTCCCGTGCCACCGGTGCACGAATTTCCGCGATTTCGTTTACGATCTACCTTTCTCGCCCCTCGTTTATATTCGTATCCTCGGCAAAACTCCTTCCATTTCCGATCCACAGCATCTCGTCTCCGCGACAAACTATCCTCCTCGCCCCTGTACCTCGTCGTTTCGCTTCCTTTCCCCTTTATTCTCATTCGTCAGCCATCTCGTTCTCCTCTCGCGGGTTACGTCTTTCCTTTCACCGTCGTCCGGCTATCTCCCTCGCGACCCTGCAGCTGCTCGGCCAACACCCTCGCTGCGTACGTGATTCCAGTCGAGCGCGGTCGTGCCTTTCGCTCGCCGATCTGCGCAAGTCGCCGCCTGTCGCCAGGCGAACTTTGCGTCTATGACCGAGAGTCGATGTACAGGGGTGGCTCGAGTGCCACGGCTCCTCTTCGATCCCTTAGCCGCGTAATTATTTTTTTAGCGGCGGAATACGATACCGCGCGTCGCGAAACGCGGACGGACAACGAGCCCTGGCTGCGTGGGCTAGGAATTTCGATGGCGGAGGACGTGCAACTTTTCCCCTCGGATCGTAGAACGAATTGGCAGATTCGATACGCGCGCCTTGCTTACGTAATAGCGACACGTATAGCGAACAAAAGGAAATCAAAGGGTAGATAGTATCGCCTATTGTTGATATTCTTACTTGAGCAAATTTAGAAGCGCGAGAACGCGCACGACGCATATGCGCGTAGTGTGCAAAGATATGCAAAGTGTCCGCGTCACGGTATCTGTGTCTTTGCTCGTGAGTTTTTATCGATGAAATTTACCGCCAACGAAATTCTACGAAATTCATGGGAACAATTAGCAGGTTGCATTAGGAAAATTACTAGGAAAAGTAGGAGCCTTCGCTTTGTAATTAACGCGAAGGATAGAGCCGGGAAATATAATTGGCCGCCGTCGCGCATGCACGCAAATCGCCTGTTTCGCGTCGCGCCCAAGATTTCACGGGGTAAAGGAACAATAATCCGTTTAACTTTATCTCCGTGGACGACGCGTTATTCGATTATAACGTTACGGTGAAACTTCGATGCGAAACTCGATCGATCGGTCGCAAAACTTCTTCGTAGACGAGAGATTCGTTGTTCCTTTGCCCCTTCTTTTCTTCGTCCTTTGCAATTGCGCAACGCGTTTCGTACAATACGGCGTTAAAGGTAAAAGCTTCGAATATTCTGTTCTCGCGTTTGCGCGCGCGTGTTTTCCGAACGTTACCTCGATTCTTTCTATTTCGAAGAAATTACGTATTTATTAAGAAAAATCGACTACTTTCCAAACATTTATCGATTGGTATTTGGCACGGCTATCCTTCTGTCGTCTCGTTTCGTACCAGTTGCGACTCTGTTTGCGGTATCCGGCGAATCCATCCGCGAAGGATTCTATAAACGCTCGGCATGGGTATATAGCGTTATATTTTGAAACCCGTTGCACATCGTTATCGATCAACGACGCGATGCGTCCTAACGAACGGAATTATCGTGGACAGTACAGTCGTTACGGTCCGTTATAGCTCGCCAATGGCCCTCGAAGGGCTCTCATTGGGCTCGCAATTAAAAGCCGGAGACGCACCTCGCAAACGTTGCAAAGTATTTGCTCCGTACCTAATAACGATCATCGAATAACGATTAACGAGTAGGAGTAAATTTATCTATCGAGAGAAAGGAGACGAATCGATCGGTTTCGCGAAACTTGTACCTTCTTTGCGCGATTATCGCTAAACGAGAAAACCACCGCTGATAGATTGAAACGCGAGCGAGAAACGTGCCAATTTGAAACAGCGAAAAGGCGCTGTTTAATTTGTACGTTAACGCGTCATCGACGTTTCGTTATATTAAAATATATCGTAGCTAAAAGGACAGACTTTGTCACACTGTGCGCAGCTTTCTCCATTAACCTTGAAAGATATAAATAGAATCTGCTTTCCATTTTCCTTTAAAAATCATCCTGTATATTCCATCTACGACTAAACGAACGTTATCGATATCGCGTGAGATATTCATACGTTATACGTTGCCGAAAAACGCGTATCCCAGCCAACTTAATTATTCGCTGCAACGAATCGATTTCGAAAATACTGCTCGTTGACAGTTCTAACGCGATATACGTTTCTAGTCGTACATACCTAAATGTATTACCTATTTGTTTAACCGCCGTATCGTTTATTCGGTCAATCGTAAATAACACGATACATCGCTGGACGTACGAGCCGATCTCTTATTTACCGGTCCGTTGTAACGAACCAATTTCTAATCGAAAACGAATACCTGTCGCTCGCTACACCACCCCGGCATAACGCGTCGTTGTATTTTCAATTGCGCGTCTCTATCGTCGTTACGTATCGCGTGCACTCGCTACGCGTTGCTACTTACAAACGACGATATATTTCTAACGACGAGGGAATCTTCTCGCGGAGGAACGTTTAGCTAACCAGGAGTGGCACGGCGGACGCCGCAACGACCTCTATGAAAAGATAACGAGAGTCATCGTCGGCTGAAGGAATTTTGCACGGTCGAACCGAATCCCCAATTAAAATTTCACTGACCTAAGCGAAGGGTCGTCGTTGGGGAATATAGCAGTCGCGATGTCAGTGGCGAGACCGGGGATTGAACGTGCTATACTGGAACGAAAGTGCGGCTGCGCGCCCGAACCGACCGAGGAGCGAACAACGAGCGAGTTGCGACGTATTCTATACCGTGTACTATATACCGTATATACCGTACATACCGTACATACCGTATGTACCCTATGTACCGTATGTACCGTACGTGCACTGTGCACTACCCCTTCAAAATTACCCGGACGCTAACTTACTTTCACAGCCACGGTAGCTGACGAAAGTATTCGAAGGGACAAATTTTCCCTGACTTTGCTCGCCTTGACGTTAGGACGCGGATCCGTCGTTATACGCGAAATACGAGCCATTCATCGCAGCTGGAAAATACGCGAACCGTTCCTTTCTAACCGAAACGTTTGATTCGCGAGTGCGATAGATGTTTAACGAAACTTGCAGCGCCGATGAAATTTCCAAACGTTACGCGTCCGTCCTAAATTTAGCTTCGGTCTCCGACTAAAAAATCCAAAGCCCGATAATATTTTACCTCGCAACCTGGATCCATCGGATTCGTGCAACGGCACCAGACTACGGATCAAAGTTGGCGCGTACTCCGTTTAACGAGTTCGTAGAATCGCGTCGGCGAACCGCGATTTGTCGTCCCGCGAATCGTCGCCCTAGCGCCAAGCCCAAACCGATAGCGGATCGCTCTTCGACGATCATCCGGACAGCGAGCTGTTCTCGTCGGTGTGCGACGTGGAAAAGGTCGACTCTTACGAGTTTCGTCCTTCTTCCTCAAACCATTTCTCGTCCATCGACAAACGGTTACCGGCTTTGTGGCGCTCTGTCCGTACGATTCTTTCATACGTATCAACCACTTCGGACCCTTTTTTCCCCGAGTTTTAGGGAAATTTCCCGTCAATGCCTTTTCTTCTTTCGTAAGATCGGCCGACGTTTCAAAAGACGCACGACGAAACACGGGCATGCCAAAGACGTCGCTGCAAGTTGCCAAACGACTTATCGTCGGCTCGCGAAATTTGATCCGTTTATAGATAAGTTTATAGATAATAAACTGCGCTGCTCGGCCGACCAGTTGGTCGCAGCGTTGCCGAAACGACAGTACAAAACAATCGTACCGTCAATTTTCTCAACGCAGCGGTACGCCCTGGATTTTCGCGATTTCCACCGACGACCTGCCTTTTACGTTCGAAAGGTTGCAGTCTCCGGTTGAACTTTCGCATCTTTTTCTCGTAAGGCGATCGTACGTCGATTTGTTCGGATCCGGAGGCTCGAGAAATCGATACGTATTAATCGCTTCTTGCTGAGAAACCAGCAACGTTACAAGACCAAACGTTGGAAGATGGCAAGGTAAATAGAAAAGGTCACGAATTTTTTCCATCTATCGCGTAGAAATACTTTCGCGAGGAAACGTACGTACACACCGATACCAGTAACGTACGTGTGCGTAACAAATAGTCTAGTATATTATTGCTGCGATCGATGATCGATCGAGTTCGCGTAATATAACGTACGTTTGACGAGTTTTTCAAATAACTAACAGACACGGCGATAACGTTAAGAACGCGTAGCGCACTTTCATTTCGCTACTTCCTTCGTTTCCCAACATCCTTCCACGAGAGCTTAAATGTTTGCGAAAATCGCTGATCCGTGTATCATCCACTCGTTCGCTTATCGACGTTCGTATTAGAAAATATTTAATCGGTTTATCGACGCGTGTCGAAAACGACGCGCGTAAAAGCGTGTCTGTGAGTGAACAGAGGGGTGGTAAAACGCTTCTCCTCTGCTCAAACTAAATATCCCGTGAATCAAGCGCTACGTTTTAAACAACAGCGTGTCGCGATAAAAATAATGGAAACGTTAATTTTATTATCTAGAAAGCATAGATTAACTGGCCGCGAGGGATCACCGACGTTTTCGACGCGATAATTCAGTCCTTGCAGGACCCTTGGATTCTTAACGCGTTTCTATTAGGTTGTCCGAAAAGTTTCTTTCGTCTTGCAAGGAAACAACGGAGCGCCACGTTCTCTGTTTTATATTTTTTCGAATTATTATTTTTGTCGAATCGTATACGATCGTAATAATAGAAATAGAAGAAAATCGATCGTACGCTATCGAATGAAATAATATAAATCGAAAAGAAGTTGCGCGTCTGTTATTTCCTTACAAAAGGAAAGAAACTTTCGGGACAACCTAATATTATACAAGTATCGTGCATCAGTCATACAGCGAAACTACGAATGTGTGTGTCACGATCTCGTTACGTTTCACAGATTATAGCGATATTAAACATTCGGCGATAAAACGAGAGAATTCGGCTTTGTGTTTCGTCTCGCCGACGATTACTTTGTCGATAAGCGTCTTTTCAATCTTACTACAGCAGTATCAACGATTCGAGTATCTTTCCTCCGTACCAAAATTTCGCTTTAGACGAAGCTCTTTTGAACGCGATATTAAGATCCAGCCTTGTTTCCGATATTGCGAAAATATCGGCAGATCGGTGCTATCGTTGAGCCCGAGCAGCGGTAATTGTAAAACAACGGTGC
Organism: Bombus waltoni; assembly: GCA_014737395.1. NCBI lineage: Eukaryota > Metazoa > Arthropoda > Insecta > Hymenoptera > Apidae > Bombus > Bombus waltoni. The sequence goes on along the minus strand of JACXII010000063.1, from coordinate 327,807 downwards.
CGTTGTTATTCGGTGTTAGGATATATTTTGAAATATTTCGAAAGATATGCGAAGCTTCGTTGAACGACGAATCAGCAGTCCGTGTCTATGCAAGAGCAATTATCGGATTACAGCTAAGAGCCCTACACGATTCCGCGTTTAATCGACTAACCGAAACGATTAATCGTTTCTCAATCGCTCGGGTTCCGCACGCCGTTCGTCGAAACTGCCAGAATTATTTCTCGTTTGGAAAAAAAAAAAAAAAGAAATAAAGGAGACCGTACGAGATTAGCCAGCTAGTGGAATAAATTATTGATCGATAAAACGTGACAAATAGAACCGGTTGGAATCTGTTGCCAGGTGCGGTGCTTCGAATTCGTGTCTACGACCTAGAACCGTATCGTCGACGGAAAATGGAAAAGCGACCGCGCGGTTGAACCTCGAAAAAGAAAAAAGAGAAACAAATTCGGAGAACCTATATTTTTCTCCCTCGTCTTTCCTTCCTCCTCTACTTATCGCTTTCTCGCTGATTTTCTCTCGTCCCCGTGATATTACCTCCGCTATTTTTTAATCAGAGAACGAAAAATTTGATTCGGTCGTTTTGCAAAGAGAGAAAGGTCATCGAATCGTTTGCTTCCTCTTTTCGATCATCGAACTTGTACCGCGTCGACGCCACCGACGTGTTTCGTCATTTTCGAAGCGGCGGTCGCGTCCAGTCGAAGTCGTTGTTATCCTGTAATCTTTATTTTTATCGTTCCACTAGGTTTGTCTTATCTTATTCTATATTCACCGAATATACGCCTCGACGTCTCTAATCCTAAATAACAACTTTTTCCGACAGCCAACGATAATAACTCGCTGCGGGCAAACCGTGTCAAGCCCTCTATCGTCGTCGAATAATTTTATTTATTCTCGTTGAAACGCGCACGCGACTAGTCAACCACGATCCGGCGAGAGTTTCAAGGAACGCGTAAACTGTTTTCCAACTTGCTACGCTCGACGCAAATAATCCAACGCGAACGATGATATTTCGCGCAAGACACGCGTTGCAACAATTTATTTTACAGCGGCTATACTACCGCTTTGTCCGCGAAGATCAAACGACGTTCTCTCTCCATCTTCCTCTTACTCTGTCCCTGTAAATTACGTCTCGTCCAAATGCGCCTCCGAAATCTATCAAATTTAGTAAAATAACTGCTCCTTCCACGGGGCCGATAAAATCCAACGATTTATCCACGGTACAATGATGGACAGAGCAGGCAGATATCGCGGTGCTAGAAGCGATAAGCTCGATAAATATAGATAAAGCGGCGTTCCTTTCGGTACATTTGGATGCGTGGGCACGTTACGTAAACGCTAACCCTGGCACGGGAACCCGAACTCGATATTCGGCCTCCTCGTACAAACGCCTCGTTAAATGCAATTGTCACCGCGGGCGACCAGGGAAACCGTAGGCTCGACGCATCCTTCTCTATCCGACGATGATTCTTCGTCGCAATGGAATTTCCTTTCTCCCCTCCACCCGCTCTCGCTGCTTTTTTTCTTCCCGTCGTATTTACGCGTTCGCGAACCAGCACGCGGTTACATAGGAGATTTAATCGTCACCTATATATATATATATATCACCTATATCGCATCATCGGGCTACGTTTCTTTTATATATTTTCGATGGATATATATAAACTAAATATATATAAACTAAACTGACAATTTCCAACAACTGTTAAATTTCGTTCTCTCGTCAAATCGTATCCCGCTCTCTAAAACCAACTTTTGTTCGAGACGTTCTTCGTGAAAATCGTCGCCTGCGCCTCACGCGGTGAACGAAACGGTTGCCGTTACGTGCTGCCACGCTGTATCGTATATTTAACATCGCAACACGATATTTAAGCCAAGGGAAGCGTTAGATCGATTCGAAGATCCGTTGCGTTAGACACGCGTTTTTAAGTTAAGTCAAACACAACGACCACGCGAAGCGAAAGTCGTCGAATCTCGGAGCAAACAATATATATATATATATATATATATATATATATATATAGAGAGAGAGAGAGAGAGAGAGAGAGAGAACGAAATTTAACAGTTGTTGGAAATTGCCGGTTTAATAATTATTCTTTCGCGCGTTGATTAATTTATCGATGATCGATACGATCGATTTCAACGGAGAACAAGTATCGGAAGAAAATTAACGTTTTCGTTTTAAACTTGATCCGCGTATATCGCGTACCCGTGTACGATTACGCTCTCGCTTTATCCGCGTATCTTTCGTGAAAATCAAACAGATTTCCGTAATGGAAGCTCCGCGTGCAGTTTCATATCGATTCTTAAACTATTTTTATCGCCGTTTCCATTCTCACTTATATAATCCGATTAGCCGGAGTCAATGAGTTCTTCCGTGCTCGGATAAAAAATAAAAAATAAAAAAAAGTCTTTCCCGTACGTGGAGTACGAATCGAATTAAAGCGTGCATAGATATTAACTTGTTTACACGATGTTACGCAACGCAACGAGACCAACGTTTTATTAAGAACCGCATCCGTGGGCGATTCGTAGATTTCATTACTTGACAAAGTCAGCGTTCGCAATTTCTTTCGTCGAATATTAAATACGATTTCAATTATTTGCAGCCGGTTGAACGTTGTCGAATGTTATCGAATTATTTACCAATGGCGTGTCTCTTTTAGAACGTGAATCCTTTAGAATAGATCACAGCGAAGATGGATTTATAACGCCAGTGTGATTGTTTACATTGCCTTGACTCGGCTCTCTCTCTCTCTCTCTCTCTCTCTCTCTCTCTCGTATCTAATTGTAAGTGAAGGAATTTTCGTGCCACGTTTTTAAAGAGATAAACTTTCTCGCTCTGTCTGGCGTACGAGTGAAAAATTCAGATTCGCCAAGTCCAAAGATTGTTTTCGCTTCGACTCGTGTAAAAATTCCGATTGTACGTATTTCCTACGGTAAAACGGATCGCGATATATCGGTATAATAGCTGTTGAAATTTGACAAGAGGTTTCTTATCCAGTCTTGGAAAACTTTCAGAGAAGAATCGGTCAAAAATTTTAGCGCAGCGAACGAATACAGAATTTGAATTTTCTCAAAAATTCAAATTGGTTAAAATTGCTTAAAAACATTCTATGGCGAATAAGTCCAGAAGGCAATAGGAAATAAAGTAAAAATGTTAAAAAAATATATATAAAATACTCGACGATCAATAATAATAGACAGATAGAAGGTTTTAAAAACTAGAAATAGAAACTAGAAAAAAGGTAGATTTAGAGAAACGATGGAAGTAACGCGCTGCAAGGCTACGAGATATATGTAACTTGCAAAGTGGAAAGTTTGTTCGAGTAACGTCAACCTCGAGAAATTTAAAACTACAAAAGCGCAAGTTGCGATACAAAGATCTTTAGGAGCAGTGAACGATTACGAAAGTGGAAAACTTGCGAAGGCTAATGAAACGGAAAAGAAGCACGATACGAAACAGAGAACTGATCGAAGTTTCAAATAACACGGTTCGGAAATTATCGTACCTATACGCTGTGTATAATTTCTTTAAAAGATAAACGAGACTTGGAAACGTACAGAGATGCGGTATAAGAATACAACGGGATAATTATGGACGAATGGCAGTCTAAAATAATACGGAACGCGTAAAGCTACCGTGCAGAGTACGCGAAGACTTTGGGGTTGATCGTATCGTGTTTTCGTGGGCGTGTACGCGTGCGCATCAATATCTCTCGAAAGATTGAAATATCAACCGTCGCGGGAACGCCGTTCTTTTATATCGCGATATATCGCATATGTCACGGTGAAAGCGTAAAATTTTTAATAAACGTACGGGTACGTTAACCGGCAAGTGTATGCATTTATGCAAGATTTTCGCGAATGTATCTGTGTAAACGTCTACCGTTCCTAACAAATATATTCGGTTTACCGGACGAGAGACGTGTCTGCGTTTCTACGATCTTTACTATTTCTACGAAATAGTAAAAGTTTCAATTTCTCTGCCCGCGAATCTATGAATTATATAAATCGTACAGATCAATTAGCACGTGCATATATCGACTGGCAAGCGTATACGCTTATCGAATTAACGCGTAACGCGCCGCGTTAGTTCTCGTTTCACAAACGCGGCTAACACATCCTACGGAAAGAAGAAGACTGTCGATACCTATGGACTTTCACACTTTTATGAATGTAACTGAAGGAATAAAATCCAAACAGAAACCTTTCTTACTCATCGAATACTATCGCGAGTACACGCGTACGTACACTCGTTTAACGTGCAATTCGAACCATATCCACGAGCACGGTCGCTCCTTCTTTAAGTCTTAAATTCTACGCTTTTTACTCGATACCGGACAATGGCCGATATACAACCTTTGTATAATAAAAATTTCAACAATACCCGACGATCGGTATGACTTTGTGTTACTCCACGTTTTGCTGTTACTTTCCCCTTAAATATTATATTCTACCCGCGTTCTTCGAAAAACCAACGCGATATACGACGTTCGTTGTAAAGCTCGAAACGATCGTAGCCACGAACATAGATAGAACGCGTAGCTTTTGATAAACTCTCGGTGAATATAGGATACAGAGTGGCTAAGAAGACGGTCGTCGGCGTATTCGTAGATGGAAAAAGATCGACGAGGAGGGACGGAAGCTCCGCACAGCCGCGCGGTCCCCGCGAGGCGGATGATCTTATAAGGTGGCTTGCAGATAGGACAGCCAGACATAAGTGATTTGGAACGTGGGACCGTTATAGAACAGGCTAGCAACATTGTAGAAAACATAGACCGCCTGTTCTTCCGCCCCTTGTAACCTACGAGGCAACCAGATTCCAATTCGTCACACCTTCGGCACGATCGTCGTACAATCAGTTTGCCAAGTCAGTTTCTCCTCTTCATCATCCCTCTGTTTCATCCACATCCTCCTCTCGATCGACTCGACCGAGAAAACGAATTTACGTCCGAGCTGCATTTACACGCCGTTAGACCATCGGTTAAGCGACCATCGGCTGCGAATCGACGTGACACGCGACCTGTTCGTACGCGAACGATATTTATTAGGTTGTCCGAAAAGTGTCTTTCGTCTTGTAAGGAAATAATTGTGGACACACGCGCCACATTCTCTATTTTCTATTATTTTTCTCGAATCGTGTACGATCGTAATAATAGAAATAGAAGAAAATGGATCGTACGCTATCGAATGAAATAATATAAAGCGAAAAGAGGTTGTGCGTCTATTATTTCCTTGCAAGACGAAAGAAACTTTCGGGAAAACCTAATATAATATACACGTGTATATATGGGTTGTCCGAAAAGTTTCTTTCGTCTTGCAAGGAAATAATGGATGCGCCTACCACATTCTGTTTTATATTATTTTTGTCGAATCGTGTACGATCGTAATAATAAAAATAGAAGAAAATGGAAATAAAAGAAAAGAATGAAAATATCGTGGAACGGTGTAAGGAATTGTTATGAAACGACAATTGACAAAGGAAATCGGTTCCTTTTTTTATATTTCAAGATCCGATAGTTTCCAATCTTCTCGTTTGGTTATCTAGTGTCATCCGCACGATGAAAAAATAATTACAAGTACCATTACACGTACGTGACGCCGCAAAAGTGCAAGGAAGCCACGAAACAACGTCTCGTATCTCTTCCGCTTGTACTGTTTCGAAATGATTTTCAACTTTTGCATCACTGTCTAACATATTTTTATTGCGTGACACAACGTTCGAATTGAACGACATCGGTAGCACCATTTTGTAGAACAAAGGCAAACTTCTCCAGCTTTTTCTCCTTTTTCTGACATTTATATTTATCGATTAACGATTTCCTGTCGTTTTAACGAATAAAAGTAATTCGATAAAAGGAAGAATCATCGAATGGAAAAGACGAGCAACTTGATTATCAACGACCGTACGATTGTTATTTTTAATTAAACGTTGGATCGATTCGTGGAAAAATATCTGCACGAAGAATAATTATGGACGAAACTTCTTTGCTACTTTTCACATACGCTAGATTTTCACTTATCTCTTCGACCGTAAAAAAAAAGACCGAGATGTTAGCAGCAAATTATTCCACAAAACGTTGGTTCCAGCTTTCCTCGTGCTACTTATTTACTACATTTTAAAATTAAATCCCGCTGGGAGAAAGCCCCGGAATCTGATTGCGTTTATTAGCTGCGAGAGTAATCGCATTCGTTAACTCCAGTTAACCCTAACCTTGCCTAATTTAATATATCCTGTTGAAATAGCTACGAGGACCAAAATTTGTATCTTTCGGTAACCATCAGAAAATCGATATCGATCCTGCAAGATTATCTATTCGTGCAAGTCTTTTAGATATCTCGGAACGTATAAAAAGTTATTTCCTTGTAAATTATCGTCAAATTGCAAGATTCTACACGTACGTGTTACTTTCTTCTGCAATTTATTTTATCAACTTGCCAAAATTCCCGCTACGAAAGAAAAACGGCGTAACATTGATATACACGTTCCAAATATTTTACGCAAGACCATATTTTTATAAACGCGACTAAAGAAACGATTAAAAGATTCGGATATATTTGGTTTACTCTACCGCGTTTAATCTTTTCCCCATAAACACCTGGAAATCCACGGTCGAACGATCAACGTAGATTGTGACGAAGGTACGATTCGCGCCTTCTATATTTTCTTCTTATATTACAATTTTCCCGTTTCTCTCTGATAAACTCGTAAAGTGGAAAATTAAAAGATTTTCCACCAGAGGAACATCGATTCGTACTGCAGATTCTCGCGACAGTCAACGATCACAGAGTTTATAGGTTTGATCGAAGCTTGCCTGTCTTTCCGAGCTCCGAGAATAAATAAGCGAATCGATAATGTATCTGGGCGTGCAGCGGTCGCTCAATCGATTTACGTGCACGTGAAAAATTAAAGAAGATGCGCGATTTTCTCGATTGCCTGACAGCAACAAAGATTTCCACGTGTTTCGATCGAAGAAGAGAACGCCTTTGCAACGGCGCTCGTGCGCAAACAATATTCAAGTATTACGCAAATGCGCTTTAAACGAGCTATGCAGATTGCAAGAACGAAATCACGCATGCACGCATACACATATATATGCGAAACAGAGTTGCGGATATTACGATCTAAATAAATGCAAATCACATAAATACGATCGCGGTGGATCTTTTTCTTTTCTTTTTTCTTTTAATAATCTTCGACTAGTTTTAGAGTATCAGAGAATTTTACACGTTGACGTGTGGCGTGTAAAAATAGCTAATCTTTGATTAGTTAATAACATTATACGTCGTTACATACCTATGTATGTAACGCCAACGCTCGTTTAACATCTTTAACAGGTTGAAAAGTAAGTAATTGAAAAAATAATATCCAGTAGTAGCAGAACTTCTTCCCTGTTGTGTCATATTATGATATTACGATATAAATTACGATGGTGTAAGTTAAGAACAACGTGCATAGCGAGGGAAAAAGGTTTGAAACTTTGTTTTAAAAAACTCGCCAAATGGAGGGAAAAGGTGGAAAAAAATGGTTTCCATAATATACGCGCATTCGTGTTTTTTAATACATTGTTTTTCTCCATTTGGCAAGCATCGCCTCTAACCTTCCTCGCGTTATAAAGGTAGAAAAAAATATCCAAATCTTTTAATCGTTTCTTTTTGAAATCCGAGTCGGTTGTACGCGTGACGAGAATTTCGTGAATTTCCAAATCTTTAGGACCAGTTGCGTAACAACGTATAGTACCTATCTATATGGTTTTCTTATCGAGAATCTTTAAACTCGACTCGACGATTGAAGAAAATAGAGAAGATGAAAATAAAATTCCAGTTAGAATTAGCCTCAACTATGGCTTTGGTATCGAAATCTCGTTTTCGTGCTCGTAACTTCGACTCGCTTTTCTAATTTATTAAAGTGCATACTGCGATACGAGGCCAACGTAGCGCCGTATTCACTATCACGATGCTCTACGTACCTACGAACCTAAGTAAGCCGCCAGACGAACATATTGATTTACGTGAGCGAATGGCCTAAGCAAGGAACTGGATTTCGTGTTTGAGAAACGTCGATTAATCCGCGTTTAATGCGAAACTATCGATCAACGAAACGATACAATTTAAACGTCGCGTCGGATCGTAAAAATATATGGAACCGCGCAAAGTCCAAACGAGAATACCAACGTTATCGTCCGCTTTGATCGATTTGATAAAAAAATTCATTGACTTGTAACATCGACTCGCACGCGTGACGAAACCATAATCGAACCATTTCGAATAAGACTTACGGTCGGGTCGAACTGGATTTTTCATTTCTATTTCAAAGCTCGTTTCAGTTTATAAAGTTAGAACGCGTTAGACTCGAGTCGCAATTAAAAGCCTGATTTTAAAAATGAACACGCCGAAACGTGTCCTTTACTATCATAATACGTATCCTTTCTACAACTTCCATGTCTTTCCTGTTACTTTAACATGAAACTAATATCGTGCGCGTTAATAGCTCGTGCGCGTTAATAGCTCGTGCACGATAACGTCAAAGGAGGAACGCGTTTTGTCCAACGACGCGAATTTGAAGGGAGATAAAAGATACCTCAAAGACGAAATAAGGAAAAAAGGAAAAAAGGTGGTACGTAGACTTGTGCTATACATCAATTAATTTGTACTATACAACGTCTCGATAACGTAAGAAGAAGATTATGAACGCTAGAGTGTTCAGACGGTTTAAAGGTACAAACAGAATGTGAATAATTTAGAAAATATTAAGTTCATATCGTATCGTATCGTCCGTAATTGTTCTTGCGTTGTTGTTTTAGAAACGTGAAACAACAATTATAGAGAATAACGCGTGTTCTGTTCGAAAAAATTCTTCGTTCGAACAGTCGTGTCTCCCCGTTAATTCGGATAATTCTAAGGATTCTATTTTATAAAAAAAAAAAAAAAAAATACAAATTATAGAGAATTAATCCAGCGAGTGGTGCACGATCGGGGAAAGGGAAACTCGACAAACGAGCTTGACTTCTGACCATCGGTAGCAAAAAAATTCTGCTCGGTAGAGAAGATAAAGAGATAAAGCAAACCATAAACCTCGAGAGCTGCCCATGTTCCTCATAGTGTAAACTCGTGTCTCCCTCTTTATCCAGCGCGTCGATTCCGTTTTTTTTTTCTTGTTCTCCCTTTTCTATCTTTTCACGCGGCTAGACAAACCGAAAGCGACGTGTCTTTTTCTCAGAAACGAGTATCTATCTGCACGAGAGGTTCACACACTAGTATCCAGAGGGTAGTTTCGACTGAAATAACAAATAATCACGAAACGTACGTGGCGACATTCGATGCCAAGAGATTTCGATCTGTTTCGGGAAACGTGGAAACACCTCGGTGGTCGAAGACGTAACTCGATTCCAAGAGACTCGCACATGGTCGAGGAAAAAACGTGTTGTGACATCGTCCACCGTCGAGGATGTGGAGAACCGACAGTGGAAAAAAAGGGCCAGTATCCGATTTCCAGCCAACAATCCTAATGGTACAAGCCAATAATAGCGTTCATTATTACGCTTATTACCGGCTCGCACCGTATTTTTTCTCCTTTCGCGGAGAAGTGCAGAGGATAAAGTAGGAGTTTTTTGTATCGATTAAGTTTCGAGGCTGTAAAATTTAACATCAAGCTTCGCACGGAACAATCGAAGGAGGACGGTGGAGAAATGACACATTCGCAGCCCTTTGGGTAGCTAGAATTCCGATAAGGTAGCATTCCGTAAGTCCTAAGGTACAAAGCACGATGATCACCGGTGGCAAACGCGACGAGGAAGCCGCAGAAAATGTAGACGAAATGCACGCCAGTCCCGAAATACATTCGATTGACTTAATTCGCAAGCTGTTTCTCGTCGTCGTCGATTGACAATTCGAGCAATACGTTTTTAAGTACTATACCAAATTATCGACTTCCTTTGCAAAATACCGTTTCAGACGTATGAAGTAACGTTTTAAATCGCGCTACGTACCTACTTCTGTTGTAAATGGCCGTAATAAAAGGAGAGTAAAGTAATTGGTATAGGCGTTAAAACGGTCAATACAAAATGTATCGATACGGTACTCACAATAGACGTGCACACAGTCGTCTGCTGTGTTTCGGTGTCAATTCGCGTTGTCGGAACTCGTTGCTTTCCACAGTCGCGTTAATTCACTCTCGGATTAATAACGCGAGGATCAATCGCTAGAGAATTAAATGAAAAACTATCGCGTAAACGTATGAAACTTTATACAAGCCTATTACGCAAGTCAAAGGCGTAACAACAATCTTCATCGTTTAAGAAGAAATAGTTGTTTGCCTGTAGAATACAAGCGAAAAAAGAAGCGGTAAAAGATATTAAATCTCTGAAATTTCGTTTTATAACCGCAGTGTTAAAGAGAAAAAAAAAAAATAGAGATCGATCTTATGGATCGATGATACTACAACAACGAATGATACTACTACAAACGAAACGTTACGAGACAAAGTTGGTCATTTATAAGTTAAAAATGAAACATCTTGCAATTTCTTAATCCAATCGTGTTAAGTTATGTGGAAACTGTTCCTTTAAAATACGTCATCGAGCTTATCGATGTTTTCCGAGATTATGTTTGTATTGGCAATTTATAACGTAGATATAGATAGCTTCGTTTTTTCCGATCGCTCTATGGGACTACGTAGACCGCTGCTCGCGGTACAAGCATCTTAAACCTACCTATCTGTAAGTACAGCAATTTATAACGTGTTTTACGAACGTCAGATTCGCAATTTCAAACCCTAAAACGCTAGAGAAACGTTTCGATATAAAACTCGCGATTGAAGTTAATTTCTACGCTCGATGCCTGTAGGACGACTCGATATATTATCGTTCGAGACGTCTCGTCTATCGATGCAAGGAGGTGAATAACGTTACAAAATGGTACGAACATGTCCCATATTGCGCATTTATGCAAGTGCCAAGAATCACAACAACGTGAACAGTCCAATAATAGTTAGAAGGGCGTGTCACCTTACGACTGCGACTCTCGTAATTTCAGTCTTTTTATACAAGTAGAACGCTCGTTTAGGTTTCCACGTGATTATCCACGCGTACGTTAATAGACGATATAGACGTTTTACAACGCGTATACCTACTAATTATTTAACAGCTCTTTTGTTAAGATAGGGCACGAAACGATCGAGACAGTTTCGCCGGCTTGTTGGCCAAATCTTGCGACTACGAGTAAATAATCCGGCAAATAGCGCCGACTGTCTTTCGAAATATCGTACGGCGTCTGTCGAAGCAACAGAATTTCTCAAAGTGATAATTCCTGGTGGAAACGGAACGTGGCTGGCTGACCCAAGGAACCAAGAGTCGTAATAAAATTGTAAATCACCGTCGTTCAAATTCTACAGCTCTATTTGCGTTGCGGCGGATGCACAGTCACTGTTACGTTATCGTTCCGTAAAGCTACGAATTAAAGAACAAAGTAACACTCGATATAAAGCTGATAATCTCGTTCTAATCCGAAGATCCGCATAAGTAGCGAGAAACGTGAATGGCACTATTTATAACGATCTAAAACAAGAGCAAGTGTATTGGTATTTTAAGCATTAACCTAGTTCGTATATTTTCAGCGTAAAAGCAATCTAATCGTTGCAACAGTAAACTCGCGCGAACATATAAATGGGCAACAATTAAAACGCGTGATATTCGCGAAGCCTGGTTCGAAGCGCGGTAAGGTGGCACAGCAAGGTATTACGGTGGTTCTTCCGTAAACGTGGTCCCGCAAAAGGATTCTCGAAACGTTCTCGATTTCCAATAATACGGCAACCTAATTCTCGAAATATTTACGTAATTAGACGATCAACTGGGTGCATACGAATTACAGGGAAACGAATAACCGTGACTAATTAACTGCTCTTCTTTTCCGCCGATACCGTTGTTAGCCGTGAACGAAGCGCCATTCACCGTCACAGAGGAGCCTATAAATCCATCCAGCCGAGCAATTGCAATTCGTACAGGAGATTTTCTAAGGCCAGAGAATCACACGGCTATTTCTGCCGGCGGTGGCCAAGCATCGCCGAAATATTTCAGCGAGTATTGCTAAACTGTGCTCAATGAACTCGATGGACCAACCCTTCCGCTGGCAGATGTACAGAACAACGATCGGGCATTTGCCAACCGAACGAGCGCGATCACAGGTTGGTTACCGATTCCTCGAACCCGGTTAGACCATGCAATAATTTGCAGAGCATCGTAACCGAACGCCACAGCTGGCAAACACGGTAGGCCCGCGTTACTGCCACTTTTACAGAAACACAACCTCAAAGTGAAATACGAGGCTCGCGAGAGAAAAACACGATGAACATATTTTCGTTGATCTCGGAAGCGACGATGGAAACGATTTGCCGGATACAAGACAAGACAAGAACTTTCATACAGCTTTCGTTCGAAGAAAAATTTGCTTCTCCTCGATGACTTTTTCCGCGAAAAAGCGACCGCTACTTTTTGTCGCTGGACGCGTAATCGCATCCTCCTTCCTCGTGGTGCCGGCCGACAAACTTATCAGCGAATAACGATGAACATGTCACGGCGTGGAATATGCGACAAAGAAGAAGAGGAAGGAAGAGAAGAAAAGCGAGTTACGCGCGACGATAACGTAACGTAACGTAACGTAACGTAACGGTGCGAAGAAAAATGAAATACAAATGCGGTGGCTCGTTATGAATTTTGCGGACGATTCTTCCGCGAATCGCTTTCGCGTTCACGTAACCCCTCTGAGAAATCGCGTACCAGCAATAAAGCCCTAAAGGAATGTTGCGAATGGTGTGCTATTATGGCGAAAGATTGGACGCGCGGTTATGGTACAGCGAATGTGCAATGTCTGCTGTTTAACGCATTTGGTATTTGTCGATGGAACGAAAAGAGAGGTGTATTTTTGTCTTTTTGGTAGATTTCGCATTCAAAATACTCGTAATTAGCTCAACATCGGCTAAGCGATATAACGAGCGTACATAAGGATACGCTTAATTCGTACAAGCGAACAACCTTTCAATGAGCTACGTATTTAAAATATTTTATCCGACATTAAACGCTATATCGAATATCGGATAAGTTCGATTGCTTGAGGCAGCGATATTCGAAATATTCGGAATATACATAAATCTACAGTGGAAATATAATTTCTAACGAAATGCTAAAATCGTGTAGTATCGACGACTCTCAAACATCCGATTTTTAAATAGAATTTTCCGAATACGCCCCTCTCCGCTGTTCGTCGTTAACGATAAATTATTGGCCAATTTAGGATCTCGATTCAGCGACTGAAATTAGACAAGGATCTATGAACGTAGTAAATATAATGGCGAGCGTGATCGTTCAAAGTCGAAAGCGTGAACGCGCGAGTGGTAATGGACGAGCAATTTGTGAATTGAAATTAGACAGCGAAGCAATGCAAACAGAAAAGCACAAAAGACAGGCGCCGAGAAAAGCGGCAAATCGGACGGCTACTGCGTTTGGCAAATCGTCAAAAGTTCTTTAACCTTTCGGGGCAAGGTGGAGGAAACGGTTTCGTACGAGCGAACAAAGCGGCGACAGTGCTATAAGGTTGTCCCGAAAGTTTCTTTCCTCTTGTATGAAAACCATAGATGCGCAACCTCTTTTCGTTTTATATTACTTCATTCGATCGTCTACGATCCATTTTCTTCCGTTTCTATCATTACGATCGTACACGATTCGACAAAAACGATACAAAACAGAGCACGTGGTGCATCCGTTATTTCCTTACAAGACGAAAGAAACTTTTCGGACAACCTAACATATACTATATCCTAATATGTATATACACACACACGTGTGTATAATACTTACAATATAGGCGTAACAGTTGCCTACGGTAAATATAGCGATACTTTACACGCTAGCCGTTGTATTGTCAGAAAGCGCGAAACGCGACGTACCAGGATATATTTGATCGACGAAACGTGCGGGAGAACGATCTCGCGAGAGACACGTCGCACGGATGACGGTAAGAATTTGGCAAAAACTGGGCGAGAAGAAGCGAGTAACGCTTGGTACGTCCACCTCCGCGCGAGATGGTCCCGTTCGCGTGTCGCTCGAAGTTAAGTATAACGTCTCGTGACGGCCCAACGATTCGAAAACGGAATGGCGGAACGCGTGACGGAGGCCTCGTGGTCACTCACGTGCTATTCATAACCCGAACTCGAAGCGGCGCTCGTTCCGCACGCACTTTTCGTCGACGTTGCGCGGAACGAGGGACGCGTTATAACGTCTGGCGATCAACGCGCGCATTCCCACGTGCACAGCGATTTTAACCTCTCCAGACGCGACGCGACGCGACGTAGAGGACACGGTGACGCTGATAATGATAACAAATTAATAACATAACGAGCTGAAGAAAAACCTATCCGTTGGGGGTTAAACCACGATCGCGCGACCACCGATGTAACGAACCTTGACGTCATTTTTAACGCACCTTGTGTTTTTACGTTAGACACTAGGTTTTTCTTGCGCATTAACGAGGAAAGATCTATCATGAATAAACAGCAGATACATGGAGCGATTTACATAACTGGAACAAATTATGTGGAACGAGATATACACGTGCTCGTATGTGTATATATATATATATATATATATATATATATACTATCGAAGATTTTGCGCTGTGCGTGGAAACAGAATTGGAGCGAAAAGAACGCACGGGACAAAATACATCTTGTAAGAAAATCGTACGTTCTTTCGACACTGTGCGATGACAAAGATACGTTTCGCTTCGAGTCGATGCAACAACGTTCCGCGTCTCTCGAGCAACGTCAACGAGAGAAACGTACAAAGAAGCGTGGTGTAGAGACACGGGTAGCGAAGTTTTAGCAGTAATTTACAGTTGCGTTTAGCGGGTAAAAAAGTAGGAAAGTAATCGCTGCATATCGACCGACTTGTTACAAACGTGTCTATATACGTTCGCGATCACGTAACAAAGCATCGGCAAATCGTTTCAGCCGACAAATTTTCTAACGCGTTTATCGCCACGCAACAAGTATCGTCTTGCGTTGTACGTTTCTCGCGTTTTTCGTATTCTCGCTATCGTTAAATCGATCGAAAGACGTAGTGTACAAAGCAATAGCCACGATTCGGCAAGCGATCGACTCGTTGCACTAAATTGCTAAATTATTTTCATCTTACTGCTGACCGATCAAACTACCAAATTAAATCTTATCGAGTTACTTCGATTTTACCGAAGCGGGGCAAGAGACCAATCGGCGTTCGTTCGAAGCGGAAAGGTATGGTCGTAATAAAAGGAGGCTCGAAATCGCGGCGCGCTAAATCTTCTTTGCTCGCCCACACAGCGAAGCGCGCGTGGCTATGCACACGATACGCACACTTCTGTCACATGCCGTCACACGTAACGCACGCAAAGCCGCACTTTATTACCGACGGCCTCCGAGCTTGTTACGTAATCCAACGGAACGTCGGGAAGGTCTACGATCTGCAACACGTGCAACGTTCACGCAGAGACATCGTAATCACCAGCGACGCAAAGTTCCGTCTTTTTCTATTTATTCGACGGAGGAATCTCGTCCCTCGAGATATTTTGGTTGCATGGAATTCTTCGTTTTACCACTTCGCGGCAACTTTGACTCGACTGACTTCAGGCTGATCAAAGTTTCTTTCCTCTTCTTCTCTCTTTTTTCTTTTGCTTTCCTTTTTTTGTTTTACCAGATGATGAAAAGAAAAGTATCGAGATTAATAGAGTTTATCGCTTATTACCGATAGACTGCTGACTTTTACGCGTTTATGGGGAATTTCAAGTCGCAAAATACACGCAATATGTAAAAGTATATAAAATATGTAAAGTAGGATTCCGTTTTGTAAATTTAGAAGTAAATAAATTTTTGTAAATAGAAATGAAAAACTTTCCCAGAATGTTTTAAGGAGTTGCCTGAAAGGTGGCAGAAAATAGTGGAATATAGATATAGGTCAATGCATCGTACAATTACAATATTAAAAAAATATAAAAGTGACGTTTGAATTTCCTATTGAAAGTAAATAAATGGGAAGTCTTTTTGGGCAATCCGACAGAACTTGCGATTACGCGAGTCAGCGTAAAATATTACTGCAATTACGAGATCATTACGCGAGTTAGATTCGCGTAAGAAAGAACGAGGAAGTTTTGTTTTCCAAGTAGGAAGTTTAGTCTGTATGGAATAATTATGCGCGATTGTTCGGAGTAATCGTACCGTGATTACGGTAAGTATGTTTACTATTTGCGACATCGGATCGTCGGATGGATCGATATTTTGAATGCCGGTATACTCGAGGCTCGATCGATCGAAATATCGATAATTTGAAAGGTAAATATTTAAAATAGTTGAACATCAAAGTGTTTGGTTCTGAGAATATCGGTATTCGATGTTTGATATACCAATATTCAGAGCCTTGGTCGATACGATATGTAATTATTATTTGCACTATATGCTACACCAACCAAAATGCTACACGTAGCATCGAGTATCAAAATTAGTAGCATCTATTTACCATAGCTAAGTTAAACATCGGAATGTAGGCGTTTCTTTCCTGAAATAATTCCGATACTTAGATAATATCGTATTAGAAATACTATATCCACCAAGTATCTATACATAGCTAAAACATAAGTAGTCGACGCGTTATAAATCTAATTATATAAAACGATACTAGCAGTTTCTCGTTACAGTGGCGCGCAAAACTTTCCGACCAAGTAGATTTTTCGTTTTCGATTCGAGAAACGTACTTCGAAGCATTTTATCGCGCAACTATACGCTGCTATACAATAACGTTCGCGTATCGTACTATTTTCTTTTACTCGCCATACGCTTATTATATCCGATGTTACTTCAAATTCCGTCAGACATCGCGTTTCCAATACAAAATGAAACGTTTATCCGGCCGGAAAATTTTGCGCAGTACCCCGCGTAACATTTTACTCGTTGTATCGCTTATCGTCTACAGAATGGAAGAACGCGGCTAATTTTTACCAAAGAAACTTCGTTACCGTGCACGATGATCGATATTCGCAAAAAATGGAACAAAAACGACAAAGAAAACCATTTTGTGGATCCGAATACTGTCGCGTGATTCCAAAAACGAACCGTTCAAAATTATTTAAACGTCGATAAGCGCTCTTCCATTCGAACGATCGTGTCCTACCTAAGTTGTTTAAAAAGCTGAAAACGCGTCTTCAACGCGTTAGAACGATCGATGTATCATTCGGACGAGAGTTCGCGATATAGCCCGTAACAGCACGAACGCCTGTACGCAAACTTTTTTGGGACGAGCCTGAATGAATCTTTTCTCGTTGCGTATAATACTCGTTCCTGCGTTTGCAGAATCTAAAAGTAGCTGCAGCTTCTCGAGATTTGCTCGGCTACGCGAGCTGAAAGTCGTAAACAAGCTCGAGCGTCGACGAAAATTTATAGGCTTACTATTTTTCGAAGAGCGATATCAAGTGGCTGTACGAACCCGCGGAACAATCTCAAAAGTTAAATTCATTGCGAAAAGATACCGTGCTCGATAACGACGTCGAATCGTTGCTCGACCGATACACCGATTACGATACGATTTTACAACGATCGAACACCGGTGTACGTCGTTTCGTTATTCGAGAATCGATAGCGAGGTGCGAAGCGAGGTGCGAAGCGAGGCTCGGCCGGTTACGTAACAAACAACGCGCCTAACTTTCAGGGCACGTGCGTTCACGCATAACCAATCCTTATAACTTCTGCTCTCGGTCGATGTTACATACTCGGTATCTGCTCGCGCGCACCTTCGTTCGCGCTCATATCCAAAGTTCATAACCGACCGCTTATATTTAGATACAACCCATTTAGTACCTGTTAGACGCATCACGGCGATACAACGCCAGTGACTTCTTCTTCCATCGAATCGCGCGAGTATCCGACGATACGGTGGAACTTTGCTCGTCGTTTCTTTCGTTTCTTCGCGCGAACAAGTTGTCAAGTGCCGAGACTCTATTACCCGAATTACGGTCAAGTATAGTTTCCTAATACGAACGCGGTAAACGAAAGGGGACCTCAACGCCAATTTCATCGAATTTCGTACATGTCGTAGAGGGGATGATAGGGCCGAGTAACGCGCACTTTGTTCCAGGTATTGGCACGATCGTGATTCAAAGATCACGCCAAGAAAGAACATGGTACCTGTTGTGAATATTCGACACGGATATTTGTCTCGATACATAGACGGCTAAAAATGAAATTTTATTTTTCACGCGTATTTGCACGGTATTGCAACATTCTCGTAGAGGTAAAGCGTGGTTGGATTAGATCCGGTTAGATGGCACGCTTCGGACAAAGCGCGCGTTGCTCAGGACCTTCCCTCTTGGACGTATCTCAAGGTCAAGGTCATTGGAAACGAGGCCCCCTTTCGCGCGTAATTAGCAACCCCGTGTGCCGTAATTCTCCGCTGAGCGTATGTTCGCGATAGATGTCTTTTAATTTTCACGCAACATTTGCAAATTTCACGTGTCGTCACGATGGTCTCTCGACGGTGACTCGTTGCTTGTCCAGTTTTGTCACCAGATTTTCAGGGCAAAAAAAAAAAAAGAGTAAGACGATATCGTATATGAGTACCGTCGCTGAGCGACTAAGAATTAAAAAAACGCAACGAAATATCGTACGTCTACGTCGTACCGTCAAAGTAACGGTACTCCTGGCAAAACCAATCACTAATTGTAATCCATCGTTTATTATGGAGGTATATTTGTTAATCGTAATTTCTGCATCGATAAACCTTTGTTGATAATAATAATAATAATAAAAAAAGTACGGTGACTCGTTGCGACGCTAACGAAATTTCGAAAGGTTTCGTACAACGCGCGTAACGCATTCGTACGAGAAAAAATATTCGACAAGCGTTGAAATCGTTCGTTCGTTTCGCTATCTACCGAACCTCTCTTACCGAAACTGCCTTGTCCCCGACCTGTTTCGATAAACGAAACATTTCGTACGCGTAGCGTGTAATTTTGCGCTTTTAAATTTCGCATAAAGGCATAAACATTAGCCGTCTGGCAATGATAACAGCGCTGTTTCCAGTCGCTAAACGATAACGCTAATACGATAACGCTAATACGGTACGACAGAAAAACAAAACGTAATCCCTGCTCCCAGTAGTACGAGTCAATTATTGAGCTCACTCATGGAGTCAGCAAGAAACACCATGAACCTGCCAAGATTTACGCGTGTCGACAACATCCCTGATACGATCGTTTATTACCAAGGAACAAATCGCGCTGTACGAACACGCGTTTCGATATACGGCGCACATTTATTTAATGTCTTTACGATCGAACGATCGAAAAATTTATCGGACTCGGATTGAAAGCAACTAAGACCGATTTACAACCGATTTATATACTATTCCGTACTTGGATCATAAAAACGATATTATCGGTAAGAAGTAACTTTGTCTCTGCGATTGAGACACGCGACGAAGGATAACGAAAAAGCCGAGAAATTTAGAATATCGGTACTTGCGCACAGTTCCGGTATACTCTTGCAGTGTGCGCTATACGAATCGACTAAACTCTCTACATTCTACTTACGAGCAGTACACCAAACGTTATACATGGTAATAATATGCTGTTAAAGTAACGAACGCAAATAATTGAAAGCTACGTTTGCCAGAAAAAATGCGGTGTACATACGTTTAAGGAAATATTCTAGTCAAGACGAGTTAGAAACACAATCGATCCATTATCGATTTAAGAATAGACGATCTGGTCGAACACGTCGAAAGATCTCGCGAAATCAAACCCAACCTATCGATCGAGTAATTTTTAATCTCCAAAGGCTGGTTCAGGCACGGCCGATCTTTCAATAGCGAATTTTATTATTTTCAAGTAGCAAATAGAGCCGAGTTTACGTCGTTCGTTTTCGAAGATCGTCGTGGATGGAACGAGAACGGATGAAAGCGACGTTCTTCGACGAATCGTCGTAAAAACAGGCGAAACAACGTAAATTCGGCTTTACCCTAGCAGTTTACTCAGTTTACTCGGAGCGACATTCGTTAAAACCATCCCCCTTTAACTCGAATCTCGTTTCTCGTCTTTTCTACGCTCACGCGCAATGCTGTTACCATTCGATCACCACTAAACTGCAGATTTTTAAACAAATCTTCATTTTGACCAATACGCTTAAGATTTGTTTCGATTCTGAACCCAACCCAACCCGGCAAATATTACAGCGTGCAACACGTAAGAGACGTATCGTCTACGTAGAACAGATCTTTTCATACTCTCCTGAAAGAATCGATCTTAATTCATCGCCTTAAGAAACGTTTCCGGACGATCGGCAAATATTACTACGTGCTCGAGATATAAAAATTCCGAATTCGTTTAACACGCCTACTTACTACCCGTGGCAATATTATTCCCCTTATATCTCTATCCACCGATCTATCCACAGCGACCTTTCCTAATAATCCGCGCAATCAAAAGATCCGCTTTCTTTCGCGAACGCAGCCTCGTTATTTCCTTAGGATATTCGCAAAGGATCGATGTAGTCTGGTAAGCATGCGTTTCTATCTGTGCTCTTTCGTAACAGTTCGTTCGTTGGTTCGTACGTCCGAGCAGGACGACGATCAACGGCTGCTCCTATTGATTCGCTCTATCTTACCGCTCTATCTCCTATCCCCTCTCTTGCTCTCTCTCTCTCTCTCTCTCTCTCTCATTCTTCTCCGTGGATCTTTGACCCCCTCCGAAAGAGTGTGTCGTGGAAAAAGGGAGTGAATACCAAGGGTTGCTGGTCGTGAATTCTTGGCGAGCGCACATTTTTTGGAAGGGGAGGAAAGGACGATCCCCGTCTCGTCCCCAATCGTTTAACCGAATTGACGAAAACGTCCGTCTACGCCGCGTGCAAGGGCTCGGTCGAACACGAGGAAATAGGAAAAAGAATTTTGCTCGTGTATTCGTAGTTTGTGTTCAAAGGATCGAATTATTTTCGACTTTACCGCGTCTTCTTGTGCCTCGTTTTCAACCCGATTGAATAATATTTGAATCAACGTTAAATCGATTAAATTAATTGGACATCTAGTTGAAACGTTGCAAATTCTTACCGTCTGCTGGAATGAGAACAACATTGAAATATAAAAATTGGAAGATCGTAGGTTAATTGCAAAAAGAAAAAAAGAAGGGAAAACAGAATGTAAGGGCAGAGAAAGTTGGAAGAAAATAATTAGAAGAGAAAGATCGTCTATCGGATATTCTGCGAGTTCTCCGAAACAGAAATCCCTTGAGAAATGAATCTTATTTTACGCTTTTCGTATAGAACCGATGCTGTTTCTTCGTAGCCTGGTTGAACGAAGAATCTAGCTGCGCCCTATATGCAAAATTGGTTCTAAACGCAGCGTGGAAGGCGTGAAAAATATCGAGTCCCAGAGAATGGAATTGTCGTTGAGAGATGTAAATTAAGGAAAGAAGAAGGAGAACGTATGTGTGCACTTGGAGCGGACAAAAAGGGGAAGATGCATTTGCGTGCAAAAATCGAAGCGAAGCAGTAACGAGATTATAAGCTGGATAAGTTGCAAAGTCATGCAGATTCCTCTTCGCGTTCATTTTCCTTAGTTGCTAACGTTCTTTCGTTTTTTAAAAGACTCGGGCAACAGGAGAAGAGAACAGGAAATCCTTTCGTATTTAAATTCTTGGGAACTGGTGTTACGCTTGAAATTTATTGATCTTTTTCAAACCTGTGTCTTGAGAATCTAACAATACGGGGGTTTAGAAATAAATCTACATATATCGTAATATTCTTTGCAAACTATTTCAGTCATGGTGGTTAGAATAGAATGTCGATTTATATGTACTTATATAACGTATTTAAAGATCCAAATTCTATTTTCTCGATCGAGAACCAAACTGCAAAATTTGTCGAAAGTTATATATTAAAATAAAGATCAAGGGAGTGATAAAAAAAAGACGACCCTTGTCAAAACCTTCGATCTTCTGGTCGAGGATGCATTCTAATAGGCAAAAGTTAGACTCGCGACGTACTGCGATCTTCGATAAAAATATAAATAACGAATATTTGGTCTGGAAGATTGAAATACATTAAACGGAAATTAAATCGCTATTTATATAGTTTCGTAATGATCGAAGAGTTCCAGAAAGATCTACAAGAAAAGAGACACTGGCTGTTACATCGAAAAATTGTAACAGGCATTTACACGCGTACGTATAGGTACAGCATGGGTAGTACATAGGTACATATTATGCTGTATAAGATGATTCGTGCAATTGAGATAAATCGTTTTCCTGTCCGGTTCAAGGGGCAGGAAAGCAATAAAAGGAAATAAAAACGATACGGGTGATACGATCTACGTTGAAAATGGAAGCAATTTGGAACTTTTCTGGTGTTAATTCCGTAACGAATTCCACCGAACAGTCCCATGTTCTCGGAAAAGGAAACCAAGTCGTAAAGTTTCTGACGTGCAGCATGACAAAAAGAAAAAGATATTCAAAGGGGAGAGAGAGATCATATTATTGTCTCGCTGTATCGCCACAGCTATTCTAAACAAAATACGATCGCAGCGAAGAAGGTCGCCGTTGCGACTATCCGTAAACTGTTTGTGGTTCGTATTTACGACTCTCGCTTCTTTTTGTCATACGTTACTTTTTCGCACGCCTAAACTTCATTCGAGAAATGCTCTTTAGAATGCTGAAAACCGCGTCAACATTCGTCCAGAGATTTTCGAGATTAGCCCGAATATACAGACGCTTATCAGAAACTTTGTTTTATACCATGTACGGATATATATATATATATATATATATATATCGATTACCAGTTCACATAAGACATAACACAGAAGTGAATCCATTTGATAAAGCATTCGCAGAACCGATTCTACTAGGAAAGAATACACTGTTTAATTAGATAAACCAAGAACGGTTACAGGTATGAAGGAAAGATGATAAACATTGGCATTTCATTCAACCTTTTCTTCAAAACACTACGCAGCTAACTTTACGTAAATATAGCAACTGAACTCGCATCGCGGCTACTAATTTTTCTGAATCATTCCAATAGTAAAAAAAGCCTGGCAATAACGTTTGTTTTATGCCAAAGTTGTATTTTGTATCAGATGTAAAAGATGAAAAAGGATGTTTCAAAGAATTGAAATAAATTTGCTTCTATAGCTTATATAGAATACCGGATGTGTAGATTATCATTATTATTGCTATAATTAATGTTATATTTTACGCTGCGAAAGATAGAAGAAGAAAGAAACGTCTTAACGAATGGAAATAAACTATTATAATTTATATAATTTTAATTTTCAATTTGCAGATTAAACTATCTGACGATAAAACTTAAATCTCCTCTTATTTCCAGCAAAGATTTGAAATTATCATATACATTATGATATTAGTTTGAAATGGCTGCGAGTATCGTAAAAACTATCTAATGACGTAATCGACAGCTCTTGAAAAAAATACTTTTATTCCAACAAAATACTCTGATCTTTCAAGTATGTAAATGCAAAACTTTTTTAAACGAGAACACGTCCATCTTTTTTCATGTTCGATACGATATTTCTCGCTATGTAGTAAAACGAAAACGTGACATTAATTTTCCAATCACTTCACCCGATAGTTAATGACTTTTATAGCGATAAAACGCGCATGCGCCAACTATCTCGAACTCGCACGCAACGCATAAAATTATTCATTGATTTAATAACCGCAGGAAAACGATAATTGGTAACGTACCAAGCAGAACAAATATTAAAGGTTTAGCTAGCGTCTTATCCAAATAAAATAGAAACCGGGACGTGCGTCTTTTTAACATATCTAAAGTGCGAAAGTTTCTTTTCGCGTGACGTCTATGCACGCAACTTCTTTCTACCTTACGACAGCGCACAAAAGATCTGTTACGCAATTTCAAAAATAAATTACCGTTAACACGAACACGAAGGCACGGGAGAAAAAATATTCAATTCGCTCCACCTCGTTCACGGAAAACACAAGAACCACGCGGAAATACACAACGAGCTAACTTTCATCGCTGAACTAGTGCATCGCGTTGGAACTCGCGAAATGTTCGTTATATACAGCTGCGTTTTCAAGATCATATTTGAAAGACTAGCTAAGCATTAGATGATGTGACACGCGATCCACGTTGCGAACTACACGCTGCTCCACCTATGTTTATATTTTCGTGAACATCGATTACCTAACTAGGATTCTCGTTTTAAATCGATGATATAATAATTCATCCATTCACGGTATTGAAATGAAATAAAAGCGTAAATGAAAGTAGACACACATATTAATGAATGAAAAGGAAAGTTGTAAATAATTGCAAATTAAACATGCATTTATCAATTTATCATCAAATTTATAACTTGTCAAAAATAAAAAAAGATGTAATATCATTCGCTTGCTATGACAAGCACGCAATTAGAAGAAGCAAATTTTTATATGCGAAGGAATTTATTTTCTTATTCAACCTAAATTTTATTAGGTCATTTTGATACACCCGTACATACATAATACATACATAATTTTGATCACGTTATATTCACATTATAACGTTATAATACAAACGCAATCCTAGAGAAGAGAAAGCAATTCTAATAAGTTAACGATATCAAAGAATAAAACAAAAATGAAAAGAAATTAAGAAATTACTGACCAAAAATTTAATTTTACAAAATATCGGAAACTGTAAGGGTACAAGGAAATTTCTTAGCTGATATGTATATGGTGCCGCCGTCTACGTTAACTCTTCGGCATAAACCCTCATAACCTTATCGGGCGAAAATAACGCCAACTGGGCTGATAAACGCGAAACGAAACGTAATGTACAAGCGATATTCCAGACAAATAGAAGATAGAGGATGGAATCGACGAAAGATGTATACAAAAACGTTATAAAATACAACTAGCGATGTACATACATACGTATATTTGGCAATCGTTGAGGTTTATTATCGTTCCAACCTAACATGTTCACGTGCGTGTTTGTGTCATTCGACGTTGACCGTGGAAGAAACCGAACATCAAAATAAATACACTTTACTATAACCAAAATTATCAACACAATAAACCTGTGTTTATAAGCCTGATTATAGCTAGGAACCGTATATCAGCAAAACAGTAACTGAACAAGCACATGTTTCGACACACGATACAAGAATGAATTACAGAAGTGACAGAGTACTGAATTTCCTTTTCTTTCCTTTCCTTTCCTTTCCTTCTCTTACTTTTTGTTTCATACATACATCGTTTCATTTGCTAATCGTAATGGAATATGTATACTTATTCGCGTAAGAAAAAGAAGTCGAATAAAAGACACGACTTTCTTTCACCTTCTGACGACATCATACATATATATATATATACTCCCAATATCGGCTACCACCATCTTTGCAACCCGTTTTCTTCTCGATGACACGCGGTTGGAAGGAAACTAACCAACCTGATTTTTTCAGATGCGTTAAGAATACTCTATTTTACATTGTCTGTGACTTTTTTCTGTGGTATCTATCGTCGTGTGCAATTCTAATGTCTGAATACACGACTTTCGTGGGGCCAAACCCTTCAACGACGAGAACGCACCTCGCATCAGGGTTCGAAACGTCGTGGCGACAAACGTAAAAGTCTCAACTGGAAAATAGTCAAAGACGTAAGTTATAGAAGAGTACACGGTACGGAAACAGACGAAACAGCGTACTTTGTTTTTGCACTACAGTTTACACTGGACATATCACGGAGCTGGGTATAGATGGAAGCAGCGTATATTGGAACGGGTCGTTGACGACGGAGATATACCTCGGGCAATCGAGGAAAAGAGACGCTTAATACGAGAAAACAGCATTGACGTACCGTAAAGTTGCGTGTAGAACGTAGTAGTAGACACATTTCCACGAAAGAGGAAAGTCATGGAGGGTGTACGGATCGATGCCTGGCTGGGAAATGGTCCCGGGCAGAACGGCAAAATTTGCTCGTAATATCGCGCGTTGTCACCGGATGAAACTGACTCGCTGTAACCTCGTTCATCTACGCGACGATCGTCCCATGTCGTTGTTTATCGCGAACGCGTTTTTCCGTTGCCTGGCAAAAAAAAAAAACAGCCTGTCTCGGCACACGTCGTGTCGTACAAATGCAACCCTTATTTCACAATCTCCTCGAAACTGACTTGAGATTATACGGAGATTGATGAGAACAGATCGGGCGTCACGGCCACGATGGTGTGACCAGTAGGATGCACACGTTCAATACCACGCAGCTTGCAAAATAGCAATTCATATAAGCGGGCTGCGTTTTACGATAAATGTCTACGAACGAGTCGTAGTAGCAATGTTTTATTTCTGGTAATAGATCAATGACTAGACCGAGAACATGCGGCCACGAGATACACTCGGAAGTTTCGAAAGCATGCATAACCTCGGACATAAGCGACGTTCGTGTGTCTCGCAATAAATTTCATTGATAAGAAAACACTCACTACCAATGCTGAGAGTTCTCCATCGGGTTTTCCGCTTAGAACCCTTGCCCATCTTTCGCGAAGACCGAGCTGGTCCTCCTCCCTTCTGTCTCTCGTCTTCCCAGCGATCTCGGCCAACTTTCTAGAACGACAGCTCCACCAAAACCATGTTGATCGCGATTGATCTTGCCACTACCTTGGCGGTAGCATTTTAACAACTGTCCGCCGACCAGTGTGTCTCGCGTTGCTAGTCTTATTGTAAGAAAAAGCTTTGGATCGAAACGAACCGACAAACGAGGCCTACCCGTAGCAGAAGACAACTCTAATACGTAATCCGCGCCGCACGAATAGCGACCGCATACTGCTGTCCCCACCTCACCCCTCCCTTTTGGTCCCCACCCTGCTCCTATAGAGCCCCTACTTCTAGCTGTGTCATGTTCGACGTAACTCGCTGAATGTTCAATCTCTAATCGCGTTTCCACAATTTCGAAAAGATCTTTTCGCAAAAAAATGTATGTTCACGAGATTTTTGGACTAAATCGTAATACACGAATGCACACAGGTTGAATGTCATGCGAATTTCTAGTAGCAAACTTGACTAAAAGTTTGTCTTCGTGATTGAAATGTTTTGAATAGGAGCCAATTGCCACATGCGCAATAGTATTACGATTCTATGTCACGATTGGATGTTGCCATGGCAACCGATGTAAACTTTCGTTCGCCATTTTATCCGGCTTCAGATGTAAGAAGGTAGAAGATTCATCTCATCTCGAAATATTTCAGGTGGTCTTTTTTTTTTAATCTACTCGTTCCGATAATTGTCTTTAATTTTTCTGAGAGAATAACTATCCTGTGATTATTCGTTATTTATTTTCTGCACATAAATATCTGCGGAATTTTATTCTTTCGTATCTTGTTTTTATAGGTTAGACAAGTACGTATCAAAACGAGTAATTATGATGAAAATATTGTCTCTGCATGAATTTGATTCCCCTTCTGCCGATGATTTGGCTACTGTTGCGCTTATAGAAGACGTTTTACATTATTGCGATTATGATAATCTGACCGACGAATTGCAACCTTTTGCCAAATATCTGCGAGAATATCCAGAAGTTTCTATTACTTCTGATATTCTTGCTACGCGCGAAACGGCACGCACAGCTTGCGCCGGTGATTTGTTTTTACCAGTTCATGACAGCATCTTTAGAAAGCTGGCTAGCGTATACAGAGAGAAAGGATTAGTCGAAGCTGTTTGTCTGGCTGCGTCTGCAGAACCGCAAGAAATTACACCGATCTTGCACTCTATAGCTACGAGGTATTAATAATAGTTGGTACAAAAATATTTGTTTAATCTTAAAACCTAATTTCCTATAATTTTAATTTCAGACTTAAGTGGATGTTAGATTTAATAGATAAAGGGATATATCAGAAAGAAACTTTACCTACTTCTGGATCTGGATCAATCGCGGATGTCGTTCATACAAGGGATTGGGAAGCATCTTTGGTACAGTATTAACATAAATGTTATCGTTTCTCGCGGTATATGTTATATTTGCTATATTAATTTGTAGGCCAGGTGTATCTCTTGGCATCCACACTGTGCTCGACTAGCTGTAGTTACAAGGGACGATCGTATACGTATATTTTCTCACGGAACGCAGATAATACCAATTTTAAGACACAGCGCTCAAAAATCTGTTTGCTGTATAAATTGGAGGCCGCATGCTGGCAAAGAACTGGCAGTAGCGTGTCACGCAGGTGTCTTAGTTTGGACGATAGAATTAGGAGCAGCCAGTAATTTTCTCAGTCAGGCCGTGTTACTAAAACAAAGAAATCATGCTCCTGTAACAAGCGTTATATGGCATCCGCAGGGTGATCTGTTGGTATCTTGTTCTCCAGCTGATACACGTATGATTATCTGGGATACTTCTAAAAAAGAAGGTGTTCCATTGAGGCGAGTCGGAGGTGACGGCTTATGTTTCGCACGTTGGTCGTCTTGCGGTTCTCGTTTGTTTTCAGCCTCGTGTAAAAATATATTTAGGTATACTATACTATTGGTTTTGTGTTTTTATCGCCTATATCGCATAAGATTTTATCTCACGTATTAATAATTACGCATAGAGTTTGGAACACAGGAGTAGCGACGTCGTGGCACGCAGATAAATGGACAGTGCCTAACGGTCGTGTGGCTGTTGCGTGTTTCGGTCCTAATTTGACTCTGTTGTTCGCATCGAACGAAGACCCTGCCATAGTCTTCTCTTTACCTCTACAAGAAAATATTTTCGATGTTAAGAAGCCTTCCCTCGACGACGTTAAAATGGCCGTACCTCTGATAGATTTAACAAGAGTTAATTTTTCGTTGGACGATAGTGACAGTTACGTTATTGTCGGTGGAAGAATAACTGCGATGGAGTGGGACCCTACAGGGAGATATCTTGCTATCCTTTTCCAGGTACGTTCCTTCTTGAAATTTAATTCATACGTTAATAATCTAATAACAGACCTGTTAATTACTTAGGACAGCCCGTGCATCGCATTGATTAAAACCAAACTTGGAAATCTGTCACGCGTGATTGAAGTTAAACCGAGTTGTCTTATAAAGGGATTTCCAGGCGAAGTTCCTAATTGCATAGACTTTTATCAAAAGTGTCAAAAGGAATCGGACAATGTAATTTGTTTAACAATTGTATGGAGTAGTGGCCGTATCCAACACTTTCCAATAATCGAGAAGGAAGTTGTTCCTGCTACGAATACAAGTACTTCAGTTTTATCGCACTCATTGTCAAGGCACGATACATACAATTTCGATTTGACTGCCATTTACTGATTATATCGATTGTTATCTTGTCGAGCAAGAGCTATGAAAATTCTATGTTTAGTTTTTTTTTATCGGTTAACGTGTATATAAGGGTCCAAATATTTTTGTTAAACGGAGTATGAAAGAGCAATAAATCGTTCGTTCGTATAGATCGGTACGATGTTCTCGAATAGCACAGCACATCACGTCCCGTCAGAAATTATATAATATTTCATAACCGATTCGTCAACCGTGCCTAGGAGAAAAAACATGGTTCAGCCCCGTGTTAAGCTCTAATGTGCTATCTTTCTAACGTATGGGATATACTACGAGACGGCTCTCGGGTTCGGTACCTAATTATACGAAGTCACATGCAGAGCGCACGTCTTTCTATTTTTACGTCGCTTGACCGAATGCTGAACGTCGACACGTACTTATGTATATATGTGATGCGTCCCGCACTATTTTCAATATATTCTCCGGCGTTATTTATCCACCGTTACCGTCACTGTTTCGTCGTTTTAGAAAAA
Organism: Bombus waltoni; assembly: GCA_014737395.1. Classification (NCBI taxonomy): domain Eukaryota; kingdom Metazoa; phylum Arthropoda; class Insecta; order Hymenoptera; family Apidae; genus Bombus; species Bombus waltoni. The sequence continues at coordinate 297,995 of JACXII010000063.1, read as the reverse complement.
CCCCATCGTCCTAAACTTAAGTTTCTCAAACGCACTTTTTGCTTACGATTCATAAAATATGGATTTCATAGACTGCATGGGAATACTATATCTTAGATACACACATAGCGCGTTTAATCCTTTTTAAATGTTACCTTGGTTTCCTTAAGAAATCGTTCGATTAGTCAAGGTCATTGAGGAGTACACTCACACCATAATGTTTAATTACTTTGTTATCGTTCGTTGTCTTTTTACTTTATATTTTCTACCGTCAATCGTCATCATATTGGTCATCATGGGAGATATTTCTTCGAGAGATTAAAGCATATTTCTAGAAAACGTGAAAATCAGATATTAAAAAGTAAAATTTCAAGATTTCTAATAGTAAGTACGCTTACAATTATGCCGACCATAATTAGGATATCTGTTGATATTTAGTACAAGTCGAATGTTTTTCCTTATTTTGATATTTTGTAGTTACTTTATTGTAAATTTGTTTGATCGTTCGTATCATATAAATGCAAAACACCGAATAAAGTAAAATTGATTGGTTTTCCAATAAACGTAATAACTAAATAGAATGTTATTTATGATGGTCGATGTGTATAACAAAAATTCAAACTATAGGCATTTTCAACTTTGCTTCTAATCAACTTTGCTTCTAATCAGAGAAATAATTTTCAATCGTCATCGCGGGACTGATGGAATGGATCGATCATGAAAATTCAATCTCGCTTACGTAAATAGTCTTTAGGAAATGGCGAAGGGACGAGTCGCGTTGAATCCCCTCCGATTAAACGTTCGTTAAGACACCTTTTTTTTCTCTCCCTCCTTCATTCTTTCTCTGTTATTGCATCCGTATGGGGTGTACGATCGAAATCCTTTTTCCAGTATATTTATTTTAATGGCAGTCGTACACATGCGGTGACTATGGTACGAACGGAGTTGACAGGTGCCTGGACAAAAAAGCGTGGTCGAGAGCGGGCATAGTATGTATAATGTAAGCATAGAGGGCTGGCAGGCCACATGTGCCACTCTATCACTTATCTACCCGTAATATGACGTATAACCCGACCATAAGATGCAACTGTGAACGCGTGCATACATGTATGCGTGCGTATACGTGAGTGCAGCAGTCAAGATGTACAGTACGTACTATGTACACGCGTTTATACATATAGAGGGGTTGAGTAGGAGGATGCACGATCGCGCTTCTGTGTGCGTTCGCTTGGAAGAAACAGAGGACGTTCCGACTTTCGAGGATCAAGATGTCGCGAGAATCCAAATTACCGAATCATAACAATGCGTTTTGGATCGGCCAGTCGACGAACCAAGTACGATATTTCGTCGTCTATCTTTTTCTATTCTTCCTTGTCTCGTTCGAATGCTTTCTCTGGCGAATTAACGCGACTAGCACGCTCGGTGAAACGAGCCGTGGTCTTTCGCAAACTTACGACAAGTCGAACTCGCGTAATCGCGGAACAAATTTTTTAGGAGAAATTTACTTTAATCATCTATAGACGTCTGTATGAACCGACTTTACTCTAGCAATTTAGAAAGATGCATAAGGATAACCTCGCGTACGAAGGACCGAGAGATACAAAGATAATCGGATTCTTTAATGCGACTATACATGACAGTCTACGTACGTCGATTAGAAGGTATCGCGCATTTTGTTTTATCGTACTTGAAAGAACGCGATACACAAGAAAAGTTGAATAATGCAATAATAATAATAATAATAATAATAATAATAATAATAATATATAATTTTCTACGAATTTCTGTGCTGTCCTCCGTTTGTACCTTTATATCTAGATACTGGTCGTAGATAGATTTGAGAAGAAAGGAAAAAGTCGAGCATATTCGATCTACTAATTTTTAATTTTCCTTGTATCTTTAAGTTCCTCGTATTCTCTGAAATACTTTAAACTCTTTCTGTAAGCGATCAAAAATCCTACATAGGTTTAGGAAATCACGAAACGACAAATCTTTTCTCAAATCAGCTTCCTCGTCCCTTTCAGAACCGAGTTTCGAGTTGTTTCCACAACTTAAAATACGGACAGCTGTTATTCTATCGACTATTAATAACGGGAAGGTTTCTTTCCTTTCTTTCTGGTATTTTTGGAAAGAAGATACCGTGCATGAAAATACAAGGTTAGCTTTACCGGTAAGAAACACATTTACCATTCGGCTGATTAGCAATTTGTCAAAATGCAGTATCGCACGTGTGTTGAAAGTTGCGCGCGTTCTTTGTCTTTTGAATAAAGTCATATTATATAAATCGTAACGCGGTAGCGTCTAAATACTTGATATCGAGCAAAGAACAAGCAAACGAAACTTTGATCTCTTTCAATTGCAGAATGGCAGGGCATTGTCGAACTAACGAGACCAATACGGTGTATAGTGTACGAAGCATGGAGCGCGAAAGGATTAACATAATGGAAATAATTTCAGCAACATAAACCCCGATACAAACTCCAGCTACGTCCAGCGTGCGGAATTCCATTGACGCGTCCTTAAACTTACGAACAACTTGAAACAACCGGCGACGGTTACTGCTAATCCGGCGTAAAGTATTGGAAACGCGAGCAACGCAATACTCAATGAAGAACGCAACGATATCAAGCGTATTTACGCGAAAGTCCGAGATGCAATGGAGGAGAAGAAGAAGAAGGAGGAGGAGGAGGAAGAAGAGGAGGAGAAGGAGGAGAACGGGGAGGTCAGTGAAATAATAGTAGGCTGTAATAGGAGGAAGGAGTGAACGACTTGCCCTCATGTGTGCGCGCGAAGAAGCTGTTGTTAATAAGTGACGCGTGTGCGGCAGCTGGTTTTACGTTTTTTGCCTTGCACCCGATTCTCGGGGTTCGAGCGACGAAAGATCGGTCTAAGCACCCCTTCTCCCGCTACTTTCACCGTTTCTATCTCTTGGCCGAGGCCCGATGCACCTCGACTTGGAATATTCCTCGACAGATTTTCAAAGAGACGCCGATCGCCACGCGACGTCCAACTACCGAATCGCTTTTCGGCGTCAATGACCGGTTAAAAATAAATCCTGCACTCTGGATAACCGCAAGAATACTTCGAGACGGATGTTCGCTCATAGAAAATTATAACTCGCCTACGTTCGATCGATTCTCAACGATCCTTCGGTAATCCATAAAAGTACGATGTCGGCTATACGCGGGAGTATCAAAGAAAGGATAATTCGCGTGTATACTTTAGCAGAAAGTCGATTTCCAAATCGCGAGCAACTCGCCGATTTTCATCCGCGTCAACCCCGCGGCTCCGTGCACCGCCATCTCGATTCACGAAAGATCCGCCAAACCACCACCACCACCACCACCACCACCGCCACCATCGTCGCCACCACCATCGCAATTCCACGCCCTCCCATACAACCTCCGCTTCTTCAACCACGAAACCAATACCGATCGATCCTGTTCAGGAGCCAGCCAAGGGATATCCCCGTCAGGCATTAATCGGACGAATGGAAAGACATTTAGGGAACGCTAAACAACGGATGACGCGATCCGATAGCAGTTCGTCAGCCTCGAAGACGATTCATCGGGTATAGCCGTTCGAACGATCTAAGAAGGGACAAAAACGTGCCGTGCAAGACGAATTCGAACGAGCAGCAGCGAGGAAAAAGGGAGACGACAGACGCGCACGCAGATGTGTCGCGCCACCCTGAAACCGATGAGGTCGAGGCAAGTGCAGAGAAACGCACAAGTGCCGGAGGATCTTCTCTTCTCCTCTTCTTATTTTTCTTCTTCTCCTTCTTCTTTGCTTGCACGAGGGAAACGAGGCACGGCCACGCGAGTGGGCGGCGCGTACCCTTCTCGAAGGTTTCTTTCCTTGCTTCTGACGCAGGGGTGGAGGGGATCCTCCGTGTCGTCCGCTGGAAGAGCGCTACGATGTCTTGTCCTGGCTGATAGTCGTCGTAGCGACGCGGGAACGGGTGTAGCCGAGCCATCTTCAGGATTAGATAGGCGCAAAGTGTCCAGGCGTTCGTTCGGCCACCCTGTAGCCGCTCGATTCTTCCTCGTCGCCGCTCGATTCTTCCTCGTCGCCGCTCGATTCTTCCTCGTCGTCGCTCGATTCTTCCTCGTCGCCGCTCGATTCTTCCTCGTCGTCGCTCGATTCTTCCTCGTCGCCGCGATCAAGATCGCGCCATCGCGCGTCACGCGTAGGCCTCGACGAGCGATAAGCTTATCACGTTGGAAGAGTCGTCGACGATCCGTGGAAGAAGAAATTTTCTGCGACACGCTCGGTGTCCGCGGAGTTTGTTTGGCAAGTCCGATCTCGGATCTCGACGGATCTCGTAAGTGGACAGTGAAGTTCTCTTGGACGGAGGTTATATCAAGTTTGTCGCAGCATCGTGATCTTGTTGGCCGGTTGGTGATTCGATTCGACGGATCTCTTAGATTTGTCGGATCTGTGGATCGATGGTCGCGATGATCGCATTCGCGAGACGAAGAATCGGTAAATAAATAAACGTCGTCGCTGACGAATCGAACGAGAAACGAATTCCGCGTCGAACATTGTTCTCGAGCGTCGATATCGCGACCAGCATCGAGAGTTCAAAGTCAAACGATCGGAACTAAAATTAGTAAACGGTAGTTGAAAATAGCGGCAACTGAATTTCATTAAAGATCCACGAACCTATGCGAGTTCCATTTATCGTCGAACCTACGTTTCATTCATGAATTCTATCGCGCGTTAGTTCGAGGGCTCGGCTTAATTCCAGAAATTCCTACAACGCTGTTCCACTCACGTGCTACTCGCGATTACTCGAGCCGCTATCGCCTTCTATCGCGCGTCACTCGTTGCAACATCCCGACTCGTGTTTTTAAAGCCTCCGTAACTTTCCATTCGTACACCAGCTTGCCACGCATCGTTTTGCAAATGAATCCTAACCTTCCGTTCCGCGTTGCGAACTCGATTTTCAAAAATCGCAAAATTTACGAGATAACGCTTTCAGGTTGCGACAACATGCATTTGGAAGACTACCGCGCGAACAGAAGCGAAGAGGACGTGCAACGGGCGGTTTCCAAGAACGTCAAACAGGAGGCTTTCAACAGTTTGCACCTGACACCTATCGCGTCCATAAACACCAGCGATCAATCCTGTTGGATCGCTTCTCACGCAGACAGCGTCTCCTCTCCCGTTTTACCCAACAATTTCAGTCCCAGAGAGTACACGGACTGGGAGCAACTCACGACCGTCTTCCAGTATCCCTGTCAACCGTATTCGTCCACGGACAGGTCGCCAGGAAGCACAGGTAGCGAAGCTACCACGCCAACCTGGAACAATGTCGTCCGCAGCGAAGCATCGGACTGTTCCAACAGCCAAAGATTACCTTCCGTTGGTTCTGCCTTCTCTTTCTCAAGAACTTTCTGCAACGCGATCTATCCAGAGTACCAAGGATATCAGGATTACCAAGAGTATCAGGACGACGTATCTCTGGCCTCTTTGCCTCTCATCCTTCATAATCAGACGGAAGATCAGGCGTTCAATGGTTCCATGCTGCAGGCAGCCACCGATGAATTTGATCTTAGTTTAATCAGAGGCGATCCCACGTCGTTGTTGAGCAACGTGGAGCCTCCGTCTTCCCCGTCGTCCACGTATCTGGAGGAGCTTCAAGATCCGTTTTCTAACCTCGATGGATCTTGCTACGCGGTTGGACACTTGGTCTCCGGACAGCAAACTTGCGTTTCCACGATGAACTTTGTCAACGATACCGGATTGAACGACGGATTTGCGAATCAGGTAGTACTGCCCAGGAACGAAGGACTGTTGCTGACCGATAGAAGAGTGCCGGTGTCCAAGCCTGCGATCGACACGGAGACGCGAAGCAAATCTTTCGGTGAGTCTGAAACTGTTTTTCTTAACTGGTCGTTCGTATATATATTTGCACGTTCGTATACGCATCGATTTACGCGACTCTTAAAGTATAGTTTGGTAAGCTGTCGTTATCGGTATCGCTGTAATACGTGTGCGTAGTTTGCTTCTTGTTTCTCTTTTTCTTTTTTCGCGCCATTCGCGCGTTCGATCGATTCATATTAAATTATACCGAGGTGTAGCGCATTTTCGATCGTATTACGAAAATGGCCTTAAATCGTATCTTATCACAGTACTCCGTAGCGTACCGAAATTTCCAAGTATCTTACCAACGCGTGACGCGTTTGGAAAATATTCTTACGAGCGGTCGAGTATCTTCACGAGCCGCTACGTATACCGTCAAACGATTAATCATCCTCTTCCTCGTTGTCCGATGCATCCAGGAAGTCGCCGAAAGAATCCTGCTTGTTTTAAGAACGTCACAAATAAATACAAAGCCCAAAAAGTAGCACTCGACTGCCACTCTCGAGCGCAGCGAGTAGTCTCAAGTAGCTTCCTTAACGAGCCTCGAGATCTACGGCTTGTTTACACGCTGGTGACACGTTTGTTTCCGTTTCAGACTGTTCGACGACGGACGACAACTTGACGTCGACGTATCAGTGCCGATGGATAGACTGTGGCTGCGCTTTCGCCGAACAGGAGGGTTTGGTCCGACATATCGAAAGAAGACACGTCGAATCCTCGTCGTCGAACGCGCATGGACACGGAAGACGCGTTCAAAGGGACAGAGACAAGGATAAAGACAAAGAGGGGGAGGGTTACACCGGTTCCGTGAGCGGTCAGGATGAATTCGCTTGCCTCTGGCAAGGATGTCCGCGTGCTCGACCTTTCAACGCCAGATACAAGCTACTGATTCACATGAGGGTCCATAGCGGGGAAAAGCCTAATAAGTGTCCGGTACGACTTCGTCGATTCTAAAATCCCAGAAGCATGCTCCTTTACGTTATATCATAGGTACACTTTGTCGCGGACTTTGTTACTGCGGTTAGTCTGAAATATTCGTCGAACTCTCAAACATGGTATTGCCTGACGCGATCGTTGGAGTATCTATTTTCTCGTTGTTTTATGGCGCTATCGAGGAGTCGAATAGCTGTCAGCCTCCTCGTTCTTACTTAAAAACCATCCGACTCTGCTCGAACGCGTTTCTCCTGTGATTTTGCTCCAAACTCTCTCTAAGCTATTGCATTTTGACCGAAAACAACCACCGCGAGTAGAGCTAGCTAGAATCGCCAAGTTAATAACGATGTTAGAATTGCTGCAATCCATCGTTTTTTAATTTCTACAGTTCACCGGATGCAAGAAGGCATTTTCACGGTTGGAGAACCTGAAGATTCACCAAAGATCTCACACAGGGGAAAGACCATACGCGTGTCAGCATCGTGGTTGCTCCAAGGCGTTCAGTAACAGCAGTGATCGCGCAAAACATCAGAGGACTCATTATGACACCGTGAGTTTCTCGTTTTATTTGGTTATCCGGATTCAAACCCGTTTGAACTACGATTACACCGGATTATTATATCTGTATCTATATATATATATATATATATATATATATACGTACATATATATTTAAAACGAGGAAGGAGCAATCGCTCGTTTTAACAAGTCGGCTATTTGCGTAATTTAAAAACATATTTATCGTTTGATTTCGATCGCCTGCGTGCGTCCGATATAACTATCTTGGAATAAATATCGATATAGCGTTCTTATATTACGTAAGACGATGGCAATTAAAGAACGATATTTCATCATGAAGTATTCACATTTGAACACGGTTGATTTTTAATTACGATTGCTCGGACAGGTGACGAGAGACGAGTAAAACGTTATTGCATAATTGCAAATTAATCGCTCGATCATTTTTATTTTCGTACAGCGATCCTTCGATATTTACGCGATCGAAGCTGTTGAACGTCCTTTCATATTTTTTTGCTACAAGCGTGTGAAAACTCGGGCCACTATTATATCGAAGTATTTGGAAATTTGGACGAGTGGATTTTTTTCTTACTGTAATTAAGATTACGCGAAACGTATCGCGCGACATTACTCGAGCGTAAAGTAACTTTGAGAAAGAAAAGCGCTTATCGCCAATGTTGAAATTTTGTAGCGTGAAAGGTCAGTGAACATAGGCTGCGTGCAATATGTTGAAATAACTCGAAAAGCTTGCGAGTTACGATACGCGAAACGTAAAGTTTTTCTATTGCAGCGATAAAAAAAATGTATTATCGTTCGAAAAAGACGTGGACACGATCGTCTTGTCGCTCAACCAATAACGCCTGCTTGACGCAATTATCGCTCGACAACTACCTTTTTTGCCTGCCCGCTTTCCGAGCAATAATCGCGATTACTACCCGAATCGTTTCACGGCTACGTATCATCTACTTACGGGCGCTAGCGAATACCGGCGTCCGTGAGCAGAGCCTCTCGTACGGTTTCTTTCTTTCGCGCCTAACGTTTCTCGAACAAAGAAAAGAATTTAAAAAGAGCGAATACACGTTCGCGTACGAACAACAGGGAACAGCTATAGCGAATCGTGGCGAAAAAATCGGTTCAGTGGCAAGGTGTTTCATTCCCGTGCCATATAGGAAGATATTAGACTTACTTTGTGAAAAATATTTTTAACGAACTGTTTGCGGAAATTTTCAGAAACCGTACGCGTGTCAGGTTACCGGATGCGGGAAAAGGTACACGGACCCGTCGAGTCTCAGGAAACACGTGAAAAATCACTCGGAACCAACGACGCCGCTGTCCAACTTGTCATTGACATCGGATAGCAAGGCTTCAGGTAACGCGACTAAAAGTTCAAGCAACTCGCGGCACGATCCGATTTCTACCAGTTCGAGGCAACAGCAACAACAAGCGCAAACGGCGATCGTTTACACCACGGAATCGAATTATCGAACGTATAAGACTTCGGAATCTTACGCCGACGAGGACGCGGACCTGTTCCAGACGAATCTGTGTCAGGTCGATAGGATCTCCGTGAACCTTGACAGCAATCAAGAGTACGTGCCGATCGAGTCTGTGAAACGCTTTCTCATCGACGATGTCAGCGCGTCGGGATCGCACGCGGACGGTACAGGTGAGCGAAAGATTCACGATTAACGTGTTAGAAAGATCGACGAATCGGTAGCACGATTCTCTGCGATTTTGAACGACCGAAACACAGTTTTCAGTCGTATCGATAGATGGTATTTTACAGGGATATGAAAATTTGCGAGGAACGCAACTCGTACAATTGATTCCTTCGTGCACGCTTTACAGCGACAACGACGCGCCACGTTTCGTCTACTTTCGTTCGTCGAGCGACCAAGAAACCGTTGCAAACGTGTAACGGACTATCTTCGATTCCTTGTCCGCTAGAAATTTAACCTACGGGAGAGTCTATGCATCGATATTCCATCCAACTCGAAGAGCTTGCCCACCTAAAGATTCCATCGATCTTAGCGCTGCTTGTCTCTCGTTCGTCGGACAACTTCGGGCCTGTGTTCGAAGTAAATCGACAGCAGGCTCGAGAAAAATTCCGAGAACGTGCGATAAAACAGGCACGACCCCTACCGTTTCGAACAAAAAAGTCGAGCAGCGTTGTTCGACCGACCCGTACGAATCTTCATTGTACTGGTCCGCGCGTGCTGCCTTTTTCTGTCCCGGTAAATAGTAACGGCGCCGATGACAGTGCGCGTTTCGCTTCCACCATGCTTAATCTCAGAGGAGGTTCAAACACGCTTTACGCGTTTACCCCACACCGAGTCTTAAAATAATATTCCCGACTTTTTTGGCCGGGAGCACACGCACGTAACGCACGCGCCAAAACAGACGACGCGGCTGCCACGTGCGACACACGCGTGCCCTTTTAAATTCCAGCCCTCGAGCCCGCGATTTTCTACCAAATAATACGGCCACATCATCGATCCCCACTCTACCCCTTTCCGAAACTGTTCTCTTCTGTGTTTATTAGCGATAGGCTCTAGGCTAAGTACCGCACAAGTGCATCGCCATGCATCGTGCGGTCATCGAGTCACGGCTATACGCGGAGATTTCATTTTTCTAACCTATAAGGTCGATACGACCGTTTCTACGATACGTACGATCATATCGTACGATCGTCGATCTTTTCGCTTCCATCTTTTCGAAACACGTACCATCCATACTGTCCACCGTACGTATCGTTATATTTGTTATTGTTCGTTGTCGTCTTTTGGAAAGTTATCTCTAGTTATCTCTTCGTGTCACGAACGCGGTAGCGTTTCGTGCGTATTTCGATCGTCCTGTACTCTGTACGGTATTTTGAACAGTGTTTTTTAATTTATTTAAGAACAAGGGATTAGGAGTCGAAAGCGATATCCCGATATGAATTTATCGAGAGAAATTCGTAGATATTAGATTTAATTCGGATTTATATAGTGTAAATACGTCGTAAATACGTATAAATTGTAAATACGTACGCGTATACCGGAGCTAATCTTATCGTTATACGTGTATACCGATATACTTTCGATTACCGACCTAGCGGAGTTTAATTAACTTAAGGGTCGAGTCTAGGTCTAGGTCTTGAAACTAGGTTCGCGAAACTAGCGCACAGTGGTCGTTCAAATCTGTTTTCTACTTTACAGGGTACCAGGTCGAGGATGAGGTGCCTGACTTCCAAGAACTCGGCTCGGATATCGAACAACAATTTCTCGAGCTAAGCAGCCTCGATGACGCGGTTTTCATCGACGGTTGAGAAGCACGTTTATGGGAGGAGGATCGAAGAAGACTTCGCGGCGAACGCGCCATATTTCCAAAGACTTGTTTCCATTTCTTTTTGTACTCGATTTTTATACGCTTTCACTCAATTAGGTAAATTTCATCGGCGGATATATTTTTGTACATAGGCGATTGTATATATCATTAAATACACGATTTTCATTATTACATCCGATATTTTCTTATTCTCGACGCGTTGTACGTTTCTTCTTAAATCGAGAGACTTCGAAGGAAATCCATTTTACGATATAATTTGGTTGTTTCATCGCGGTTACCACCGTCGATATGAAAATTTAATAGAGAAATTAAGAAACCTTGGTTATGCTTATGAAACTTGCACCTTTTATTTATTCGTCGTACATCCAGTCAGAGACAGCGACAATTCCTCTCTGCGCGATTATTCAATTACAATTTAATCGTACCATCGATATTTTTGTACAAAATACGACATCGTAGTGTTTTCGTTCGTAGAAAGTGTTACGAACAACAAGGCCCCTCGTTCACGTATTAACTTGATTCGAATTACTTGAATTCAAAGCGTTCGAACAAGTTTCAAGAACGATAAGAACAAACTCGTGACTCGTGAAATTTTGAGCGATCGAGATTTCACGTATCACGAGTTACGATATTACGAGTTATCCATATTAATAAGTACCACGTTGCTTACGTTAACAAACTTACACGCTAGTAGAACCAATGAAGTTTTCCAAATTATACGTCAACTTGTTATCCTATTGTATTTGACGAGAAACGACAAAATTGCAAAAAAGAAATGGCCGATACGTTGTTTGTCGATCGACTAACCACGTAGTTGATTGATAAATCTGGTGTAGAAAGTTAAAAGGACATATTTCGAGTCAACTAAATTAGGTAAATCGACCGATCCGAGCTAATCGGAGCTTAAGAACCGTCTTTTCTTTTTTTCCTATATCGAGCTTGTCGTTAACCTACTGTAATGGCCCCTCGCGCGGATCGTAACGATGACACGCTGCAGCAAGCTTTGTATAAAAAGCAACGTGACCCACTACAGAGATGTTTTAGTGGCGACAGGGTTAAGCAACCGTTTATTTTCAAGCTGTGCTGCACCGAGACGGTTTCGTCCCCTCCGGCAGTGTGTCGCAAATTAGTTTAAAGAAATTATTCAGCGCCTTGTTTTGTATCTCTCCCGAGTACTCCTGAAACAGACGGAGAACGCGATTAACCATTAAACCACGATTCTCTGGTTGATCGAGCTCTCGTGGAAGAAACGTGCTCGTAATGTCGAGTACTCACCCCATTGATCGTGATCGTTGGGACGAAAGAGAGTCTCGCAGCCAGCTCTTTTGTTTTCTCGCCATACGCGGCCAACAGATCGTCCGATAGAGAACTCTTCACGCACTTGTCAATGTTCTCTTGGGTCTGCTCGCTTAATCCTACTTCCTTGGCACACTGCAAAATCGTTTCATAATTTTGTTTCGAAGAAAAGATTCCTCGTAACACGGTTGCTTCAACACTGTTGCGACCCTCCAATTTTTATATTTCAAGTTTCTTCTTATTTCGACAAAGGAGCAAGATTCGTCGTATCTTCGCGCGAACGTTCGAGCGAAGGATTATCGATAATACGACGCGACAATCGATGCGTTAAAACGGCGAAAACGGTCGTTTTGAATTTTCAAACGAAAAATTTGCGTAGCGCAAATTTCTTTATCGACGGGGTTATCAGCTTTTACTCTATCGATATTTACTCTTATTTCTAACACGCTTAAAAATCAGTACGAAAGTCGTACACTTGACTAAAAACTTGGCCACTGATAACATCAAACTCGTAAACGTTCCGTCACCGTAAAGTTCTTATCTTCCTTTTCTATCGAACGATCTCCCTCGATACCAGTAACATTTAAACGAAGATTGCCACGTCTAAAAAAAACGTGCCAGAGAAGGAAGGAAAGCGTACTGTGCAAATATCAAAATCTCTATAAAAGAAAGTCACAAAATGTTAGTTATTTTCTATTCTACGAATATTTTTGAGCAAATTACTAATCAGTCTTTGATTAAACGATCTTAAGAGGTATCAACGGATCCGGGATAGCGTCAAGTATCTTTCTACTCATTCGTAAAAACAAAACATCTTCTCTTCTCCTTCTCTTTTATCCTCAAGAATCGACTTTCGGGAATCGGCCAACCGAATGATTTTCGAACAAACTTACTTCCTTCCGTCTGTTTTTGGTTTCCCGTTTTTCGGTACTTCCAACACTTCATATACGATCTCGGATTCCTTTTGTTCTCACAAGAGAATCGCAAACAAATGATTCTAAACAACTGTATGTGCGTTTTAGAACATTTAATGGAGGGCACCATATATCCAAGTATTTGTAAAAAGTTTGTACAGTAGAGGAACGTTTCGTACGCGTAACACCAAAAAGAAAACATCCAACAATTCGTTTCTACATAACACGTCGAAACGTTTTATATAAGAAAAGCGTTTAAACATGTTCGAAAGCCATCGTATTTAACAACATGTGAAAATTCAACGTTTTCTATTGGTTTCGTAGTTATGAAACGCAATATATATACGGTTAAATTTCTAGTCTCAAGAAAAGTGGCACGCGGTACGAGTCCGTGGTAATTACCGGAGAACCGCGGATCAAAGCAGAAAAGATAAATAAACGAGTACCTGTGAAAGAGAGGATGGCGGAAACCGGGAGCTCATTGCGCAACCAACTAGCGCCACGGTGAGTTGTTGAACCTTATCAGCCGTTTCTTCGTTCTGAATCGCGTGAATACCACACGCCTGAGCCTTGTTCCCATTGCACTCTTCTTCTCCGTGCTGACACATGAAGCGCCATTCTTGGGTGTTTGAATCTTGCCAATGCTATTTATTTATACATAAGTAATTATAAGAGAATAAACGACGTACGAGTCGATTCGTACGATACGTTGTCTTATCCGTCCCAACGTTATTCTATTTCTTATTTATCTATCGCGTTTAGTGATAAACGTATTAGTCGCGTCTTCGATGTAGCAAGTAATAACATAGTGTACAGCGCGATAGGACCACTCACCGTTGCTTTCCCGTAGGGAACGAAAGTGACTCTGATGTAATCTTTCAATACATCGTATTGCGGCAATAGTTGTTGCTTGATCCACCGCATGCTATCCGGGCATAGCGATTCGTAATAAACTCCCACATTTACCGCTACATTCGACTCGCCGCCGGCCACCTACACAACAGTTGTCACAGAATGATCATGAGCCTATGATAGCTATCAGAGGTGCGGTATCTAATTGCGCTTGTTCATTATCTTATGTTCGATTATTATATTTTAACCGACGAATCAGGTTTAAGAGACTGTTGTTTGGCGTAGTTTGCGAGAGAGGTAATTCGGAAGCCTTGTAACCCCATAGGGGAATCAATAAAATTCGACTACCGCTATCGTACGTTTAAATAAATTATACAAAACATGAAGGATAAGTATATTATTCAATATTTAATCGATAGAAATTACAAATAGATCAGAAGTTAACAATGTGCGCAATTACATTTTAATACAAAGCTACTTGAAAGTAGATTTTCACGCAAGTTTATGTTTTTACGAACACAAGTGAACCAACAGGAGACTTGAATAAGTCTTTGCTTTATCAGTAAAAAACAGACATTCTATACACTTTCGTATATCGTACGTGTAAATTGCATGCATTTTTGCGCCTACAGACGTTTCTATGTTTCTCCGAAAAATCTATAGTCTAGTGTATCAGATTAGAAGTCTAGGAGAAAAGTGGAAGGTATACAAGTAAGAAAAAAATAGTTACTTCGAGAAAATCGTTAACAAAATTCGGCTTTGATAAAAAATTCTTGACGCTTCCAAACATTACAACATATTACAATACAAACCAGAATAAAATTTTCTGTTACATAGATAAGCGCGTATCTCGTGTTCCGTTCTCTATACTTATCACGTTTTCAAAAAAAAAAAAAAAAATACACTTGTATCATTCCTCCGCTGATCCTCGCATACATGGATCAGGATATCGTAATACTTTTATAATAATAATTAGGCTGTGATTGTTTATGCAAATTGGTATTTTTATACAGTTGTAACTAAAGCAATGCAGTTTAATTAAAAATATGTTTTAACTGCTAAACATTATAACGAATATTTTTTACTTTCGATATTTTATATACACATTTTTGGATATGTATATCTATATATATATAACCATAATCGAGCGATAATTCCCACAAGTAATCGACGCGTGTTAAAAGGAATTGTATAATGTTATTTATTCGAGATTCAGACCTTGCTCTGTGATTAATTAATTAATTTGACAGTTCGATTAGTTTAATTTAAATTAGATTAAATTGGTTTAATGACACTGCAACGAATATTTTCGTAATAATAATTTTCTATAAGAAACCTCTCGTAGCTTTTGGAACAAAGAAACAGGATCATCGCGAATAATCGATAAACAGGTTTCAATGTTGTACGACACTCAAGGAAAAAAACTTCTCAAAAACCGGCTTTCGCTCTGATAGCGTTTTTCACCGGTGCAAGAAAATAAAAACTTAACAGAGATTCAGATTAGATTTACCAAGGATATTAATTTTGGTTTTACTCGTTATTAAAAAATAACAGACGACAACGATATTACAATGAAACAAAGATGCGATTGGCAGATCACAAATATGATTACAGCTTTTAAGATAAGAAATCATATTAAGGTGATAAAAAATAATTAAATAATCGTTTAATCGTTTCACGGACGTTTTTAAGATACAATCTTCGTAATATCAAATTCGCGAGAGATTAAAAGAAATTCAAATATGGAAAATTAAGAAAGCGATCGAAGTTCGTGATTTTGGTATCGGCAGATACATAATACGATAGCGTTTAATTTTTTATAAACCAAGCTAATCTCGATCGCGTTGTTCAATTTGCATTCTACGTATAATTCTGTGGTCTTCAGCTAGAAATAAATTCTTACGAGATGCAATGAATATCGGATGTAAAATTTTACAAGAATGTAAATTTTATACCGCTTCTTATGAACCTTCTATGTATATATGTAAATATTTTGAAACTACTTTCCTGTTCCTCGTTTAATTTACAATTGCAACAAAGTAATGTAACGATAATATCATCAACGACAAGGTAGTAATATATGCGAATGTTCGATAGATCCAACGAACAAACAAAATCAGTGTAAATAGTTTACTCGTGTGTATTTACCTGCGGTAGGGTTTTTCTTTTTTGGGATGCAAATATGTTTCACATAGGTCGTAAATAGCTGGCTACTACCGGTTACCACGATTCATCGTCCGAAGGTTGAGATAATATTTGCCTTTCTATTGTGCTTACAATACGATACTTGTGTAATGTGACACAAGCTGTACACCATAAAATATTATTATAACTGGTCTCTACTACATCTTTACGCAAATTCATTTTTATATGCATTTTGTATCCTATTATATCTCTCTGTATTATGCATTCTTCGCTTTCTGACAATTTGAAATCTGAAATTTTACTTCTGTCTCTTCGTTATCTAGTAAAAGGAATCATAAAATGTAAGCAAACTTTAGAAACGACTTCAACGTAAGTTGTGACAAAAATCTGTTGGAAATAATAGGTAATTATAATTTAAAGATAACTTGTCCGTTATATAGTTTCAGCCTGTCGTCATATAACCAGTTATCTTAACCGTGATGGGAAGAAACAAGTCAACACATTCATGGTAATAATTCATTCATCGAGCAATTTCCTCTTTCTTTGTTTCTAATACACCTTTGTATTTACATCCGAAATACGTGTCATATTTAGTGCAAAAAATACATTTTTAAATGAAAATAGAGAGAGAGAGAGAGAGAGAGAGAGAGATTCTATGTTTTAAATGGGAACAAATAAAAGTTCTACATCTCTATAGAAATAATAAAACATCCTATATTCTAAATCTCTTTCAAATAAAAACACATAGAAATTCTATATTGAAAACTACAATAAAAAGGACATCCCACATTCAGAAATGTGGAAATATACAGAAACTCAACATTCTAAATAGGGAATCCTACATTTTAAATGAAAAATAAATAGATATTTCACACTTGAGATAGAATCATTTATGAACACATATTTATCGAAAGTACGAACTATCAACAGTGAAATTGAAGGAATTCCCACTTACCAAAGCACTATGGCCGAGGAACGCGACAGCGAGGATGGCCGCGATCGAGCTGCTCGTAGTGAACAGGTAGCACCGCATGGTCTTTCTGATACACCGACAAACTGGCCACCAGCCTTTAAACCAGCTTTGTCTATAGTCCACAATCTATAGCGACGTCGAACCAGTGCCGAGGGGGGAGACTTCGAAAATGTAGAAGGGGCTGATGGAAAGAGCGATACGAGAGTGACAGGGAAGGAAACAGAGACGGATAATCGCACACAATAAACAGTACTTCGTACAATACTACAGACAATAATTCATACATAACTTTACTTTCACTACTAAAGGATACAATGATTGCAATAGGTTTGCCAATCAATCGATTAAATTAATAATGAAACAATTAGCAGTAACTTTTAATGCAAAAACTATGTGAATTATGTACATATACAGCTTTTGTCATTCGTTATGTTATAAAAAGTAACATAACAAGGAACAATATTTATTATTTACATTTGTAGACGAATATATATTCGATTTTTACATATATCGATATATTTTGATATTTGATAGATTATTGCAAGAATATTTTCAATTTATCATTGGTCTTTAAATAATTAAGCAATTAATACCACAACAATGATAAAAATGCTGTTTTACGTAGAATTTTGCGTAGAACTGAAAATATCATAACATTTTAACATTTACGATATCGATATCTCTCGACATTGTACGAAACGATAAATGCAAATATCGAAATTAATATTTCACATTGTTCGTACAATAAAAGAACACATAATTTAATCAATCTACCGTATTCGCTACAAAATTTTATCTGCGCAGCTACAATATGTAATAATCTTAAAAAAAATAAGATTAAAGATCAATGCCCTGATGAAATTTCACCGGTCTCTTAGTTTCTTTCAGATCCTTTAATATTTCGTTAGCTCGCATCTTGAAAGATTCTGCTAACTCTGCATTTTGCTGCACACCATCGCCCCTCTTGTGCATTATAGATAAATTAGCACAAGCATATGGGTTATTTAATTCGCAACATTTTAATGACAGTTTATAAGCCTCTTTTGAATTCTTTTCTACGTATCCTTCGATACCACTTAAGAAAATGCCCGACAAAAAGAAGCAAGCTTTCTCCTGGTTTAAATCGCAAGCTTTTTTTAATAGTTTCATTCCAAGCAAGATCTGAGTACCCCTGACTGGCTTGAGTTTTTCTTCGGATATTGCAAGAGCACCTGCATGAAGGCAACCTCTCGCATCGTCCTTGTCGCAACCTTTCTGCATGTATTCGAATGCTTCTTTAGGATCTTTCTCGCACTCTGTACCTATAGAAATCCAATTTGAAGATTTATAAATAGCAAATAACAATTTCAGTAAACACTAATTACCACAAAATATTAGTTAATTACGTAAGATATTAAATGAAAAATGTACATTCGAAGAAGATAAAACATGATATAAATAACATATTTGATGAAGAGACGAAAATACCGCGGGCAACAGTTTGATTTTCCCGGTACGACGCACGCGCTATTTTTACTCACCCATTATTCTGTAATCGCCGTATTTCGTGCAACTTTTCCCATAACCGCGTTCGTCACAATTTTTCTTGTACAGATTTAGCGCCTCCTTGGGATTTTGCTTAATAGATTCATAATAATCACCCAAAAGATGGCAAACTATCGAAAAACGTCAAACATTTGAGATACGAGGTTAGAATCACCAACAGCCTCGGTGCTTACCTTCAGGTTTCTTCTCGCTTAAACATCCAAATTGATATTCTATATAAAGATTCTTTAAATATTCTTCAACCTCTTCTTTCTTTTTAAAATCATATGCCGCCATATCAAGTGACTATTTTTGTGTAACGAGCGTCGGACAAACTTATTAGGAAGATAAGCACATGGTTTCTATTTGAAAGACCAATCAAACGATGAAACGGTATGCGTGCGCATCCTGTGATTTTTCGAATGAGCGCAAGTCGACAACCAAAGCACTAGTAATTCACAACATTGGACCTGCTTGTCAGTTCAGGTGTGCTTGTCATGCGGTACACTGTAAGTACATATCAAATCATTCCTGCGGGGCACACGAGGACATATATCTTCACAATTATAGGATAATTCATATGTCGAGGAAGAAAATACGCTTCTTATTGAAGTGAGTAATTTTAGTTTAATTTGATTGATACTTTCCGTTAAACTATTATAGACTGTTTATAATCATTTGCAAATTTATTTCTTTTGATCCCTTTACTTTTTTGACGATCCTTGTTTTCAATCACACATATTGATGTTTCAAATAACTTGTTTTGTTATAATTTTAAGGTTACTGAACTACATGTATCGTTTTGTACTAAAACCAGAAGCATAGCATTTTAAAACACAAGTAGTTATAATTATGTCCACAACAAAAGTTTTAGAATTGTTCATCCAATTAAGAAGATGTACATATTTCTGTTGAAAAATTCAGTAATCACGTTCGAATGGTTTTCGTATAACGGGGAATGTTTGGTCGATTTACAATTTTATATTTTAATGAAATATAAAGTGACAATTAAATGCAGTGTCGATATCAAATTTATATATACACACTTTTCTCGTTGTTTAATAAAAACAAACAATTCAGTTTTCATACATTATATAATTAAATGTTTCTTTTTATCTAAAAACAACTATATACAATGTTTTGTAAACCGAGGGAAAACAATATGCTAGACTAAGAAGTCCAAAATTGAATTCACGTATATTCAAAATTGAATATACGTATATATGTACGTAGACAATAGTGTATCAAATACAGTTATATAGTTAAGTAAATATGGCAAAGAAAAAAAATATTTCGTATAAAATAGAGAATATTCGACAAACCGATACAAGTCGATTTAATCTAGTCGATCTAAACTTTCCTTACTACTAGGTCAATTCGTAGAGTTTAGTCGGTTAGGTGGCCATCCCCTTATCTACCCTTCGTAATCAGAATTCATCACATAGCAAGTGCAAATGTAAATGTAAAATACACTTAACCTATATGATCTTACTCTAATCTAACATAATCTTGTTTCACACGAGCACACGAGCGATACCTGCGTATGATTGATACCACTTACACACATCCATTAACCTTCTGCACTTGACCTATTTGTATTTTTTGCATGTTTAATTCGATCGATATTTCCAACCAATTGATATTGATATTTGATAGCGCTTGGCATGAAATTTGACACTTCTCCTTTAAAGGTTTATAACATAAAAATTTGCTAATTGTACATACGCGCAAAATTGTACAAATTAATTAACTCGTGCAAAATATTCTGCCCATAACTCGTTCAATATACTCTATGCATAATTACGTTAGTTATATCAACTCGTATTTATGAATATTTGAAACATTCTATTTCTACTTTATCTATCATTCGTTTTATTCGTCATAGCGAATAACGCGAATCTTGACAGTCCGATTGATACTTCAAGGTCGAAGGTCATAGTTAAATTCTTAACACCTAACCCAATTCAGTTTTAATCAACGCATTAAACTCGAAGAAAGTTAAAATTAATTTATTAGTTTTCATATTTGATGTTTCTGGAAAGTAGTACGTATAAATATAAATATTATTGAACAAAGGAGAGATACTAAGGGAGAAAAGGGATGAAATATTTTTGTTAGTTTCTATTCTCAGTCTATAGGAATCGGAAATTTGTTGGTTAATCGATAATAACTCATTTGTTGTGAGAATTTAATTTTTATACAATTCGTCGCTACTAGGTCTTATAGCTGCTATATTTTTCAAACTATCGATCCCAACGTTTCAATTTCCAATGTAATTTACGATCATAATGGCAAAATTTTAATTGTCAGGTGTTCTTGTCGTATTATGCAATCACACATTCGGCCATTTTACATTCAAATATAATCTTATGGATGCTCGTCACATACGCAGAGGTGGGTCGTACGTACGGCTTAGGCACGCCATAATTCGGGGTGAGTCAACGCGTAACTGGGTTCAAGGACAACACACACATTCCGTCGGCACACGAACGAAATACCTTAACGAGCAAAAAACAATATGATCTCGAGAAACACGATATCAAGTAATGTGGCCGATAATGGCGTCGAAAATTGTATAACGTACTTATTAAAACGACGAAAATTGAATCCAATTAGCGATAACATTTTTGGCGACTTTCGATATTCTCGTTTAATTTATCGGCACGTTAATTTGGGGAACATAATTTATTAATGTATTCGACGCCGCCCAAATAGTGCAAAAGATACACGGAACTATGCTTTAGAACAAAATAAAATGCATAGTTAATCGTGCGTCAGTCTCCAATTCTTCAACTAAGCGTACCGTCGTCTTCTAATAGCGATCTAGCTGTCGAGGTTAACAACGCTTCTACAATCGTTACACATAACGACAATCCTTAAGGCGAAATCGCTACTCTCTCTCTAATCTAGCGTCTCTCATTTTTAGATGAGCGAGTCTGTAAAGGTGGCTGTAAGATGTCGGCCAATGAACGCTCGGGAGCTGCAGCAGGGATGCAGGGTACGTTCATAGAGACGGACAATGAACAGCCACGAGATCGTCGACGCTTCCGAGTTCGTGTCACATGCACCCACGCCAACCAACGTGCGCTATGCACGCTTGCGCTTCTGTTTCTTGTTTTGTTTATTCGTGGAAAGTACGAGGATAACTCGTCATTGTTCTATCGAGCGCGTTGTAGCCTAGCGACCGTATCAAAACACGCGACCAGCATGCACGGACACTGTAATTTTTCTGCTAGGAAACTTTTCACGAGATTATCCTCTGTGAATCTTCGAATCCTTGACTCAAGTTCGTTGGATGAACGAAATTCGTCCGATCAAGGACGGTTTCAGTTTTATTAAACAAGCAAAGTCGTCCTGAAGATTCTGGTCGATGTCCCGTGTTCTTTCGTTTCAGATCTTTTACCCTCTACGTGCAATGTGGGACGTTTAAGCCTCGAACGATTTTCCGATCGTGTATTTTACCAAATAATTTTGTTCAAACTTATTCGTATCTTTCTCGAAAAATCTTCAAATATGTCACTTTGAAACCTATTGGATATCGCGGTAGAGATGCTAATAAATAGCCGCGAATTTATTCTACGTTTTTTCGAATGTCCCCAGCAAGCTAGAAACTCGACCTGTCCTTAAGCCCTTCGTCCCACGTTGCACAACTCGTTGGTAAGGAAAAAGACTGCATTTTTGAATTATTTAAACCGAATAGTTTCTTTTAATATTTTTAACGTCCTGCGGCTGTTAGCAACGTGATGTGGCATCGAAGGTTAGAATAACCGCAAACTCGTTTGAGCAGTTGAATATTTTAACAGGTAGAAAGATCGTCCGTCTTTAGCGTCGCAGTACCTAACTATAGGCATACGTGTGATTGGGTGTTTTATAAAACGGTTTTCCGATGCGATTACTGCTTAAATAGAAGCGCTTATAGACGTTATTTCTAATATTTCGCAAAGTAAATCTTGCATTACTTTTATCTCGTTTCGATTTTGATCCTTTTCCTCCAGGTACTACGAAACAAATTCCTTCATCGACAAAGGTTAGCGACAAGCTAAAAGTGTCGTTGACGATGGTTACTGGCAACGAAAATCGTTCAAATTGAGACGCCAATTCTTACGCTACGGCTTTTTAAATTTTGCTTACAACTGTCATAGCTATAATCATTGCGATTCTGCAGTAAACCATCAAAATGACGAATTCGACAATTTACATCGGAAGTAAAATAAAAAGATCCCCTTTACTTTATCCCATACGAACCAAACATAATTTTTCAACAATCCGAACGTGAAAGAAATCGAAAGAACGGCGAAATAATTAATTTACCGTAATCTGTGTCAGCCAGTATATTTCGTTTTTCTACGTATTTAGGAACCAGCACCATCGTCGAAAAGTATCCAGTTTCAGTCGCAAAGGTATACAGTTGCTTATTTCTTGAAATGTAACTTAATTACAACATTATGGATAACAGAATCGACGATGTCTCGATAGATAGTAAGTTATTATTTATAGTAAGCTATTTATTATAAAATATTATGACACGACGTTCGACCATTCGCAACAATAAAATGGTAAAATCATTCGCACAGATGCCGTATGCAACGGAAGAGTTTCGCTATTTTGACAAATTCTCGATTTCAAAATCGTTTAATTTCTAAGATATAGATTAAATAAAAGCGGGTCTTCTAATCTCACGGATAAATCACGCATCGTGGCTACTTCGAGTACTCGATACACGCTGTTCCAAAGCTACAATTATATCGATAAATAAATAATAATATCGAAAAATAACAAATCCGACAGTGAACCGTTAGCTTGTATAATACGTTTGTAACTTCCAAGCTTCAATAAAAATCATTTTATCGAGACACTCGTAATTTTTCAGGTTTCGATCGACAAGTGTTTAATAACGCGTCGAATGTTTTACGGGCGTTTTGCGAATATGCACTGCACTTTGCTTCGTGCGAATCGAAACTCGGGCCAGATCAAAAGACGAGGAACTGTGCATATGTCGTTTAATAATTAGCGCGGAAGCTTAAAAAATCTGAAAATCATTATACCGTTCCTATAAATCAACAAACATGTCCGTGTACCTATGGCGAATCATACGATCACACCTACGCAAAAGTTACGCCTACACGCAGCGTGCACGTGTACTTCTTGTGGCAATGTGTCAACCACGTGCGTCACCGTGCACGAACGTGAAAGAAGGAAAAACAAGGAAGAAATAAAATTGGTAGCACGACTGTGGCTTTCCATCGATTTGGCATATATTCCGCTTCATCGATAAGCGCGTGAATACGTACGTAAACTATATATACATAGGCATGTAGGCACGTAGGCATGTAGGCATGCAAAAGGATGTGTGCAACGACGCGGCTCGATACCACTATCTATGCATCCTGTGCGCATCGATCAGCTTAGCGTGCCTGCCTACGTTACCTTCTGAATATATTATGGAATAGTAAATTTAACGACGACTCGCTGTACACGATGGTCCGCGATACGTACGTAGCCGTGGAATACGTTGATGGACGTACGATGAAAGTGGAAAGGGACCTCGAGTCAACACGTGACAGATAGAATACAAGTTTTCTTTTCTTTTAATCGTACCTACGTTTGTTTTCCTTCGCTGCTTAAGAAGCGCGTCCTGTATTCGTTCAATTTGATTAAATTTCATAACGTAGGAATACACGGCGTTCACGCGCATACAGAAACGTCAAATAATTTCAGGTACAAGAATTATCGGGAAAAACATTCGTTACTTGCAAGGTAATTTTGCATCGGTCGCGGTCATCTGGCACAGCAACTGGCTTTTCATTACATTTCCGAGACTTATCTACTCGATGCGTCGAACGAAACATGAAAGAAAGAAGCTCGAATCGATAATTTAGTTACGATACTCAAATAGGAAGGAGCGACGATTGCGTTTCATTATTATTTCCGCGAAATGGAATCGATGCGAATACGAACTAGGAACTATCGCTAAACCGACGTTGCAAGTAATAGACGCGTTACACGGACAGCTTTTTTCGATTAGTTTTACAGAAAAATAAGCCAGCGACGAATAACTTAGATCGTTCTCGCGCGAGTTACTTTTAAATTACGGGACTTTTACGTATGCCCGCTATACGCTACATTTATGAAAAAGCAATGATCATGAATGCGAAATGTCTGCACGCACGAATAACCGTACGTACGTTCGTACTCGCGTAAAATCGTTTTCCTTCAACGGTTTGCAGTTTTAATTTCAAACGCGCCAAGTCTTTCGCTCGATCGATGTTCCGCTCGGATCAAATTTACGAAAACCCGTTATCGATAAAGGCGCGAACACTTGTGTGAACATTTATCCTCTTTTATACACGTAGTTCGCTCGTAAGAATGGACCAAACAGAAAAATATTTACACGACGGAAACCTACACGCATGCACGCTACGAACTCAAGGAAACACGTTTTTCGTAAATGTACAGCGACCTCAATTTACGCTGCGATATCTTTGACATCACCGCGCCATTGCGCTCTTCTCCTTGGTTTTCCAGTCTCTTATTTCTTCTCCGTTCTTTCTCTAATTGCTTTCCGCATCTTCGTTTCCCTTCTCTATTGCCTCCGCATCTTCGCGTTCGTTCGTCGTACGCTGCGAAAAGTCGTCGATATTTGTAACGTTCAAAATCGCCATCAACGCTATCAAAGAGCCGGCGACTCTCACGCGTCTATTCTTAAACTCGAAAATTCACCTATCGTATTTTCACCTGCGCAGAACGTGGTAACGATCGACTCTGCGTCCAAATGCTGCACCCTCGAGTGTCCAGCAGCCGCTGGCCCCGGAAGCGGCAAGGTGTACCAATTTGACGCCGCCTTCGGGCCGGAGGCAACCACGGAATTTGTCTACGAAAACGTTGGCTCCGTGATCGTGGAAGCCGTCCTGGACGGCTACAACGGCACCGTGTTCGCGTACGGACAAACCGGCTGCGGCAAGTCGCACACGATGCGCGGATTCATCGAACGCACTTTAGACCACATCTTCGAGGCCACGTCGACGGCCAGCGCGGAAATGAGATACCTGGCTCTGCTGAGTTACCTGGAAATTTACAACGAACGATTAAGGGATCTGTTGCAAGACGGCGTGAGCGATCTGCTGACCTTGAAAGAGGATCCCAATCGTGGAACTTACGTGGCCGGAGGTCTGAGAGAGGTGACGGTGAAAGATGCGGCGGAATGCGCACGACTGGTCGAACAAGGCGATAGAAGAAGAGCCGCTGCAGCTACCAAAATGAACGCAGCCAGTTCCAGAAGTCACGCCGTGTTGACGCTATCCCTGGAAACGCTGGTCATTAACGAAGAGAACAGTAAGACTGAGAATACGGTAAAGAGAGGAAGGCTTCACCTGGTGGATCTTGCTGGGTCCGAGAGGCAAGCGAGGACCGGCGCTACCGGAGACAGACTGAAAGAGGCAGCTAGCATTAATTTGAGCCTCTCCGCGCTGGGAAACGTGATCAGTGCGTTGGCTGCTGGTCATGGCAGACACGTGCCATACAGGTACGTTGGCAGGCCGTTAGACGGAATTTTTCTCTCGTATTTGCGCGGAGAACGCGGTTGCACGGTTCGGTTTCTGATTTTTCTGCCGCTCGACGGCCGAAAAGGAATACCTCGATGTGGAATGATGGGCAGAGGGGAGAGATTTTTATCTTTGGACTCGACGAGTCCAAAAACGTAAAAATGTAAAAAACGTAATGTAACGTATTATTTTCGTAGCGTGTTTTTTGAAAACTACATCGGACGCGCGAGTTTCGTTGAAATCGGCGATCGGTTCCCTCGTTAGTTACGTCGGGATTAACGTCGCGATTAACGTCGCGAGATTAGATAAGATCGCGCAAGGATAAGATTCGCGCGGAAGCTCTTGGAACGAGATTTCGCAACATACAAACAACGATAGAAATAAATTTTCCGAGTCGCGATCGCCGACCAAAATTTCGAAAATCGTCGTTGCGTTTCCTGCAACCTAAAACGTTTCGCGATATTCGATCGTCGTTTAAATCGACGCTCGAACAGACTTTTATAGTCGAAGACCAATTAAATAGGAAAAGAATGTTCGGGACGAACCAGACGAAAATCGTTATATATTAAGGAAGAAACTAGATAAAAATTCGTACGATTCGCGGTCGATTAAAAAATCACTAAACATTTCCTCTGAAAATTGCCTATCCAGAGACAGCAAGCTGACCAGGCTACTAAGAGACAGCCTCGGTGGAAACGCGAGGACTCTGATGATAGCTTGCGTAAGTGGCAGCGACGTGGACGCCGAGGAAACTCTGAGTACCTTGCGATACGCAGCCAGAGCTCGATGCATCAAGAACAAACCCGTGGTCAACGAGGATCCGAAGGATGCTTTACTGAGGCAATATCAACTAGAACTGCAACGCCTGACGAAGTTACTCGAGTCGAACGACCAGTCGCTGGCGAAAGAGCTTCCCGCGAAGGCGGAGATCGAAGACGAAGGGACGATCGAGCAACGGGAATACACCGAGGATGTGAAAAGATTAAAGGAGGAGTGCGAACACTCCGATCTATCGGCTCAAAAGCTTCGAGAGGAGTTGCAGGCTCTGAAGATCCGCTACGAGGCTGGTGCTATTAGCGACGCGAGGCCCAAGCCTGTTGTTACTCGGCAGCCGATGGACGAACAGGATCTGGAACGGGAGGAAAGGCGCAGAAAGAAGCGAGAGGCGGCCATGCAAGAGGTATTGAAGAGATTGGACAAGCTGACCATCGGAGGAGAGGAGCAAGGAAATACCGAATTGCGGAGGCGACGAGAAAAAAGAAGGAAAAGGCTGGAGGCTCTCGCTTCGGCTCTGGAGGCTAGCGCTCAGGAAGGAAACGGAAGCGTCTTCCAGGTCTACGGTCAACTCAGGTCGGTAGTTTCAACGCGCGCACGTACGAAACGGCTCGAGAGCTTAACCGCGACAAGTTACACGCGTGTAGTATACCTCTTTCTTGGTGCAAGTTTGAAAGAAACGGAAAGCGCAAGGGGACGAATAAATGTTGTTCGGTCGGTTTGATTCGCGTTTGGTCGCGTCGTTCGATGTTCTATGTTTGCAACGATGCGAGCGACCGCGACGACGAGCAATCGCAAAGATTCGCACGATACGCGCGATACCCTCTTTCCTCGCTGTTCTTTCTTCCATCTGCATCTTAGATCTTGCGACTGTACGAAGTTCGAAGAAACTCGTTGGCGTTTATACCGAGTATCGATAACGCGATCGAAGCTAAAGCGAAAAACATAATTGAACGGTTGATAAACATAATTGAATTATCGCGACGGTCGCGTTATTGCGAAGAGTACGTTTAGATCGTTTTACGTTGTCGATAATCTCGCGAGATCTTCCATTCGCCTAAAATTGTATTGCCGCGTAGATCCACGGAAGATGCGCTGAAACGAATGGCGAAACGAGCGAAGCAGCTGGAAGCGGAAGCAGCCGATCTTCAAGCTTGCTGGGACGCGGAGCGGCGCGATCTCTTGCGCAGAGAACTGCTTACCTCTCAAATATGCGACGCGATGGTTCCTCATCTTCGGCCCGGATGTCCGTTTCGCGATGTCGCTGCCGTCAGATCGACGGCCACGTGGAGCGACGAGCTGGGTCGTTGGAGATTACCGGATGCGACGCCGCGTATTTCACTTCCTCCGGCGTCGTTAGCGCCTAAAGACAATACGCGGTACAACGTAGTGCCTTCCAAACCCGATCTCAACAACAACAGCAATAACGAGGATGACGTGGACGAGGTGGACGAGGTGGACGAGGCGGACACGGAGGCTGAGAACGAGGAGAGCAGCGAACAGGAACGAGCGAAGGAGCTCGACATCGTCGACACGTACTTCCGACGAAATAGGATCGACAAGCTCTTGGCCCGCGTCAGAGAAGCGAAAACTTTCGGTAAGCAGCGACGTAGAAGCGACGAGAATTTCGAACGTATCGAACGTTGCAGGGTCGATCGAGGCTCTGTCTTCTGCGTAGAGCCGCCGAATCCGTCGATGCGTGACGATCCCGACGAGACATTTCCGCGTTTCCTTTCTATTGGTCGAGCGGAGTCGGAAAATACGACGCTCCATCTTGCGTGGTATTTCGTTGTCTCCAAGGTCGTCGTCCAGGTTCCAACGCCCGCTTTCCTTGTTCTTCTCGTTGCGTGCGCGCTGCGACCACGCGAACGACAGAGTCGGCCATGCATCGACGGATCGAGCCGAGAAGCTCGTTGCTTTAAATCTAGAAACTCGTTTCCTCTCGCAAACGTACGCGTGACTAGCAAAACCGGAAAACAGAGACCACACGTAAGAAATAATGAGATAAACGATCATAACCGCGTTATAGAACCGGGCAGCCGACTCAGCAGATCAGTTGGTTCCGAGGATAGCGTTCCTTTTGGAGGCAATCGTCTTCAACTGAACGCCTTAAATCTGCAAAGTAGCGCTCCAGTGATCGGCGACTTGGATGGTTACAGGCCAACGCAACGTCTACCGACCGGACGAACGAGTCGACCAGGTTGGACGTTGGAAGAAAATTCGATAAATAACAAAAGTTGTCTCGTTAATCGAACGATAAAGCGGAATCCTCCTCGAATCTTGGAAGCGTTGCCCTCGTATCCGCAAGGTACGAACGGTGCCTTCAAGTTGGCGAATAAAGCCACGTCCGAGAGAATAGCCGATAAACTATCGTCGGCATTCGTTCGCAACCAAGCGGACGACGACCATTCGGCGTTGCTCGAACACGCTCTTTCCCCCACGTATTGAGATCGAAGGCGCAAAGCCACCGACGGTTGGCAACTGTGGAGGACTGGCACGACATCGGTGGGAGACGCGGACGAGGTACTCGCACCATGGTAGTTATAACGAGAAAGTGGTTTGGAATCGGTCGATCGCTCGACGTTACAAAGGCTATTTGTACAATACCTTATCTTTGGTTTTCAACGAACCGCCCTTCTTCTCAGATCTTACGTATATACGTAAAATTTCGTCTTTGCAGCGTCGAATTACGATACGATCGTACGAGAGCGCGCGTATCACCGTACGCGATACGAAATTCGATAGGCTTGAAACGAACTAATCGGAATGTAAATACCGTGATAAATACATCGATACGCAATATATACCTTTCGCAGCCACTATACGCGTATTGTTCGTCGTAGTCTTTTTTTTTTATTATCTATATCCTGTTCTAGGTATTACGATATTCCTAATTGCTTATGTATATGCAATCGTGCAATTGCATCGTATTCTATATCGCGCACGTTTATGTAAATCTATGTTGTTACGAATAATTTACATTGAAATTACCGTCACGAGGGAAGAAATAGAATCTAACCAGAGATTTATCGTACGTGGTAGAAAAAATTACGACGAATCCTTTGTTTCGGATATTTCACGCGCGATACGCGGATACATGGAAAACAGATATCTACGGTTTATTCGTAAATAATTGTAATCTTAAACTTTCCTCCTACCTTTTACCATTTTTCTCCTCGTTTTACTCGCACTGATTTCGCCGATCGTTCAAATATTCCCTTTGTCTTGTATCGTAGTTTCTCTCAATAACGTTCGTAACTTTAAATTTATCCACCGTAACGGTCACAACTTTGTTCCATCGTCCAATTATTCGACGGACGCAGAAGTTTTTACGTACGTACGTGGTTCTCGTAAAAAATGATGTACGGAATAAACGAGTTAAGGAGCGTGCGATATTACCGGTCAGTCGTTCTTGTTCCCTTTCACGATGAAAGAGACCTTGAGCCGTCGACCGATCTTATATAGGTTTTAATTTGGACGTTTTACGAACTGGCTTGGGTGAATGACACTTGTATACGGGGTGTCCCGCTAGAACTTTATCGCTTGCAACGTCTCGCTTGTTTCCGATAATATCGACAAACGTTTCAAAAACAAGTTGAACGATTTCGCAAATGGGACGCACAATTCGCTTTCGTACGTTCCATTCGTTTAAGATAAATTAAAGACCAGAGTTGAAATATTTATTTTTTTTTTTTTTTTTTTTTAATATAACTAATCGGTTTTCCCCGCGTAACGGTTTAACGCCATTTCGTAGAGAGCGTCGAATCGCGTTCTCCGCGAAACCGTTCCGACTCGTTTCCGAAACGTTTGTCGATATCGTCGCAAACAAGCGAGATATTCCGGGTGATATAGTTAGCTGGCACGGCTCGTATACGTACGTCGTGACAAATTACGTTGCCGTATATTAAGAAATTCTGAGATTCGAAAAGAGATTCTCGTAACGGACGAAACGAAGGATAGTAATTCGAATTATAACGATACTCGGACGTAAATCGACCTCGTGTCTCGTCGCTAGCTGACTCAATTTTTCACTGATAAATCACTATCGTGCCCTATGAATCATTTTGCTTTTCGTAATACGAACCGGTCGTTATGTAGCTTATATAGGGTACATAGCGATAACATTTTTTTCTTTTTTTTTTTCACAATAACGAGAAACAACGAATAGCTGATGCAACGCAAAAGTCACCATAATCTGGGCCAAGGTTACACAGTTGGAGTGGGTTCGCTCGAATATAAAATACATTGGAATATTTAAATACGCGCGCGAACGTTCTGTTGCTTAAACGTCTCGTTGATAAAGTATCGATGGATCAAGGAGTCGAACGAATAGCTGAAAACGCTAACGAAACCGTAAAACCAGATACGCTCGAAAATTTGTTTTCGCTTTTACTACAGGTCCCAACAACGAGCGGAACCAGTTCTTCCACCTCGCCCGAATATGTTAAAAATACCGCCGATTGTCACCACTTGACTGATATTTATGCAAATTCGTACTTTCGCGAATATAAATCAGAAAGGTGGAACCTCGGTAGAAGAAAATTGTCTTGCCAAGCTAAATATTATAAGGAGTAGCTAAATTTGGATATCCTGCGTAGATATCTTTTGCATATTACGTATATTCCGTGCGCACTTTCACATCTTTGAATTTTCCATAAACGCGTAAAAATTCACGGTCTAGCCGTGACGTTGGTTGAGCTACTCCAACTACTTAAAAAAAAAAAAAAAAAGAAAAAAAACGTATTGTTCCGAACCTAGAGACTCGTAGTTCCTTTCAAGCTTCTCTCGCGATCCATAAATTATCGCGATATCGTCTCCGCGTAACCTTCGTATTCTACAGTAATCTCCGAAATACGTACGTTTTACGGAAGTCGAATGAAAATTCGATCGCGTTCATCGCGATTGACAAAATGAACAATATTTCGATCGCAACGATAAATCACGAATTGCGCCAACGTTAATATTTGCCTATTAATACAGAGATTAATTCGGAGATTTTACCACAGCTATTTTTCGTTCCCTTCTTCTATTTTCATAATTGTCTATTTACAATCGCGCGGATATATTTGCTCGACAAGTTCACCTAGATCTCGTGGTACTCGTCCCCGTTAGAGCTCTAAAAGTACCATCGTAAAGGTTACACACACACACACACACACAGCGTGTTAGGCAACATCTTGGCCCGCGGAATATATTCACAAAACCAGTCTCGTACGAAACATGCGAATTAATTAATTTCCATCTACCAACGCCCAATCTCTCCGAAAATGGTAGAAATGAATTTTCTTAATGCTTGTTGCAGGAAATAGCGTTTGAAGCGTGTATCGTACGAACGCGATAGGAAGGAACATCCTTGTGCAACCGGTTTCCGTACTACTTGGTCAGGGATCATCGAGACCACGTGTGAACTTTGCTTTTCGTTATGGGAGGATAGCGATTTAACGAACGACTCTCTGCCTTCCACTCCACTAGTTTTTAACTCGTTAAAGACGAAGCAACGAAATATCGTGTAAAGGTTGAGTAAATGCGGCAGTATTAAAAAAAGAGGTAAATAAAGTAAGCAAGTTACTATTTTGTCGAGTTAGAAAAGAAAATCTATCGGAATAGTCGTTTGTGTAGTCGAGAATAACAGATTGCGCGATGTAAATACATTGACGTACAAATCGGAGGTACAAGACGAGTTGCTATTGTTTGGAAAAAATAGTTTATACGTACAAGATGGGTACTGTAACTCGTTCGAGTCGAATGTTTACCTCGATCCGTCCTTTCGCCGCTGTTTTCCCATATTTCTTTCCTACCAGATTGCTTTCTTATATCGACATTTATATCGACGAAAAAATTAGTCGTTTAAAAAATATGCGTTATAGGCTTAAACGATCGCTCGGATCGAACGATCTTTTTACGATCTTTCGTATAATTTTCAAGCAACGTACGATACGATCAAGCCGTTATTAGCAATTTACCATCTAACATACGTATGGAGACGTAAGCGCGAAATACCCGAGTATCCAATATTCGATTTCGTTACGTTGTCTTCTAGGTTTCGTTTAAGAAAAGTTAAACGGATTGAATAGAATTTTAATTACCGACAATTTCAATTTCCTTCGTTCCTCGCAAGAAATCATCGAGAACGTTACGCAACCATCGAATGCTAAGAAAACTCGTCACATATTGATTGATCTCTTAACGCAATCGCGCAAAAGATTTCGTCGTCCGATCTTACACGAAATCTACGTTGTACTGTGACTTTAATTACAAACGACCATCGAGCTGGAACCAGCTAGTAATACTTTCCGCGAAATGCACCGGTCCCAGGAATTGTTGCGCGAATACCTTGCGCGCAATTCGACACGCTTTTCAAAGAAGTCTCAACGCTGGTCGTTGATAGAAAAAGAGAGAGAGAGAGAGAGAGAGAGAGAGAAGACAAAAGGAAAGGTCGATCGAAAATCAACTAAAATGAAATCAGTTTTCGAAACGTGCTGTAAATTTACGCGCAATCTATACCTTTCCGTGCAATCTGTGCGTAATGCGAAACGACTGACAGGGATCGTAGGACCGTACTTCGGGTTAGGTCCGTACAATAGAGCGTTGTTCCAGCTTTTCATACATACGTTGCCTCCATGCGTAGGCACGAACAAACGACGCTGCTTCGATCTTTGCTACGTAGGAGCGACGAAACTTTTTCGCTCGAAAAGTAAGAAAGGAGAAACTACAACGGTAGTCGTTGTAATTACACGATGATGGAAAGCTCCGTACGGTCACGGTTGCCTAGCGTTTGCTGCAATACTTTTCGGACGTTGGATCGCACGATACCGATTTATCGTTCCGCGATAAAGTTCGTTGCGAAATGTCTCGCCTTATAAGAGAGATTTCAGGTGTGTACCAGCGGCGGTTTTCACCCGATACACGCGCGCCACTAAAAAGTGCCAGAGAAAGGATCAAAGTTGTAAAAGTCTGCCCGCGATCCATCTACGATAATGCTATGAAATTCTCGTCCGTGGAGCTTTGTTCGAGCGTCACGCGGTCGTAAATAGACAAAGAGGAGAAATAAAAGCAGAAGTTTATAAACGAAAGTGTATCATGATTTTTGTCATTCGCTTTGAATTAACTGCCTCTTCCTTAGCTTCGGAATAGCTTCTTTCTTTTTTCTTTGTTTTCTTTTTCTTCTTTTGTAGTTGGGAAGTGTATCGTTGTAGTAAGAAATCGTACTTTGTAAAGCGTCTTGCTGGTTTGTGTGTGTGAAATGGAAGCAGGTAATTCGTTATAAATCAACGTTCTCGCGTACCGATATCTCCGATTTGAATAATCGCGTTAATAGGCTTTTTACGACGTAGAAGAAACATAAAGTATTGAAAATAAATACTTGGTTATAATATCGTATACACTTAGCGAGTAATATAAATCTCCGATGATTGACCTTCCTCGTTAATTTATACGAATTTGATAAAATGCAAATACCGTCGCTACAAATCGATCAAGGTTCTCGATACCCGTGAGTCTTCGGTTGCGTTAAATGACAAATAAAAAATCGCCTAAGGGACGGTAGTTTCTTCCGACGTGAGGATCGACACCGATTACACCGATACACACCCACGGTATCAAAGCGAATCGAAACGGTGCCAAAGATCATATCCTCTCGAAGCTTTAGAGAAATTTCATAGCCATCGAGCAACCGGTGACTCTCTCCTAAAACGTTTACTTTCCATTGGATCCCCGGAAAGAGGAAACGCGGAAACGATAATTGTAAAAAGTTATAAAAAAATCTACTATACAAACGTTCAGAAATATCTATCGTCGAGAATTCCGATACGCGTACGTAGACCGATGACGATTCTTTACTGAAAAAAATGTAACGAACACGGGGTTCGTTGTACGCGTGTAAATGGCGTGAAGCATTTCCAGTTAATTTTTCTCAAAATATGTTTATCGACGTTAATCGGAAATTAATTGCCGTTCTCGAGTCAACGTAACGACGATAATCTATCGTTTCGCAATACTTTGGTATTCCGATAACGTTAACGTGTATCGTACAAAATACGCGTTTAAACGAACGAACATCGTTATTCTAAGCGGAGGATGATTTAGTTGATCACATTGGAAACGCGTACTACGCTTCGTGTAACGAAACCAACACGTAAGTACTTTCGTTGAAGAAAATACAAGTGGTCTTGGAATCTGCAAAACTAACGATTCGAAAAAAAGAAGACAATTTCTCCAGCTTTCTTCGACATCGAACGCAACTTTTCCCGCATCCTCTCGACGACTCAAGAAACGAAGAAACGTTCGTACGTTCGAGCCACGGACAAAATATCTCTCCCTATAAATAAGTACCAGAATAGCAGATGTTAGATGTACAATAATTAACATCGTGAATAATCGACTTGTTCAAACACTCTGCCGATCTTTGCAAAGTGTACGAACGCGACAGATATCTTCCAACTTGAGAAATAGAAATCTAACAAACAGAAATCTTCTGTGGCAAACCCGTTTCAAACTTTGTCGCTATAATCATCGCGATAACCGTGCCTCGTTAATGCGCTAATGGGATTTCAAAATATTTTGTACGACAGGTATAAGTTTCTAAGAGCGTTCGAATGCTTTACGTACGAGCCATTGTACGTACGATTAGGTTTCTTGGGACGTCGTTAACGTTCGGCGCTCGTTATATACTTCATATAATGTTTGACCTTGCACTCTACTAGGAATCCGTAACACGCAAAACAAAGAGTTTCTACGATCGTTTCCCTCGATACTCGGTGTCGCGAAACTGATAAAACATGCTGCGGAGTCTCGGGAGAACCGTACTGTTTATTAGCTAATAAAATCGATCCGAAATTGCTAGTAATCGAGTGAAACGGTCGTAAAGATTTCGTGGAAAAAAGTGTCGCGAACGAGCTCGCCCGTTCGGACATTCAGAGAGAACGAAAGCGATTGATGGAAGAAACCAGCTTACCGTACACGTGTGTACAACGGCGATGGCTCACTTTTACTTTCTCTGTTTTGCACGAAACGCAAAATAGCGGCCGCGAGGCTAGTAAAAGCCGCTTGAAAAAGGAGTCCGCTTTCCCTCTCGTCCTGTCTCGAGATATCGAAACATGCCCACCTCTCTTAAAATCCTTTGTCGTTTTTTATCAACGTTTCGATCAACGTTTCGTGATACGTGTCATCCGTAGACCAGCCAGTCGAACGGGTTCTTTGGATTCGTATTATTTTTTCAAAACCACCAATTACATCGGCCATTGTAGAATAGCGATCGACAGTTCCATACAGGCTCGAGATGATGAGATACAGGCGAGCGACGAGCACGTTTAACGTGGGATTTTTCATTTTCCTGTTAAATTTTCATTTATTAGCTATTATCCGTTATTTATCGTTCGTTATTCGTTATTCGTTATTTGTTATTTATACTATCGGAATTAATATATATGTTTGAAAGAAAACTTGAATAATCCTTGAAGGATGATCCGACCGGTATTCTTTCTGTAGATATAGAATTTTTAACTATTTAATCTTAAACTGCAAATTTTTATGCATTTACGAGAAATTTATATGTACAGTATTTACAAACTTGCATTTATATAAACAATCGATATCACGAAACATCTGATACATAGTTCTGTAATTACTCGTGTGTTAACATAATGACTTTACAAGCGCACACATATACGAGTAACGATACGTTTTTCCCTTGATGATTTATGCCATGCAATTTAATATTGCGTAATAATCATAGTTTACGTTGACTTTGACGATCTCGTTTACTGGTTTACCAAACTCGAATATTAGTTGCTCGTTTAATAAAATCATATTACAATAACTTCCTTTCAAATTAAAAACATTTAACTCTTATTAAATTTCATATCAGACGATTCGATTTGCTTGCTAGTGAAAAGTCAGTAGGCAACCTGCATAGAATCTCAAAAGTGAAATTTACTAATTTTACATAACTCTTTTATGTTACGCTGAATAAATTTCTAGCCATATTTAATACAGCGACTGCACTGAACCAATAAAAAGTAATCGAATAGTTAACTAACAAGATAATTGTACATCTATGGATTATTTAAAAAGTCAAGACGGATCGACAAATTTATCATTCAAAAATATATAATTTTTACGTACAAAATAAATGTAATATCTATATGTTGACGCGTTAAAACAACTTTCAAAATTTCGAAATTTTAAATATATGTATATTCGACGCGAATGTAAATTTGCAATTTCAAAATTCCAATTGCAAAATTGTCAGGGCTTATTATACATAATTCGATAATTGTCTTTATCTTTATCGAGTATTTATCTTCCGAAATAATAAGTAACTTTAAAGCCCATAAAAGTTCTAAACATTCGATCAATTTGCAATTTCTATCAGACTTGGAAATTGTACCCTTAATAGAGCCGGTATCGTACTTTCGACCGTTCGATTCTATTTCGAGGAATTGCAAAACATATAATGAACTAAATCACTTTACGTGTACTTGATTTGTTACCGTGAGATTGCAAAATACGCAACTACGACGTTTCCTTTTCCCAATAATTGCGCTACATACGTGTGTATGTTGTTTCTGCCATCACATTATGGTAAAAGAATTATATTTTACTATATACTTTTCTATTTCTTTTTTCAAGTATTTCGTTCCAAGATTTCTTAAGATCGTTTTCAACAGCACGACGATACTTGAGTAAAATAAAAATGTTTTCTGGCATTTTCGTTACAAAATTATCGCATTATCATTTAAATACTAGACGATTATATGCATCTAAGATGAAATTTAATAGTTCTTTAAGTAGTGGTTAAATATATTTACGATGAAATTTAATCCTTCAAAAATCTAGAAATTAAAACTACAATTAAAATGCAACTTAATAAATTTAATAAATCGGTGAGATCTATATTTTTGTCTACGGTTTTACAAACTTTTTTGCTAAATAAATCACGAATAAAACGTAAAACTGTCCACGTATATTTGCATATCTGGCCAAATCTATTATACGTAGATAAAACAGTTAGAAAAGAAACAAGCAACGAAAACGAATGTGACATGTCTTATACGAAATAGCTACACCTTTTATGGCTAAAATAAGCAAATTGTCGAGTCTGGTGAAAAGCAAAATTATATTTACCTTAACCAAAGAAAACAGACATTTCACGTGTCATCGTCAAATGTATTCCTAGTACATAGTTACATTCAACACGTGGTGTTATTTTGAGGTTATGTCGTCGATCGAAGGTTACAAATACTAACTTAGCATAGATAAACACCGAGAAAAATTGATCCCGTTATGAATACTCGTATATTGTGTCACGCATTTTGCATTGGTCTCAAGTTCAACTGGCGTGTTTCCTCGCCTTTCGTTCGACGTCTCTCCCCTTTCCTCTATAATCGCGGAAAACAACACTTCCCGCAGCAAGGTATATCAGCATCGTGTAATGCGAATCAGAGCAAAGTAGAAAGACTCGTAAATACTCTTCGTATTTCACGCGAAATTGTTACACGAGCCTCGTCCACGAGGATGACAATTTGAAATTGACATTGTGATCGTTGCGGCTGGTTTAAAGAAGTTTTTCCTTCGTTCAAACTGGGCTTTCTACGACACATGATTCGCTATGTAGATAAATATTGAACTTCGGGACGAGTATATTCGCATGAATATGGAAAATTCTTAGCGAGAAAAAGAATAATTATAATTACATGACTATTTAGCATCGGTAATAGGAATAGTTATAATTAACAAAGAATGTAAAATGATAACTATAGAGTAAACTAAAAAAACTGATGGAAAATTTACGAGGATAATTAATTATAATATTCATAATGTAATCTTTTAACCACATACGTATATTGGATAAATAAAATCGATGATCAATTATGGATTCGTACGAATTGTAAGGCAGTTTTCGATTAGACTTTGGATAGAAAGAGAATGGCAAACCGGAAATCTCTAGATATAGCTATAGACTGTTGTATTAGACTAATATCATAATTAGCTTCCGCAGAGGTTTTCTCACTAATTCACAATAACAACATGTACTAATCGCTAATGCAAATAAATACAAACTCTCAAATTACATATATTGAACTCTCGTGTAACAATTCGTCACAAGTAATTATTTTCCTCATCGTTGCGTTGCAGTGTTGAAGATCTAATTCAATATTGCACATCTACAAACTATAGTACATGTCTCTATAGAGTCATTTGTATTTAAAATATCTATTAACGTTATCGGCATCATTGAGGTTATTGCTGATTGAGAAAACAGTAAACATTTCGAACGATAAAACAAGAAATCTACAGTATCAGAATGACATTTTAAAAGATACACATCAAAGTCGTTTAATTATTCGACAACGAATTCCAAGCGTCGGACGATCACGAAGTTTTAAGGAGACAAAGTCATATACATACATACATACATACATACATACAGATACTGCCGTCGGGGTCACTGTACGCTACGTCCGTTTATGTGCACCATAGCCTGTATGCTGTGCGATCACAAGAAAAGCAGAAACGGCAAGAAATCTAGATCTATGTTCTATTTCAAACATAACCAACGGTCAATTATCACGACTCGTTACAGTTACAAATGGCAACGATCTTATTCCATGCCTTCCTCTCGCTACTCATGTATCTGATGTATCTAAATATCTACTATTATATACTTCATTCTTTAAAGCAGCCATTACGAGACGTCGCGCCTCGTGCAACGCTTGTGCCTAAAATAAGAATTAGCCAGAAGCTAACATCTAACCGAAAAGTCCAAAGAATCAGCGGCGTAACTGACGATGATATTTCGCTCTTAACCGTACGAGTTCCAACCAACGATTCATAGCATAACTAATAGGAGAGACGAGCGAAAGAAGCGGAGAGACCAGAAAAAGATTACGAGGAAAGAAGACAAAGAATATAAATACTTATATACATATGGGAGACACGCGTAGGGCAGTTAATAACGCGTTTAATACACGCACACGCACACGCGCACACAAAACACAAACACAACGTTATCTTTAGAGGGAAAGAGAGGAAGGCAAATACAGTTAAGTAGCGGCACTTTGATCCACAACTGTACCACGTGTTCAAGTTTTAAGCAAATCGCAATACCATCAATGATACATGCTTGCTATTAATTAAGTGACAACATACTAAAATTTGGTATATACAATACTGACAAACTAAAAAGAAATTTTGCAATCTCAAACTAAAAAATATCTAACAATATTAATATACAAATTTTTACTCGTTGGAAATATTTGACAATAAATATATAAAGTAAAAATACAGATTATACATATTTAAATTAATACAAGCGTTAGGTAAGAAACGTTTATAGTTGTACTCAAAACATAAGATAAAATTTATCAACTGTTTAGATATGAACAGTTTTTTTTTCGTCAGGACCGTTATATTGCACAATTTACGTTACATACACCGACTCACGTAAGTATTTGAACACGTAAACAATTTGTACATCCATATTATATCTGTTATATAAAACATTTTGAAACTTCATTAGCACTGTACGAGATGAAACACGGCTATCACGATAAATACTACAAGTTTCTCGACAAAAATCTTCGAATTCGCTAATCTTTCATAGAAATCGTTATATAAAAAAATGTCAACATTTTGAAAAAATTTATAGATCGATTCAAAATTCTATTGCATTAAAATATAATTTAACAAAATAGTTTGTAAATAGTTTACGAAGAGAACAGAATGTTCCTTGATCAGAATTTTATGTTCCATTCAAATTACAGAACGATACATTTATAGTGAATGAGTCGTTCACAAGCCATGTTGATCACTTCCATAAATTAATATGTAAGAAAAACTAACAATAACAAACACTGTTTTTCTAAATTTACCTTGGAGTTTACGGTTATGTTACATTCTTGCTCTCGTGATAAATGAATTCATGAAGATAAGCCCTTTGTTGTCTGAAATGTTGAATACTGATAATTACGTCCCTAAGAAATGAAATTAAAAATTTTATAATAAGTGACCTTGATTAGTTTGGTGCCCGAGAGGCTCGTATACAATTATCAATATCACAGATATGCTTCTCAAGCAATAATGGCAATGTCAACAACATAATACAGATAATATCGTCGTATTTTATCGTATGGTACAGTCTGCTCGCCAAAGCGCTGCGCACAAAGGGATCTGTGTTAGAATTGGTCCGGAATGAGCGTGGCGAGACTAGCGAACCAAGAGCGTACATTTTGGTATCCGAGATCGGCGGCTCGGAAAAATGAGTGACGTACGGTCGCAGTCGATGAGCTCGGATCCAAGTCCAGCGATAGACATAAGCACGAGCGATCTACCAGTCACGGGTTCTAGTTGCCGCCGCGGAGAGGGTCCAAAAGAGAACGGAACGGCGAACTGCGTGCGGGAGACGTGACGAACAGTCGCCAGCTGGTAGCCGGTCTACGTGGATCGAGCAGTCTCGAGCCGGAGAGAGAGAGAGAGAGAGAGAGAGAGAGAGAGAGAGAGAGAAAGAAAGAAAGAGTGTGTATGTGCGTGTATTTCTTTTCTCCTTTATGCGTACGTAGCAGTGTACGCGGTAAGAGCGATTCGCGCGATAAACGTGTGTCCTCTGCTTGGCTTAGCCTTACGTTCACACTCGTGAATAGTTGTGAAGAGAAGCGAAGCGGAAGTGGTTGCCACTAATAGTACCACAATGAGTGACCATCGTCGTTGACGAACCATTCAACATCGAAACGAGTCGTTTCGATTAAAACGACGTTAGAAACGAGCTTTCTACGCCGCGATACGCTCCGATGAGAGCGTGCCTCTGGTACGATGTCGTCGGTGTTTTCGAAATTAATCGACAAGACG
Organism: Bombus waltoni; assembly: GCA_014737395.1. Lineage (NCBI taxonomy): Eukaryota > Metazoa > Arthropoda > Insecta > Hymenoptera > Apidae > Bombus > Bombus waltoni. The sequence continues at coordinate 256,506 of JACXII010000063.1, read as the reverse complement.
TCTACCAAATACGGTATCAGGCAAGAGCAGCTGATTCGTGGTATAGTCGGGGTAGCGACCACTCTCTATTTCATCAAGATCGGTTATCCGTTGGTGACTTCTGCTATAAAGCAGTACCAAAAGGGGAAAAAGCAAACTCGGAATAGCGTTCGAGTGTCGAGCAGGCATGAGAGTGACATTAATAATGTTAATAATGGCAAGTTGAATAGCAAGGCAGGGAAAGCAAACGTGGGTTTGGACCGACAATTCATTAAACAGCTGATCGCGCTGCTGAAGATCATGGTTCCTGGATGGAAGACGCGCGAAGCCGGATTACTCACTTGTGCCACTCTGACATTGCTAGCCAGGACGTTTTTGTCGATCTATGTAGCCACTTTAGAAGGTCAAATCGTGAAGAGAATCGTGCTTCGAGACGTTCGAGGGTTTTCTTTGATGCTCGCGAGGTGGTTTGCTATAGCTTTCCCCGCGACGTTCGTTAACTCGGCTATTCGATATCTAGAGGGACAATTGTCTCTTAGTTTTAGGTATTTACATGAACAATGTATTGATTTGTAGTTTGCGTGGCTTTAGAGGTTCACAAACGAGTGTCAAGTTTTGTTTTCTGTTTTTAAAGAGGACGCCTGGTAGAGCATGCTTACAAAATGTATCTGAGTCAACAGACCTACTATAGAGTGGCTGCACTGGACACTAGACTTGGAGGTGCTGAACAAAGACTGACAGATGATTTGTCAGAATTGGCTAGTTCTGTGGCGCATTTGTATTCAAGTTTAACCAAGCCATTGTTAGATTGTGCATTAGTGTGCATCGCGCTTATTTCTTTCTCTTCCAAAATGGGATCAAAAAGGATACACGGTAATACGATTGGCAAGTTATAGAGTCTATGAATAATCAGAATCTAATCATTCGAAAGGCAAATTACACGACATACTAATACGCATAGTAAATTTTCTTTGTATTGTTTTATAGGACCGTTGTTATCGTGCGTGGTAATTGGTCTAACCGGACAGATTCTACGTTTAGCTTCTCCTAAATTTGGCCAATTAGTGGCGGAAGAAGCAACGAAACGTGGACTATTAAGAGAGGCTCATGCTCGCATCAGTGCTCATGCTGAGGAAATTGCATTCTACGGAGGTCACTGTACAGAGCATCGATACTTGATTACTGCTTATAAATCTCTCGTTTCGCATTTAAGGAGAGTGTTGGCCCTAAAATTTTGGTACGTGATGTTGGAACAACTGCTCATGAAATACGTATGGTCTGGCACTGGACTTTTAGTTACCGCCATGCCTCTTCTTTATACCACAGTCACATCAGGAAGCCTAGCTTTAAAAGATGACGGCGATGGTACATAAATGCTAAATATAAAATTAATTTATATACTAATGGATTAATACTAATGGATTTGTTTCTTTGTAAATAGGTGGAGTGAGCGAAAGAACTAGATACTTGACAACTTCAAAAAATCTTTTAAGCTCCGGGGCAGACGCTGTCGAAAGACTGATGTCGTCTTACAAAGTAAGATTTACAATAACAGACCGTATTAGCTAGTTTGGAGTGTAAGATGTTTTCATCTTGTTATTATTATATCTCGAATTTCGTGCGTTATAGGAATTGGTGGCACTAGCCGGATACGCAGCACGGGTCAGTGAAATGTTGGATGTATTTAAAGACGCTGCGCTATGTAAATATAGAAGAAATATCGTTAGTAGTTCATCGAGAATAACAAATAGTACAACCAATTTTGCTTTGGACAATATAATCGAATTGAAAGACGGAGCACCAGTGATAAAAGGTAATGCCCAACAAGCGTACGAGTTAACGGTTTTTTAAGTATACTTGATCGGATATGATATGAACACGTAAAGAACATTTGTTACAGGAATCGTACGTGAAAGTACAGATGGCAGTATAAGCTTGATCGACGTGCCAATAGTTACGCCAAACTGTGAAATTATTGTACCTAGATTGACTATTTGTGTAAGTATTTGCGTACGTATTTTTGAACGATAAATTATCGAGAAAAAAAAAAAAAAAAGAAAAAAGAAAGAAAAGGAAAATTATTGTACACTTTTACTTTCGTAGATACGACCAGGGGACCATATATTAATTACTGGCCCGAATGGCTGTGGAAAGAGCTCCCTGTTCCGTATAATTTCTGGCTTATGGCCAGTGTACGGAGGTACTTTGATAAGACCAGCGGAAAATTACTCCGCTAAACGAGAAAGACCCGCCTTGTTTTATATTCCGCAAAAACCTTACATGACCGTCGGTTGCTTACGCGACCAAATCATATATCCCTCGGAATCGGAAACGGAAGACTGTTGCGACGAAGAACTGCTGAAATTGTTGGAAGAAGTGGATCTACGAAGTCTGGCAGAGAGAGAGCCGAATGGATTGGATGCTTTCGGCGACTGGGACTCTACGTTGTCCGGTGGCGAAAAACAAAGACTCGCGATGACGCGTTTGTTTTACCATGCGCCTCAATACGCGCTGTTAGACGAGTGTACCAGTGCCGTGAGCCTCGAGGCTGAAACAGTGATTTACGAAACTGCCAAAAGGAAAGGCATAACGTTGTTGACTATCACGCATCGCGTGGCTTCTCTCGCGAAATATCATAAGCTACTGTTACGCTTCAACGGAGAAGGTGGTTGGACTTTCGGCCCGTTAGATGCGGAAAGTGCAACACGTCTAACGAGCGAAGCTTGCGAACAAACCGAGCAACACGAAGTGAAAGGAGGCCACTATCGAATGTTACACGTACGTTCGCGTGTCTTTTTTCCCCATATTAATATGAAACGAACGACTATGTTGCAACGAGCATGTACCAAATGTATTTCGATATTTTGTTTCTGTTTACAGGAGCTCCGCGACATTCATAAGGAGGATGCGAAAATTGGAATTAGCTGAAAAGAACGAGACGAATTATTTTGTATTATTCTAGCGAATTCACGTAGAAACTCGTGCGCCTGTAAATAGATACTAATTAACGCGTTTTGTACAGTGGTTTATAAAGGTTTCTAAACAAATATTCTATTTTTGTATGAATAAATATCGTTATTTAATGTCACGAAGCAGAAATAACGTGTCTGAAGTTATTTGAGTATCTGTATCCTAACGCTTCTTCTCTGTCGCTTATCTAAATTAAGGATAACGTAATGAAATAAAAATAATTTATCCGTTTATACCGTACAATGATGAAACTACCATCTTTTACTCATTTTTCGATGTTTTTTGTGTCCGATTTGGTTCTGGATGTCCGAGGTAGGTCGAAGGCGACAAACATAATTCTGATTCGCAAAGTAGCCATTAAAATCGTAAATCGCGAAGCGACGATTTCGTAATACGATTTCGCCGTCTCTACTTATTAAAGAAGTATTCCTCAAAATGATATCCTTTTCTTTCCACAACCATAACGGAATTATCTACAGTTAATAACGATAGAAACTGTATAAAAAGGTATTTGTTATCCGCGTGTCATTACGTGGTACGTATTTGCAAGATACGACAAACAAGATAGGACGATCGAGAAAGGGCAAAGAACAAAGTACGACAGCGAAAAAAAAAGATTTCATACCTATATCGATGATCGACAATCTGCCGACAATCTCGCGCAAATATCACCTTCGATCGGTGGGGAAATCTCTGTCTCATCGATCCGTGGAAAATAACTCGATGAACGCGAGATTATCAAAGTCGATGGTTAATCTTTGTACAACTCGATCTTCGTTCCTATCGCAAGTATCTTAAAATTTCTTAAAAATTCTCGAGAAAAGTGCAAAGATATCGATTTAATTAGGCGAAGACGTTCGATAACCGTGGAAACGCTGGAATAAACGGAAAATAAGTAAGCGAGGACGAAAAGGATGGCAAAGATAGAAGAAAGAAACGAAGAGAGGGAAGGAAAGCGACGAGAATGAGATAGGTGGGATGCCGATTAAAAGGCGCATCGCGGATTAAACTTCCTTTGGCGATGGTGCAGCTGCTGGCCATGGCGTGCAGCAGCGTGCCGTGTCGCGCACATTAATTTGTGCCGTACAAAAATTTAATTACGTGTGTTTCTTTGTTTTGAAGGGCCAGCAAAGGCGGCGGGGGCGATGCCAGGGGAGGGAAGACCCACAATTTCCGATGAGCTTACCTCTGGGAAACCCTGCAAACGCCAAACGTCGATACGCCCGGGAGCAGCCATCTTGGGGGGTTGTATACCTCTCTGCGACGTTCGAGCTAATGCTTTAAAGCAATTCCGGAATACCGGCGCGGCGCAATTAGACGCGTCTCTTCTTCCTCCTCCGTGTTTCAGGGATGCGGAACGACTCATCAATACGTCGATGGCTCATAATACAAATATTACACCATAATATTCTTTTCTATTTATTCATTTTTAGCGTCCATTGCGCCTTTAGCGTTTTTAAAAGGTTCGATCGTATCTCACGATCGAATAGATATTTTTTGCGTTTGTACCTGTCTTTAGGCTTAACGCTATCGCGAGATTGATGGCGAATCGCGCACCGATCTCACAGTTTACGACGGAGAGCGAAAACGAACGATACAGCTGGCTACGTTGTACGTTGAAAAGATTCGTCGGACGTCCCGGTTTCTTACCGTGCTTTTATAAGCGGTATTTTTCCATTATAGAATATTTCAATCCGACCTTCGTTTATAAAAATATACTTTGTTTTATCTAGGTATCGCAGCCCCTTGCGCGATAATTTGCCAGCCAACGATATTGCCGATATCGTAGGTTTCTCTCCTATAATTTTGCAACGTTACGTAATTGCAGCGTGTCGCGTATCATTTCGCAACGAAAGCGGACTTACGGCCGAAAACGAATTCGCGGAACAACGTTTCCCGCGACGGAAACACGAGTCGAAGCCTATATATCGAGAAAGGCAATTTCAACGCGCTTGTCCAGGCTGTTGCCTCGCAACGATCTCGACATCGGCGCAAAAATCGCAGGCCGAACCGGCGAACGATCGCGAATTCTTTGCGACAACGATAGTTAACGACCAACGAATTGGAGAAATTTCGGCACACGGCACAGATCCCTGCGTTACCTCTAGCAGCTCGATCCGGACCCGAGCGATCGGCGGATATACATGAAAATTGGGTTTCCGCGAAAGACGATTTAAAGGTGGTTTACGATAACCAAATGGTGGAAATTATTGTAACGGATACTAATTGCAAAGGTACGCAAAGGTATCGATTTAGCGGGTTAGCATTTTCATCTAATTTACCTTCGAGAGGAGTTAAAACGACGCGATCGGCAATAAGAATGAAAATAAAGGGAAAGTCGACTTACTTGGACGGCCGAATAACTCGAACATCGGTAACTTTCTTCGCGCTGTTTATCCAAGAACCGACGACCATGGACGGCTATTTTTAGCGAAGAGCACAGTCGCAGGCGGCAATTTGGCTACGAGATCCACGGCTGGTGTCGAGTTTCGTATTTTGAGAAAGGGTTGAAGGAAGACGCGAGGCAGAGACCACGGCCTAGCATCTGTCCGCGATAGCCGACTAAGAAAATAAGGCGAGACTCGCGAGGCACGATTAGCGAGAGGAGCACGAGCTCGCCCCGTGTTCGTAACAGTTTTCTCGAGGATTAAAACCTTGTCCACTTTCCGGGCCGCCCCTTTCGCTGTTCCTGGTCGTCGAAATAGCCGATTGAATTACAGGCGGCGCGTGCCAGCCGGCCGCCACCGTCACCGCATACGCCAAAGATCTTTGCTCGAACAAAGAACGCAATAAGCCACTATCCGATCGCTATCTTGTCATCCGATGGGATTTCCAGCGACCAAAGAGGCAGCCGCGTTCGCGAATCTTCCGGCCACGATCGTAGGACCAATGGTAGACCGTAGGAAGAAGAAATCACGTTTTTCTGCACACGTACGCATCCATTAGGTTGTCCCGAGAGTTTCATCGCTTTCGCGAGGAAATAATAGACGCACAACCTCTTTTCGTTTTATATTATTTCATTCGATCGTGTACGATCCATTTCGTGCTATTTCTATCATTACGATCGTACACGATTCGACGATAATAATATAAAACAGCGAACGTCGCGCATCCGTTATTCCCTTACAAGACGAAAGACGCTTTTCGGACAAGCTAATGCACGCACGGTTATCGGTGACTGTGAAGTTACTCGAACCGAGGAAACGTAGACGGATGGGTCGAAGAACACGATTATCTTCTCTATCCAAGAAACCGACCACTCGTTTTCGCAAGTTGGTTCGTTGGTCGCAACAAGATGGCATAAACGATCGACTAAATTCGAACACTTTGGCAAAGCGGATTCGTTAAAAATTTCACTTCGAAACGAGAATTTCGACGAAAGTTCGAAGTTGATTTCGCGCGATACAAAGTGAAGCGCGATTTTGTCGGATACGAAAAGTTTGTAAAAAACGTTGCGATGCGTTTCTCCTTGCCTTCCAATCGCACGATATCTGGAAGTAGGTGGAAGCTGCAGCAGCCGCGAGAGGTGGCTCACCGCAAATGTAATTAAGCAGCCGTGACGTATTTAGTAAGATCTCGATCGTTCAAAGCTGGGTTTATCCCAACGATGGAGATTATCCGGTGCGCAATCACTTTGGCAAAGGGAGATGGGTACCGGTGGGAGGAACTTTTGATCGCGAACAATACCGTCACTGTCATCTCGTCACGAGGGTTAATCATTCAACTTTGAATCGACGGCGATGAGCATATCTGCCCTCGTATCGACCTGCACCGCTCGTTACGACGCGCTGTACTTTGACGCGCCATGTTGCGCGATAGCACGAAAATGGATCGCAAAGGCCGAAAGTTAAATCGGCAAATTTCGTTCGTCGTTACAACTCGAATCCGGAGGAACTTTTGCTCGGAAGATGCGAGAAATTTAAAGAGCGTGTTTCCCAGAATTCGCACGCGTTTAATTTCGTCCGTGGTCTAACTTTCCATACCGACGAAAAATTGTCGGCTCTCAAAACGGCAAAACCGAGCGTCGGCGAGGAAAGATCGACCGACGCGTTTTTACGAGAATCGACGCACGCGCGAATCCCTACGCGCTGCTACGATCGTATTTGTCGAAAGTATTTAAGAAACCAGCGCTGGACGAGATAAGCGGCGGCAGCGGATGCAACCCGGCTCGCGTGGTCGTCTAACGTGCGCACGCGATTAAGGCGGATCAGCGTGCGTACGACGCGTGTCTGCCTCTTTCGGCATCGCCGGTAGAACGATCGCGAGAGTGTAATCGCCTCTTTGATTTCAGGTGCGAGCAAACACAGGTGTGGTCGGGCGCGGTGCTCCCTCGAAGAGGGTAGGAAGACCGACCGATTCTGGTTGCCATAGACGCTATCTCCGCTGTTGAATCGACGATTCGAGAGATTGGGAAATTGGGCGTGAACGTTTCGTGGAAACTTTGCGGTCGCGCATCGCGGTTGAGCGTCGGCTCTTCCCATACCGTGAAACTTTTGCCTGGAAAATAACGATTCGACGACGTAAACGAAACGAAACAAATCCACCTCGGACGCTGTCGTTTCGGCGTTGCCTCGATTCTTTCGAAGCAGGAGCGGCGTCCTCCTCCGTTTACCTTCGACCTTCGACCTTCGAGATTCGAGCTTGGCGGAAAAGTTGAAAAAAATACTACCAACGAAGCAGACGTTGCCGCGAAACGTCGGCGTTGATCCGTTTCTTTTCCTTTACGAGCGTCTCGCGCGCTTTTTACCTCGAACGATTAAACCCGTACGAGCGTCTCCCGCGACTCGCACCGTCGTTGGAAACGTTGCAGTTCCGTGGAATCGCGCGTTGCCATCGACAGAGACAGAGGCGGGGTCCGGTTCTCTACGGGGTCCTGCGTAAATACCACGGGCCCAATCGGTTGGAAGCGTAAGCCAATACCCAGGGTGTGCACTCGGCGTACTGCGAGCTCTTCTACGCGACGACCCTTTATTCCCATCCTTCTTACACCCTCCGGTCGCTTCTTTCCTTTCTCGCTTTCCCCTCCTCCTCCTCCCCCTTCTCCTCCTCCTTCTCCTCTTCTCTCTTACGCCTGTATCGGGGTTCCTGCGTTTTCGTGTTTTTCAATTTTATACATCCTCGCTCTTCTCGCCTTCTCCCTTGGTCAAAAGGTTTCGTCGTACGAACCGTTTGACGCATTCGTACCGTTGCGTTTCGACAGCCACGCGGAGAACCGTGGCTCGTTCGTCGTCGAGATTCCTTGCGCCCGCGATAAACGCGGCCAGGTGATTCTCCCGATTCCTCCTCCGTAAAGATCGGTCTCTCTTTGACGAGAGCGCGTTTATCGTATAAAAGATCTTCGCGTTACATGTCGATTCGGTGAGCGACGCGCGTAGATTCTCGATCGAGAGAAACGTCTACAACGAAACGCTAAATATAAGCGCTAAAAATATGCAGAGATAGGCGAACTCGATCCTCGGTATCGGACGGTTCGCGTTGGCGACACACGGTCGACGCCAGAACGGTCGGTGCCGTGCGGTCGACTTCCTCTTCCTGCGTCCACGTCGGAACTACAGTAGTCAGGTGTCCGGCCTGACGGTCGCGATTACGTCGAGACATTCGATAGTCGGATGCGCCTGACCTCGTGAGAGACGACGTTTCCAGCCACCGGCCGCTTTGCGTTTTTTCCAATTTCCATCGTCTGCCGTCTAACGGCTGACCGATCGCTCGTCCCGTCGCTCGTCCACCTCCTGCTCGCTACTCGCCTTTGCAAAGAAATTGCCCGTGGACTTTGCGATACCCGATTCGACTTCGAATTTCGTTATGCCGGATTTTCCAGGGAGTAGCAACGCTTTCTTTCCGAGTTTCCTTTCGTGTAATTTACGAATCGAAAGATCCTTTAACCTCTGTCGGATCGTAAATTTATATTCGCCACTATTTCGTCGCTTTGGCCAAAATCGTCGTTACGCGCAACGATACAATCGCGACGAGTACAAACTCGATCTTAACGCTGCGATCGAGTTGCGTGAATTTAACGTGCCAACGTTTGCACCGCTAAACGCGTACGCGTAATCAGACCACAGGTTTCGCGCTCTGCGAAGCCTGCCGCTGGACCTCTCGCAAGAGCGGGCCAACGATCTCGACCAGGCGCGTAAGGCGCGAGAACGATAAGGAGACGCCGCCGAATCTCGCTCGAGATTCGCTGCGTGAAGAAGAAATTCGCGTACGCGAGATTCGATTTCCCGAAGCAGGCTCGCGCGACGAGCGAAAAGAGCGAAAAGAGCGAAAAGAGCGAAAAGAGCGAACGCGTCTTCTAATCGGCCTATCCGTTAAAAAGGCGGCGAACGACGAGGAACGAGGTTTGGCAAAGCGGCGATGGGAGCGCGCGGTCGGAAAGGGTGGCCGTAGCTGGGTCACAAGTGGAATAGGTAGTAGCCTCGGAGTGTTTCGCAGCCGGGCTCACCGTTCACTGGTCAATAATCGACGAAAGGGAAGGCATTACAAGCCAGTGATCTCGAGGGTATCGAGGCCACTCGTCTGCGAGGCAGGACCACCGTGATCGGCGTGGTAATGGTATCTGAAGAAAATAATATCCTAGTTCCCCGTCCCGCCCTGGCAACGGGGATATCGGTGTAGCAGAGACGAACCGGGCTCGAACGAGGGCCCCGATCACCGATCGCCGATCACCGATCGCCGATCGCCGAACGAACCATTAGTATCCCGTGTCGTCGACACGGACGACGGCCAACCCGTGTATTCCAACGTCTCGCGTCTTACACGCCCGTGGACATGGATATCGCTCAAACCGTTTTCGCTCTTGCTCGCGTCCTCTCGCGCGGCTTGCCCCTGTTCCTTCCGCGCGTCCTTTTTCCACCTCGTAACGGATATCGCGCTGGCAGTGCGATAGGTCGCGCGCGGCAATTTCCTTTCGTCGCCGTCGATGCTTCTCGTTCGGCCGACGGATAGGTCGGGCACGGCCACGCCGAAGAAAATCGGTGTTTGGCGTCGGTGGTGGTCGAGCGGCGATAGGCGCGCGCGGACGCTGATTCGATCGCCTCGCGCGTTCGTTCGTCTTTGGAGAATTCGACTCGCCGTTTCTCGGTGCGTGCGCGAGCCGAGTCGCAGATTCGTCGAACAGGGGATCTTTCGTCTTTCTTCCGACGGACGGTGTGAATTTTTCTCGCCAGTTGCTCCTCGTATCTTTCTTTCTGCCTCGCAAGCGTCGTTGAACTTTACCGTTGAAAACGGCGTCGTCGCCAGCTCGCTCGCGGCGACTCTGTTCCAAACGCAAAGAAACCGTCTTTTGCGATGACGAATCGAAGGAAAATCCGACGGGCCCGCCGAGGACGAGCGTCGTACGCGTTTTTGCGCGTAGAAACTGCATTTGCGTAAACGCGTGAAAGCGCGCGGTCTGGCCGCGAGGTGAAAGACCGGAGCGAAGGGAAAACTCGATGGTCGTGGATAGCGTCGTTCGACGATGGAAACGATGGAAATTCCATCGGCGGCGAGCTCGAACGTTGCGCTCGACGGGCAAAGAAGATGGTCGAACAAAGAACGAAAATCGAAAAGCGCTGGCGATGTTCTTGGCGGACACCTTGCCGAATCGAGGCATGGACGAAACGTTAGCGTTGCTCGGGGGTAGGGGTAGACACACGTGGAAGAGCAGCGTGTTGCGTACGCGGAACAAAGTCAGGCGCGGTGGAGGAAAAAAGAGGGCGACGAAAAGGCCGGCCCATGATGGAGTGGGGTCAAAGTAGTAGTCAGAGTGAGTAAGGGGTGAGAGTGGGTGATAGTAGGTGGTAGATCCCTAGTTAGCCAAGACACGTTGACGAGCCATCGTGGCAGCATGGCAGCAGCGCGCGATACCATCCCTCGACGCTTCTTCTCCCTCTTCTTCTTCTTCCTCTTCTTCTTCTTCCTCGTCTTCTCCTTCTTGTTACCTCGAGATTCACGCTGGCCGCAACTTTAATACGCATCGCTGTAAACGCCGCTGTAAACGCCGCTGTAAACGTCGAGAGTCAAGTTGGAACGCGATTCGGGTTAACTCGCCATGTAGTTTGTTGTTCGTTTCGTCGACGTTCCGAGTGCGCTCTCCTCTTACGCGACGGAGGAAGAACAGTGGGTATAGTGCGGCTATGTCTTCTCTGTGTTTCAAGATCAGACTGAAAATTCGATCGCGAGGGGACAGAGGCGAATAACGGCGATTCGAGGGATCGCGTACGGTTCTGCCGAGACAGAAGAGACTCGGCGAGAGACGCGTTTCGCAAGCGAAAGAAGGAACGGCGTTGTACAGTTTGTACAAGAATGGGAAGAAAGAAGCGCTATTAAGAAACTGTGCGAGACGACGTTCGCGTTGATTTCGCCTTGATTTCGCGTTCCGTGTGAATAGTGCAAAATACCGGGATCACCCAGACACAGACCATCGCGTCCAACCTTCGAGTCTCGAGTATCTTCGGGTTTTACGTTTCGCCCAGCATGTACCATATAGCCGTTGTGCTTGGAAATTGTTAACCGTCCGAGCGAGTTGCAGAGCGAACAAAGTCGTTGAACACGTCGTACGACGAATATCGGCTACTCGTTGTAACTACTACGACGATTACCGACTGGTAATCGTTGATCGTTAATCGTCGTCGCAAGAGCAACCGGGTAAAAGGATAATCTTGGACGAGTTTCGAAGCGAAGCGAGCAAAGGGCCATTTTTCTCGCGCCAAGAGAGTCGGCGATACGCGAATTTTCCTCGTCGACCAACAGCCGAAGATCGTTCGAATCGCTGGATATGGAGAACCGAATCACGTGGCAAGATGCACATGGTTTTCAGGCTATGAATGAAAATATCTGGCAGATTTTCTGCAGAAGCCTTTAGAGGAAACCGGCAGGTCTTCCAAGCCATAAAGGTACTTCTATACGCTCGGTCCATATGCACGTGCATTTTCCTTTCAGCCATTCATAAAAAGTCATTCATGAATTTCGCTCATTTTTTCTATCGTCTCCTTTGGTTTTTCAAACAATCGGGTTACCCGAGCGACGAACGACGGATACTGCGATCTCTTAAATAACTTTGCGCATATTTAAAGAAACCGGAAGAACGCTCGAAACGCGATCGATGCGATCGCTGAAAGACGAACATTCGTACGGATCGATATATCCCAACTAGGCCGGTTATCTTTGTAGTCGAGTAGTTAGTTTCTTAAGCTGCTCCTGTGTTATCCTAGTTGTTGTTCAATCGCCAACGGCCACCACCCTTTTTATCCGCCACTTTTTATCTCGTTTTCCGACTCTCCAAGCGATATGCTCCGTTCGTTGGTCCGCGATTTCTAAAATATCGAGCCTCGAATACGCCCGTAACGCGAAAACGCGCGATTCTCGAAAACAACTCCGCCGAGAAACGAACGCCGCCAGCCGCTCTTTCAAACGTCTCGTCCGTTCGTCCGTCCTGTTCCTCGGTGTACCGTCGTCGGTCGATACCGTGTCAACGATATCGACGTCGCGTCATTTCCAAACTGACGATCGTCCGAAAGCGAATCGCTTCTCTATCGTCGTTCTCTAGCTTCTCGCGCTACGCGTTATCCCGAAGAAACTGGATGAAAAGGAAAGAAAACAGCGAGATAAGGAAGGAAGGAAGGAAGGAGAAGGTTCGAAAGCACGGTGCGTCGACGATTAACGGAATAATTGAGCGATAGATTAACGGCCAGGGTCAAAGTATCGAAAAGTATCGAAAAATATTGGAACGGGTGTCGAAGAGAGAATATCGATCAACGTTTTTCCATCGGCAATTAAGAAAGCGGCGACGGTAACGGTGGAAATATCGCGAAAAATATCGCTAAAGAAATCGGTCATACTCATGGAGCAATGTGCGGTTGCTAGGGAGACCAGAGGGGCTGGACCACGTCTCTACAGAGAGGAGGCAATCCGTCCGCGTATTTTGTCGAGAGAGGCGGGGGAAGGGGGTGTCTCTAAGGGCGGCTACGACCAGAAATTTCGCAGAGATGGAGTTTCTGCAGAATCATCACACGGTGAACACCTCCGAACCGCCGTACACCCTTGGCACAGGTGAGCCACAGTGTTCCCGACTGCGAACAAATTTTCACCGCTATATATCGTATACGAGACGCGAGACTCGAGACTCGACGGAACCGACGCGACCTTTCTTTTCTTCTTCTTCTTACGAGAGGCGGAATATTTTTTTCAACGTTCGTTCTCAGGCGTTACGGAATAGCGCGTTATAGAACGAGACAGATGCTCGTAAAAATCTATCAGTCGACTCTCTGTGAATTATCCGTGAATCTTGACCGTAGATTTCGCGAGAAGAACTTTTACGATTAAGACGGTTTTATATTTTCCTACGCTTACTTGATATCTCTCTCGTATCTCCTTTCTTATAATTTCTCTTATAATCTCTCTCTCTCTCTCTCTCTATTCAAACTGCAAAATAATCAAGTTAGAAAAAATTATTAAAAATCATGCCACGAAGCTATATCGGCGATATACTTAGGTTTCGATTAAAACGACGGAAACGATATCGCTAGATCTAGGTTTCTTGGTAAAGCCTGTCTACTTTGACTTTGTCTAAATTTTAATCTCACGTTTGCTTAAATTCGAAATAGCGTCAACTTGCTATTCGATTCGATCGAACGCTTCGTCGTAACGTCTCTTCTATCCGTAGGTTCGGTAGGAAGTATCGAGGCCACCATACCTTCCGGTCTGTGCACAGGATCTCTAGGTGTCCTTTCCACCGAAGACACCCTAACGGATAATCAAAACGAAGAGACTCTGGGCGCACTGCAGGGCACGCTTCGTCTACAGGATCTGCAAAATTCTCCGCAAGACATTGGCGGTGATCAAACGCAGCACATCCAAAATTCCGGACAGAACCAAGTAGTCAGTGAGTTTGGGGCGAGCTTCTGGGTCGACGATATGGCTGGTTTTCCATTGCCACCGTTGGACTTGGACCCGTTACCTCCTGGTCTCTTCAGCCCATGCTCGGCTACCTACAAGTAAGTGGCAAGAAAGTCTCTCTTCGTGCTCTTTATTATTTATTTATTTATATTATTTTCGCTTCAATGTCTAGAAATTTGTCCACTTAACGGGCCGAATTCAACAAATTTCCTCTACGATTTAGTCGTTTCCGCTTCGCAATTTTTATTTCCTTTCGCGCACAACTCTCTGCCTCTGTTAGAAATGTACCGCCGTTTGTATCGCAAATATAAATACGCTAGAGAAAAGGTGTGGAATACATAGCAAGTTTGGTGCAGAGAACGCAAAGAATCCCAAAACCGCGGCTACGTGAATCGATCTTTTCTCTACGAGAACCGAACAACGTACATATACGTATTTATAAAACATACTCGAAATTCGTTTTATACGACGACCGTCTCTTTCAATTATACGCCGATCGAACCAATTTAATTTAGTTTCCTGTATTGGTCCTTCGGTCAAAGACGCGTAACATCCACCTATCGTGAAATAAGTTATATAGAAATAGAAGAGAAACGAAACAGCCTTCTGTACAAATTCAAACTTATATCCTGATATCGCGATTAAAATGCCGATATTTATTTATGTTTGAACACGAGCAAGAAAGTTTTCTAAATATCCCAACGAATTCTCTACTTTGCATATTTCGCGTATTATTGCGCGTTATCTGCGTGCTGTGCGCTTTTTCCCCATAAATGTGAAAAGAAAAACCCGCAGTTTGAAACATATATTCGACTGCGAACCCAAACGAAAGATCGATTTACAGCGCGACGAGTTTCAAAATCGCTTCCGTGTGAAAAACGTAATATGCGATTTATTACGATTCTCCTCTGCGACCTTCGTACAGTTCTCTACTCTTAATCTTTTCAATTATTTCGTAAGATATTAGTTATTTCGCCCGTACGTGAACCGCCATGCGCCCTGGTCTGACTTATGTTAGACGTTTCCACTTAGAATCGATCGTTGCGCGCGCGCGATTGAAAAGTCAACCGAACGGTAAAAATAGACAAACGAATGGAATATATCTGACGATATATTTCAATTCAACGCCGATGCATCGTGATATCTCGTTCGAAACGGATTTCATATTGGCAAACGACAAAGTACGCAAACGTTTCGACTCGAAAAAGAAGGAAAAAGAAAAAAGAAAAAAGAAAAAGGAAAAGAAAAAGTAGAAATATTGGATCGTTTGGATAGTTTAGGAGGCAAGTTTAAGAAAATTTCAAATCCTACGCGTATGTTTTTATTTGAATAGTTTCTTTTTCTCTCGATAATACCTTCCTGGTTACTGTAAACTTTCGGTATATCTAATTTTTCGCCGTTGGAAGAAGTCAGCAAGTAAAATGGTAAAAATCGGAATAAATATCGTAATAGTCGTTCCGTGAATGTAGCTAAGTAACGTAAATCATCCCAGGTAAGGTTCAACGCGTTTCACCTACTTTTTAAGTTATATCCTATACGTGAAATGTAATATTGCCTTTTTCAAAAACGACACCTTTCTCGATCGCTTCGTTCTTCCATATTTACAGCGTTCGACATCCAATAGGGAACAAATTTTACCTGAATTCGTTATCTAGCAGACGCTCGTAATATATCATATCCTCGTTTCCCAACCGAGGTGCGCAACAACCATAATATTTGCAAAAATGTTGCGCACCTCTTCATCTATCCTACACCTTTTCTATCGTATATTTCGTATCAAACGAAGATTTTGATTTAACAGTTAAATCGTTGTCGTTAAATTCAACGCGTTATCTAAACACGCGATAATCTAAAACACCGAATAATTAGAAAACTTGTTAACCAGGATACTCGACTTCAGCGACCTTAGCTTTTCGATACCTTCGTCCCTCTCTATTCTGAAAATATACAGCGGCTACGGAAAGTATTAGTACGCCAGTACGCCAGTACGCCAGTACGCCAGTACGTTTATTATTGGATTTATATTCTAGATAGTTAGATCCAATTGTGATAACTATCCTATCATATAATGGCAATATGTATCTTTATATGATTAGAAAAATTTGATACCACGAACATCAGACGTAGAACCTAATAAAAAAAGAGACGTTCCGTTCGAAAATAAGGATATGAACAAATAGTTTCTGCGACCACCATATATTACCAAGCTTAACTATTGACGAAGGTAACAACGGACGCGAGACGAGAAACAGAAAAAGCAATATAGAGTGGCATGTAGCGTAAAAATGACTGTAACGTTGTGTTCGATATACCTTGTAATTTTCAAGTGTCCTTGCAGTTGGGGTTGCACCAGAGGAGAATGTGCGCCGAGAACGAGCAACACGAACGGAGAAGGTGTCGCGGACGTGTTACTGTCGTTAAAACATGCGGTGGTTCATCCCGGAAGTCCTACTGGCGGATACTATTCCACGGGAGGATCGAGTCATCATTATTCTCAAGATTATACTCAAAATCTCGGCCCACCTGTCCCACCCACGCATTACGCGTCTACACCAGCCATGTCTGTCAACGTTTCTATGAATATGACCATGAACATGAACATGCACTCTGGGTGAGTATTATTTTAAAACTGAACGTCTCGTTTGTCTTTTAGTTTTTGACGTAATTCTAAAAATAACGTAGAAAACGATCAAACTTATATTTTCAACGCTGACCTCAAATCCTCCATTAATATTTTTAACAATAGCTGTCTTTACGACTGATAAAAACATTGCTCTCTGCTTAGAAAATAGATTTTGCATTTCTACGTTTCGAAATCACCATCGTTCTAATCGATAATCTCTAATTTATCAATTTCTCCTTGTACACCGCCGATCCAAATATTAAGACGTCCGCCAATATTTGGTACAAGTTGTACGTCGTAATGTAAGGTATAAAATACAATTGGAATTAATTGCGATACGAGTTTTCTAATTGGGAACAGTCAACAAATTATAATTAAAAATTAAAACATGAAGCATCGGAAGAACCTCGATTTGCACAATTTTTTTATCGTTCTCCTTTGTTTCATATTTCATATACGATTTAAATGTCGTTTACGAGTTTTGTCTAAAATCCTTCGAATATGTAATATCGATTTCTCTATTAATTTTCAATATCCTTAGGAAAATGAGTTTCAAAATTCCCTTCGACGAAAATATTCGATCCGATATACACAAAAAATTGTAGTATTTTAAATGCTTGTTTAAATCGTGAAACGAGACTTTATAAGATATTGCTATTACTCCGTATGAAAAAGATCGTGGAATTTAGTATTTAATTTAATTTATCAGAATTTAATATTTGTTGACATTTCATTTTCATTTGTTGCAATTCTTTTCCTTGCCTGGAAATAAAGCGGACGAGTACTAACAGTTTCTGAATCGAATCGAATCATATTCGTGGCGCGACTGTTTGATAGAAATCGACGCTTTATTGGAAGCCGTAAGAATCGTAAGATGAATAAGATGAACTCTATTCTTCTAAATTACGTAAACTTTGAAATTGTCGCGATATAAAGATCGTTGTATAAACGTTTTTACTATTTGCTTAGAAAAGCGCAAACGCAAAAACTCGCCTAAGACGACGATTTAAACAATTCAACGAGTTTTATTACGTAGCAATTCTGTTTTTCCTTTTACGATATACAAATTTCCTAAACTATCGTGCATTTACTTTATCGATCGTCAAATCAAGTACCGAGAAGCTATATAGGCAAAAAGAGAATCTACAATTTTCAAGACGATCGAAAATAAATGTAAGAAATGAGAAAGGCGCTTTCTTATTAAATATCTGCTTCGTATGATTATCGTCCGATTCGTATTATTACGTCGTATTAATACCTCGAAAACTCCTACAACGTGGGAAAGTTTATACAATAAGAATTTAATACGTGAAAATCTCTTAAACACCTTGTTCTACGACAAAATTCGCTTGACCAAGGCAGCTCTTCGATTATTTCCGACAGTATGTTTTTGAAAAGTGTAATTTTATCTCACCATTTCGATATACTTTTTTTTCAAGCAGCCCGTAATATTTCTCTTCGACAGCAGACAGCCCCTCGCCATTTTGCTCGACGGAGAGGGTGCGCATATAAGAGGGTGTAAAAGCCGAGTTATTCTGAAATTCACGGTTGTGTGCGTAGGTACGAGCAAAGCTATTCGTCGGCATGGGGCGTGGAACCCCTGTTAAGTCCCGCCCAGCAGTATAATCCCGTGGAGCAGCAGGCAAGGGTGAATCAACCCCCGGCCAATAGTCTGATCGGCACCAGTACCCATCCTCATTCTCATCCCCCAGCGCACGGCCATTCCAGGCTGCAATTGTCCAGTGAGCATGCTCTGTGCATAGGCGCCACCGGCAACCCAGTCACACCCGACGACAATGGCAGACCTAACCTTTGCCGAATTTGCGGCAAGTCGTACGCGCGACCCAGCACCCTTAAGACGCATCTTAGAACGCACTCTGGGGAGAAACCGTTTAGGTTAGTGGTAAACGCGCTTCGCTTATCGCTCGATAACGTTCGATCGATAAAGGTGACTCGTCCTATTCCGTTCACTGATTTACGGCTAGCAATTAGAAATCTATTACAAGAGAATGTCGCGAAGCAATACCGATCGAGAAATATGTATCAAACGAGGTATTCTGCGCTTTGGAAATCTTACTTGTCGATCTACAGAGATTTACTATTGTCATTATGCCGAGATTATACCGTTCTTTATAGATTTCATCGGTCATGGATGGACGACAATCACGGATGAAACAATTTAAATGCAGTAAATATTACAGTGAAAAGCATCTGAAAGTGTATAATATTGTATTATCTTGTTGCAGGATTAACAGGGTGATGTAAAAGTTCAATTAAATTCTATAATTTGATACATACCTTCAAATATTGATAAAAGATTTATTCTAATCGATGTTAGCAAAAATACTTTAGACCGTAAAATATTTACTTCGTTTGTTTGAACAGTATTCCCGAGAGTATTGTTCCCATCATTACTTTAGGTTAGGTTCAAAACTTCCATAATATCAAAATCGAATCTTCGAAAATGATACATAATTGACGAGATTGCTATCTTTTTCTTCTTTCTTTTAAAGTTAGATACATTCAATTAGTTCGCAAATTCTTTAGACAAAATACTTA
>JACXII010000063.1:0-232500 GCA_014737395.1 Bombus waltoni | reverse complement strand
TTAAACCTATTTAACTGGAAGCGAAATATCATTGATAAAACTTATACAGAATATTTAGGCTAAACTCATTAATATATGTAATTTTCAACTATGTGCCAGATGTTGTAATGTTCACCCATGTTTGATTTGTACTCTATGACTAGCCAATATACTTCTCGATGCTGCAGGTATCATTATAAAAGGAAGAACTGATCATGGGCTTGAGGAACTAATTACCAATCTTCATTGTCCAAAGTTTGATTAAACTTTGATAAAAACGCAATACGAACCACAAAAAAAAAAAAATCAATGAAACTTCATTTTCCTCGTATTTTCTTTTTCTTTCTGTCATCATTTGTGTTGTCTAAAGTCACGTGCGGTTAAGTATGAAGTGAATTATACAAAATTACGACACAGAGAATTCTTACCCACCGTTTGTTATTTCCTCCTTTAGCCACGACATCTTATAGACTGTCATCATTACTGCCCAACTGTATTTGGTTTGGTCACAATGTTACATCAAATGCACTATTCCAGGAGTCCACCAAACGCAGACTCAAGCTCACCATACATGCGCGCGCCATTCACACATGCCATGCATACTCTACACCGGTACGTACGTAAAACACGTGTAGACTCTGGAGAACACACGTTTTAAACGCACGCACAGCAGCAACCCGAGCAAGGCAAACCTCGATCTTTCTCTCCTACTCATTCACTCTCTCCCTTGCGTTTTCTTCCTCTCTATCTTGTTCTTTCTCTCTTCCTCTCGCTCGCTCGCTCGCTCTTTCTTCCCGCCTACCCCCCGTTCTCTCATTTCACTCTTTCTCAAGGATGGATTCCCTCGAGTTCGTCGGAAGCAGCGGACAGATTTTTGGGGCACATCGTGCACGACACACGTTAGTCAATCGGCCATTTGTCGTCGGAGGTCGTGTGTGAATGGCTAAGGGAAATTAGATCGGAGGGTGGTGCTGGAGTGGACGTCGGGGGTTCAAGGTCAACGAGGGCTCGGTGCAGGTGGGCTTGGCCGGGGGTCAGGCTCGCTCACTATGCTGTGTGGTATACCGGTTAATCCAGCAGTAGGAGGAGCTGAAGTAGGGCCTCCAGCCCCACCGCCGCCTACCGTTGGACCCGTGGGGCCTGTAGGACCCCCGGCGCCTGCACCGCCTGCAGAGGAGTTCGGTCCGCCACCACCCCCACCACCACCGCCGCCGACGACGGAATGCCCACCAGGAGGTGGGGGTGCAGAATCGTGAGGAGTCGTTGAATGCGCCTGTTGAACGGGCAGCCCCCCGGAATAGTATCCGCCGTTGATCCCCTCAGGGTAGCTGCTGGAGAAAGCGAAAAGAAATTGGCCACTTCGATAAATGCCTTTTACAAAGTGCCCAATCGATCTTAGGAAATCCAAAGGTTCGAACGCTTCTAACCACGTTACTTTACACACTCGATTCTCTTTCCATGTAATACGAGTTAACATCTGCTTGAAAATCTGTTTCTGTAAAAATTACGATATCTTTTTCCCCGGTGTAAGAGAAACAAATGCAACGATACTAAAAAAAGTAATACCCTACGCTGATTTCTTTTTTATTGATGTCTTTTTTTCTTTTTTTTTTTCATTTTTTCATTTTTTTTTTCTTTTTAAGTTAAGCTGAACTTTCTTTATTTAACGTACGAACGAAGCTTACCCGGTCGAGGAAAGGAAGTATTCCTTATTCACACAGTTTCGCAAGCAGTCGGGTATGCGACCAACGATAGCTCTTCGTATTTCGCTGGCTGCCATCTCACGAAGTTCGGTGCAGCTTGCATCGCTGTAGAACGCTGCGTGTGGAGTACACAATAGATTGGGCGCGTCTTTCAAAGGACCTATAGAACATATACAGAAATACGCTATTTTACTATCCCTTCAATATTCATGAATCAATTTTCCCGCGCGTGCTTCACATTAAGCAAATCCAATAATAGCGAAATCAAATTTGTATATATAAGCAACGTACAGTAATATACATGATTGATTAATGAACTCATTAATATTGAATATACTATGATACTATGTTAATAAATCATTAAGATATCGTCATGTAATTACCATTTCAGAGCATTGGATTATAAGAATGTTTCAAAAAAATCATTTTTGCCGACGATATTTTAAAATGTACAATAATATATTCAGTATTACAGTGATATAATACATTATCCGATAGCCTGTTCGATATTGTGCTTTAATCGGTACTTGTCTGCTATCAATTTTCTCTCTGTAATTATATTCTTGCATAGATATTTTTTGTTGTTGTTTGTGTTTAATGTTGCATCAACTGTTCATAGTTATTTGCGATCGTATTTAATTTTACAACTACCTTCGTTTCTCCTTCGTATCAAATGTGCGATGAAACAAAAATATCTAATTCTGTATCATAAACTGCGTAATAGTGAAGTTTTCCTATACCTTGGAATAATTTATATTTATAACACGAGTAAAAAGACATTCTTTTTATACTATCTGTACGTACGAAAAGTTAAAATTTTAAGTTTTGCATATCTTAAATTCTTTTTCCTTTCCCTTTCTCTCTCTTTTTTCTCTTTTTCTTTTTCTTCTTCTAATCGTTACCTTCGTCATATGAGCTTACATTATCCAATAGCGAAGAAGGAGGACCAGGATGATGAAGGAAAACGTTAGTTACATGAGAGGGGGTTAGGTGGTATGGATAGATAAAACTCACACTGCGATGACTGACCCTGAAAAACATTGTATGGCTCATTTTCGTGTACGTCAAGTGCTGCTGCACGAATTCTGCCTTGTTTCAACGCTGCGGCCAAAGCGTCATCATCAACCAGACCGCCCCTTGCTGTATTGACTAAAAAGGCGCCAGGTCTCATCTACAATATAAGAAGTTAATGCGGATAAAATACGAAAAAGTGCAAAATTTATCGCAGATAATTTCATTCTTTGACAAGGTTGTTATTTGTATCATTATATATTGCATTGTTATTGCAAGATGAATTTACAAAAAGGAAAGAAATTTTCTTAAAAAGAACTTTTCAAATTTGGCCTGTAATACCTGTTTGATGGTGAATTCATTAATAAGATGATGATTGTGCTCGTTCAAGGTACAATGCAAGGATACACAGTCTGACTGGAATAGCAAATCCTGTAACAAACCATATGGTTACAAGTTTTATAAAGTATAACTGACGCTGCTACGCTATCGCATAAAAAAAAAAGAGGAAAAAGGAAAGAAAGAAAAACAAAGAAAAAAACAAACTGATATCAAACCTGTAATGTGTAGACCCTGTTAAGACCAAGAGATTTTTCAATTCCGTCTGGTAGATAGGGATCATAAAAAATGACAGTGAAACCGAAGGCTTTGGCACGCAGGGCAACTGCAGAACCAATCCTGCCTAATCCAACTATACCAAGTGTGTCACCCCGTATCCTTGCACATCCTGTTGCAGCTTCCCTGACCTAAGACAAGTCAAATATCAAATTGGACTTTTAATACTTCTGCAACATAACGCAATAAATACACTACGCGCATTTCAAAATTCTTACCTGTTCTGGACCTGTGAATTTCTTTCCTTCGCGTACCATGTTTGCCAACCAATACGTACGTCGATATAAATTTAGAATAAGACAAAGAGTAGTATCAGCTACTTCTTCAACACCATATCCAGGCACATTGCACACAGCGATGCCAAGTTCCCCTGCTGCTTTGACATCTATATTATCTACCCCAGATCCAATTCTTACAATGATTCTTAATGTTTTGAATTTTTCGAGATCTTCCTTCGTCAAAATTATAGTGTGCCACATTAGTGCACCTACTGCCTCGTTTAATACCTACACGAAGATCGTAATAACATTTCGATGAATCATTACAGATAATAGAAATAAAAGATATTCTTTAATCGAAAGAATATCTTTTAATGACACGGATTACACATTGTAGACGGATAACTTACCTTTTCATGAATTTCTGATGTAGACTGTGCATCACAGAAGGCTACTGTTGCAACATCTTTGAGAATCGGCATTTCAATAGAGCAGTCTCGACCATCTAACAAAGCCACTAATGGTCGTGTCTGAATGGGTCCATTTGCAATAGGACCCCTCAGGCTATCCATTCGAGGGCGTTTGGGCATCATCTTCCGTTTGTCCATCGGTCAAACAGCCCCCCCAATTTTTATATTTTTCACTTGTACTTTCAGTGTCACTAAGAATGTCTGCTTTCTTCCAAGGAAGTCCTACAGTCCACTGACAAGGAAGCCTCTGAGTGTATCTTAAAATACAGTTTCGCACTTTTATGCTTTGTCACACAAATTGCTTCTGTAACACTGATTTCTGGTCGGTTTTTGGACAAGGACCGCCGAACCCCCAATGCATCACGACTTGTTGAACACCGTCTCCTGAAAATTTCAAATAAAATATCTTTTAAGATATAAATCATTTGAAACCAATCATACTTATATACATAACATAAAAATATGTCTATTAATGTATGATGTTGCAATACAGTAATTAAAATATCGCTTATGCAAAGTTCACTAAGTAATAATAATAAATTAAAATTATGTATTATTTCGCAGTAAACAACTATACGTACATATTTTGCAGTTAACATAAACAAAACTAAATTGTATTAGAATGTATTTTATAATAATTGATGTATAAATTATACATATTAAAAAGATAGAATAAGAGGTAAAATTTCTAAAAAGGAAAAAAATTATGCCAATTACTTTTATACCTTCGATAATTAAAAAATTGAGAAAGAAAACGCAATACGTATGATGTACGAACTTCGGTCAATAAACATACATTTCGACGCCTTCATGAATTTCTTCGTAGAAAAGAAATCCATGTGATACGTATGGTTGCGAATATTTCACTCACGGATGTAATATCGTGCAATGAATAGTTCGGCAAGATATTGGTATTCAGTTAAGTGAGAAAGTTTAGCATCGCTTTATATTACAGAAAGCGAAACACTTAACAGCGTGTACGAAACCGAATGTTTTAGGTTACCTTGAAACGCGCCGGCTTAACCTGCGCAGTACGCGTGTCCAGCACAGTGATCGAGGCGCTTGGAAAATATAAGAAGTTTCAAGAATATAACGTCGGTGTTATGTCAAACAAAAATACGTATGAACTTTCTACACTTCGGTGCGAAACAGCGGTAAAAAGATTGCACAGGAGACACCATGTATCGAGAACGAAATTACTAGCTGGGGCAAATGTTTTTGGAACTGATAATAGAATGCCTGGCTTTGGTTAGTGGGTCGACGTTTTCAGCCCATTTTCGGCAGCAATTGTAAACCAATCATGATGCATTTGCACGCTTAATGTCCGATTAACTGCTCGGTAACTCATAAATTCCAGTTCTCAGAATCTTGGTATCTACTAATATGATCAATACTCAAGCAACTATACGAAAACAGAAAATATGTTCGATAAGAGTCGATTTAGTACCCGGTGCTTTTATATGGCGGAACGGAAAAATGCTGAACCAGCGAAGTTCCATAAGAAAGTAGCGAAACTGACACGTGGCGCCCTCGTCAGACGCCGTCACCACACGACACTTAACCAAGATCATCAAAAATAAATCAAACTTTCTTCAAAGTACTTCAATATGGTATTCTTGACAATCGGTATAACCTAGACTAGTACTACTTCCGTGCAGTAGTATAGAATATTCACTGACGAACTACGATTCAAACAACCTTCTCTTCTCTGTTCGGAAATAGAAAACTCCACTTTACTTTAACAACTTTATAATAAAGAAATTGCAAACAATCGTACACTTATCGTTATACCCTACAATTAATTTTCAGAGTACGTTAATAACCGCCATAAATAGAAATCCATAATGCTAATTTTCTAGCTCGTTACGTCAACTATTTTTCCCATTCAGTTTTCTCATTGACACTCACGACACAGATTGAGATCTCGTTTGTTACAAGTGCTCGCAGAGATTTCTTCAGCGAGTTTATAGTAGTTGGCCCGTCGTAGCAGAAACATTCCATGTGGTAAGGTTAATATAAGATAAATGATACACATTAAGAGTGTTTAATCTGTGGGTCAATACACACAAGCAATCGGAAACACAGTCCGCAGAGAAGGCTACAAAATGAGATCGCTGCTGGCCTCAGCGAAAGCGAGGATGCGATACTAACGTAGAGTGCAAACCCAAGCACTTTGACTTGGGCACATGTTGTGCCAACTCAGCGAAAATGCAAGCTCATATCATCAAAAGGAGGAGAGGCAAGGAAGCGAGATTAAGCCCTTGTTCGACAGCTGGCAACGTATATCATACGTAATATACGTACGGTTCGTAACATGGAGGAGCAATGTGTCGAGGAAGTGCGCCCAGAAAGAACATTTTTATTTATTATACAGTTCCGCGCATGAATAAACGATTACGATATGAAATATACTCAATGTTACTATGTTGATTACAATCTTTCTCTTCCTCCTCGCACTTACGGATAAGTAAATGAACAAATATTACAAGACCTAATATTCAAATTTACCTTTTTTTCTATTTTCTAAATGATTTTTATGATATGAAATTGTATTATAAAATGAAATTTTGTTAAAATTCTATTAGTCGTACTAAGAGTATTTAGAAAGGCCGCGCGTCGTCTTGTATGTAATGTTTACAACTTGGAGGTTCGCTCGTCAATGTTCCGTACAGCAATGAAAGCTTCTCAAAAGTTATCGAAAGATATCCTAGAACGAGTTAAAAATTCATCGAGCTTTTAGAACGAACGTTTCGACTAAGCGGTCGAATTCAACCCTTTAGCTTAATCTCAGTGTGCAACAGAGTTTTTCGAGTTACAGATACAACGATGAAGGGTGGCGGAGAAGAGGAAGGAGTTGAGGGAGGAGAGGGGAAAAGCAGAGCAAGGGTGGGGCGACGAAGCTGCCGGTGGGATGGGGAGCTATGAGGGCGAAGTTATCCAATTATTGTCTAACCTGGGAGCAACTTTACTTGGCGGAGAACCGTTGGTGGGAGGGAAGCTCGTCCTGCCAGCTCTCTCCCTTCCTACAATCGAGCCACGATAAAGTAAAGTTTGTTTCAAAACTTACCGCGCGGAGAGGTGACTAGGTTTTTGTTAGTGACACGTGAAATTCAAACGACTTCAATGCGATAATAATCGCGGCAAATTTTTTTATATCGACCGGTAAGGAGAGGAGGTATATTCAGATTCAAGAAGGATCCCATAAATTAAGTCAAAGGTTCATTAATAATACGATCGCTACGAAACTTTTTCAGCGTGAACGTTCAAGAATACGGCCACGTCTTATGAATATGTAATTAGGCAAAAGAAGATATAGCTATTAATTAATTAAGAATTGCATTATCCTTAAGTTTAAATTTAACTAATCGCAAGTTAGGTTAAGTTACATTATACGTTTACTTTGACCACAGATTTCTGTTATTATATAATAGGAGTGTTAATATATTTGTAAAAGATATGCATATACATCTTTTATTCTAGCTTGTGAAGTCATACAATATAACAATATTATAAAAGACGGATGTAATAAATATTCCATGATAAATAATTCTATTAATATCCACGAGCAGTGAATTAGAATCAAACCATTTTGGTATAACAAAATCTTTATTATTTGAAATTCGGTATTAGGAGTGCTCGCTGATAGCGAGCTAAAAATAAACAAGTCTATTAGGAAAGTGCACTAGCGATAACATTCGTTATAATGACGCATATGGCATCGTGGAAACCTTTTTAAAGCGATGTATTGTTAGCACCAATAGATACGTATTTTAGGTCAATTTTAAACACAAATCACGTCATTATTTTAATTACTGTTCCAAATGCTGAAACTATACTCTAACTTCCTTCATGACTTTTTGGATATATCCGGTATATTATGCACAGTCGGTCACACGTAAATTTATCACTTATAAATCAGTATCAATTTTTAAAAAATTCTTCTGCATGCTCAGAAATTTCATTTAATTAACCAAAAACCAAAACCATTGTTCACGTTGCAAAGAATAAACTTTCCTTGTAACGATACATGTTCATCGATAAATGCAAACGAAACAAGGAATTCGTTCAAATTATGAAATAAGAATAAAGAACAGGAAAGGAGATACTCGTCCAATTACGATGATAAAAATCAATGCGCCATCTACGAGCCATCGAGAAACAGGACAACGCGGCCTCCTCTTTGTAGAAACAAAAATCGGTTGTACTCTGCGGAACGAACAACAGACGCTTAAATAAATAGCCGTGTCTGAAAAGAGAGCGAGAGTTTGTTCTAAGTTGTAAATGTAAAAAGCGAAAAAGAGGAAAACAAACGCGCGCGCGCGCGTGTGTGTGTGTGTGTGTGTGAGAGAGAGAGAACAGTAAAAAATCTGTCGAGTACTAGAATGGAGAAAGGAGCAGAAGAAACTTGTCCAATTATGATGACGAGTATCGGTGTCGGCGTTCGGGCATTCTCATCCTTGGGCACAACGGAATGGTCGGAAAAGGGGTAAAGAGAGGGGCTGTTGCTCTGGTACCTTCCGCCTCCACGTTCGTCTCTCCAGCGGGCAACGAGCGAACGGCCATGAGTGTAGAAAGGGAGGGAGGGAGGGAGGGGGAAAGGGAGAAGGAGAAGAGGAGAGGCGACTACTTAAAGTTGGCGGAAAGTTTGGTTCGGCAGCAAAGTTAACTCAGTTAAGTTCTCCGCTCCTAAAGCGAAACTTCGGTTCTCCAACGCCTGCCCTGCCAGCCTGCTTGCTTGCCTCTGCCTGGCCTGCTCTCCATCCTCTCTCTTCTCTCCCTTTCCTGCTGTGTGCCTTCTCCCTTTCTCCGTCTCTCCTTTCGTCTCGCGCCCGTGCTTCCTACTGTCTTGGCTATCCTTCCTTCCTCCTATATCCATTCCTACGGTGCTGCACGAATAAGCAATGTGTTTTGGAATTATCACTTTTCCGCAAACTTTCGTCACTATGTTTCGCCGTGACGACGATCGATTGGCATCGACCCGCGCGCGGCCGGTGTCACTCTCGTTTGCCTTCTGTGCTACTCTCTCCGTGCACCGGTCGCGTCAATCTGCGGCCTAACCATTTAGGCCCAGGCCCAGGCCATCCATTTTGCAGCTGGAGCGAGACGTTTTCACGTATGTACACGCGGATGCGGGTACGAGGGGCAAGACTTCTTTTTTCAAAGCTTTTATTCCCCCGAGCTGTGAGTGTTTGAAGAAAATTTAGGAGTTTCATGTGTTCGTTCTTAAGAGTGTTGCTCTTAAGATGATTCGAATAAATTGTTGAGCTTTCGTACGGATATAAAATTTCAAGTGTTAAATTTAAACGATGACGTAATTAAGACATCCTTTTCGTACGAGTATCATCAATATGATCGATACATGATTTATACGTACGGCGTATACGCAAAATTAAAATTATTATAGGTATTGTTAAAAGATTAAAGATTTTAAAAAGATACGCTTTATTAGATATAAGTCTTTGCGATTAGTTCTCGTAATACTCCTGCATAAAAGTTCAAGGTCGGTAATTTATAAATTGAATTCCTTTGCTAGCGGCTAAAGATCTCGGAACACGGTATAAAATTTCACGTGAAAATAGCCAAAAGTAAAAGTGACTTGGAAACAGCTAGGTAAAGCCTGTAAACTTCGATGAGACGTTTCAGGAAGAAAGATGTTTCTCCCACTTCCCTGAGAACTCTGCCCCCTCCCGCGTCCAGAGTAGCAGGCAACGATCGAAATTCCAAGACGAAGTTTACGAGATTCCAAGGAAAGCGCGAGTTTCGCTGGCGTTCATCGTTGCCTTTCTTCGCGCACGTACGTGTATAGGAGCTTGTAAGCATCGTTTTGTAACAGATACCAGTCAGCATCAACCGAGTACTGTCCCTCCTTTGATGGTACGCCAGAGCAAAAAAGAAACCGGTCGAGTCGGTACTTACGAAGAGGTTTAGCTTTCAGGGTTCATGTATGTATGTACATAGTTTGAAAAGAAGTTACGACCGTTCTCCTGGCCAAACGGAGGGAAAGAACTTTGCCGCGCCAATAATTTTTTGGAGCAAAATTCAGTCGTGGGAAAGAACCAGTTTCATATTTAAATGTTTTAACCAAATTGTAAATGGTTTCGACGTTGCGCAAACGTTATTTCCTAGTACTCCTTGCACTACTGAACTAACATTATCAGCAAAATTTTACCAATCGCGACTTACAAGTTATCGATGCTCTCACTAATAAATCCCTTGGATAAACAAGTCCAATAAAATTGTAAAAATTGTTCGTGCAGTGAAAGCTTGTAACAAACAACTCGTTACTTGCCAATGTACTAATATTAACAATTAGTAGTTTATTAGTATTATTAATTAGTAAATTATATCAATCTTTGACACTACATACATTAAATATACGAGTTACTAAATTATTGTGCAAGAGAAGAGCCTTGCTCTTCATTTGAATGTAGGAAGTGAAATTATCAGAGAATACTATACAATTGTACACTATTACACGAATTAAATAATCTTTTAACTTTTTTAAATTTAAACTCTTTACAAATTTCGAAAATGCAACTGGAAACGCGCAAGAACCGTCTTATTTAAAGTAGCAGAAGTGAGATAATTTATTTATAATAATTTGATAACGAGATTATATAGGTAGAAGTCTTTAAGTAAACAGATAATATATTTGAAGATCGTAAGATAACGCACGATGATTCATAGAAATGAAAGATAGTACTTCGTACGACATACATAGCTGCGCGTTAAATCGAATATAGTATGTATACGCAGAAAATTTTTGAAATAGTTTTTGCTCCATCGTTGTTAAATCCTTATTTCAATAATTTATGTTAATGCCAATAAATTAATTGATAATGTTTAAAAGAAAATACGGTAGCATTCTAATTACTTCTAACGTTTTGCTTAATAACGACAAAGTGACAGCTTATAAATTATTGTATATATCACTTATGTTTACGCGATATTTTTTACATACTTATTTAGTATGTAAATTCAATTCATGAAGTATTACTATATATCTATGAATCATCTCGAATTGTTTTGAAGATAACACTAAGTTTTCCGTGCCATTAACTCATTTAACAATTGCTCTTGTAACATACTAGAACAATTATTTTCTTCTCTTCGTAAAAGGATTTGTAAATTAATCCTAATATGATTTTTAGAAAATGTTAGAAAATTTTAGCAAAATAAAAGACATCGAGAGAAAGCAGGGCAGTCAAGGAAAAGAAAAGGAAAAGTAATAAGAAAACAAGATAAGCAAGAAATGGTTGAACTCTGTAAATTCAGTCGCCGCGTCGGCCTTGAGATCGCACTCGGTTCTGCAAATGTCGATGCACATGCAAAGTGCGCTCGAAGCACGAACCTCCGTGTCTGCCTCCTCTTTTACACACTGATCGATATAGGTGCACGCATTAATAACTTGCTGCCTTTGCACCGTGACAGTCAAATCGGCTCACCCAGTGACTCATCCCGGCTCGCGCGAGTAGTATTCGAGTTTGCGCGAGTCAACTTGGAAAACATTTGGCTCGCTACGTTTCAGCATCGTCCCTGGGCGTTTACCTTGGCAAACTATTCTTCGGCAGGAGTTACGGATCCATTCAAGCGCCGCGCGGTTCGTGTTCGCGCAAAAGGAACAACGACGATAGCAGAAAAATTCAGCGTTAAAGATTCCCAAGTTGGTGGAAACTTTTAATTAGCCACTGACAAAAGGCGTCGCCAGTTACGTTCGTCGAACAAAAGCGATAATAGGAGCAACGACGGTAAACTGACGGTACAATCGTTCGTCGCTTCAAACTTTCAACCAGTAATAACCCACAGAGCAAAAGCGTGCAACAGAGTGTACGTGGGAGAAAGTACAAGAGCACGGACTCGTGTCGAGTAACTATACACATTCGTTGCATTCATATCTGAAACCTTGAAGACAGAGAGAGGCCCCGACAGGTGGCGAGTGGAACGACTCGAACACACGGAACGCTTCTCAAAACCGTTTAACATCCGTTTAACATCCCTTTAAGCGTCTCTATGCCGGCGGACGAGTGACGTTAAATCAGATCTGACCGTGCGCGCGCACGGTCGCGGTCCATTCGAGTATTACGATGCAAAGAATTGTTACGGCATCTCTTGTACGAGAGATCCATCCATTCGCATAACTCTACCTCACCACCGCGTCGCGCGGTCGGGTTAAGAAGGACTCGATCGAGAAGCATACATAGAAAGAACAATGCCAGTGTGGCTGAAGACATGTGCCAGCTCGTGTCTCCTTCTATTCATGGGTAGGGGAACGCGATGAATATACCCTTGTTGAGTTTCAAAGTTACATACACTCCGTCGACTTCGCTAACCCCTCCTTCTTTACGGTTCCCTATATCCTCTTCCGCTCTGAATCAGAATTTTCCACATAAACCGCGACAACTTTTCTTATTGTTTCCGCACCCATTCTAGACGCGCTTCACGGAATAAATCACTTCCAAAGAAACAAAGAAAGTTGTTCGTAAAACCTTCCATACGCTACTACTACACACTACGCCTCACTGGATATATTAAATATACAAAAGAAAAAATAAAGAAAGAAATAGGCTCAGTAGTAATCGTTATTATCGTAAATACGTTAACGAAAATGCAGTGAACTTCTTGTATCGACGACGAGATTTCCAAACAAACCGGTTCGGACTGAGAATCTCGTCGTTCTAATTCTAGTTAAGAAGAAACTTAGCGAGACATTAAATTAATTTGAGCGCGAACGCAGCCAGGACAGAATTTTCCCATGCGAGATCTATCCAGCGAAGTGAATGATTTCTAGAGGCACGTCTCGTGCCTGATCTAAAGAACACGTCGTTCGGAGAAATACACAATACTTACACACATATATTTATGTATATTGTACGGGCTCGACGCGTTGATTAGTACAATATCTCAAATCAATCGAGCAAGGAAGGACTAATAACTCCTAGAGAAATGATAATCCATTAGCGAAGCGTAATGACCTATAACCCATTAGGCTCAACGGTTACATGGAGAACAAGTTCGTCCACGTATTAGAGCGGCCAATTTATAACTTACTTCACGCTCGCTGGCGTCCCCGCGTAAGAACGTCCGAGAACGGCTCAAGTATGTGAGAGAGTGCGCGTATAAAAGCGACCTCACGGGGCCGCAAGTATATACAAACGATTTTCTCTCTCTCCTCTATGCGCGCGATTCTCCAGCATGGAAGCAGCGGCAACAGCAGCAGCAGCAGCAGCAGCAGCAGCACCGATGAGTGAGTCCCGCGTACACTTATTTTCTCGTGGATGTGCCCATACACACCTACGTGCGTGCTTGCTACGTAATACGTACGCAGAGGACATAAAACTTGCTTCTGGTGTCTTCCCCGTCGCTCTTTTGCCTCCTTTCCCGTTCTCTCTATCTCTCTCCCTCTCTCCCTCCCTCTTTCTCTTTCTACTGTGCGATCGTCCCCAACGTTCGTCGCGTCAGCTCGACCTATGCGCGCGCGGCGCACACCTATACAGAGTTACAGCGGGTTAGGACAAGTGCGTAGAGAGCGGCAGAGAGTAGTTTCATGGAGTTTAGTTCCTCGTAGTGGATATGGCATCTTGACTCCTAGTAGTGGAGTGTGGCAAGCAATGGCCGGCCCGATCGATGTCTCGGCAACTTCCCACCCTCGACAGTCTGCCCCTCTCTTCACGACACGTCCCCTCTCACCCTCATCCCGCTTTGGCACCCTACTCTCCGGCTTTCCTCATCCCAACCGTCAGACTCCC
The DNA here is from genome assembly GCA_014737395.1 of Bombus waltoni. Lineage (NCBI taxonomy): Eukaryota > Metazoa > Arthropoda > Insecta > Hymenoptera > Apidae > Bombus > Bombus waltoni. The sequence goes on along the minus strand of JACXII010000063.1, from coordinate 218,758 downwards.
CGTCTCGCCCAACCACCTCCCGCTGTCCCCATCCTCCGACACATCGAACTAAATCCCGGAGCTGCTTACTGCTTCCAAGTCTGTTTACAATGGCGATGCGCTACCCCCATTATCCTGGGGTCGTACTTCACGTTCGGACTACATCACCTCAATGACGACAACGACGAGTTTCTTTTTCTTAACTTTGTATGTTTCTTTCAAACGATCCACACCTTTTCTCCCCCCCCCCCACTATCCAATATTCACGTAGCAGCCGTATCTCTATTTGTTTTATCTCGTTTATAGCGCGATTCCTGTAATCTGAAGTATTTCAGACATTTCCAGGTATGTACGCGTATAGTATATTTAGCTTGGTCAATTTACTGGAAGATATTCCAACGACCGTAGTTATGTACAGCGTACTGTGGGGACCTTCTTTGACTGAGCAATGAATACGGAGATACATGATGCGCGTCCGTTACTATCTAACCAATTACATCTCGATATCTGAGTGATCTAAATGATTGAATACTAAAGCATAGTCGATAATTTGAAGAAGAAAATATCGGTAATAATCCTTAAATGCGTATTAGAATATACGTGTATAAATTTACATGATTACAAATAACCAATTTGTTGCATGTATGATCAATGACGTCGTTTCTTTTGCGTGTTCCAGACGCATTGTTTCGCGTTATTTACGTAATACATGTGCATTTATCTATTATTATAGCTATCCATGTCCGTTTTCCGCAAGACTGGCAGAAACGAATAGCAATATCTATATTTTCATTCCATTGTACAGGCATTGTAGAAATCGATTGCCTGTAGCCTGAATAGCATAGCAGTAATTACGCTTTTCCCTATTCTCGATTATTTGTACAAGAAGAAGCGGCCCATGACGAAAAGAAATCAGGGTGCATACGAAACAGTTTCCAACGTTCCGCTGGCTGCTCGCATAGAAATTGTCATATATCTTTTTCACGAATCTGTACGACACGCTCTAGTATCTATCAAATACCATTTGCGAGCGATACCGGGGCATTAAATAGTGGAAAAAAAGTGCCATTGGATCCAGTCTTGAATTTATAAACGTTTCTCTTTCTGTAGGTTTCTGCGCTCTAATATCCTAAATTAAAATACCTCTTTTAATTGACTGATTTATAAATAGTATTTCTGTGTTCTTTTCAATCGTTCTCAAATTAAGGAAACACTCATACATTCAATGTATATGCTACTATGAGTCAAGTTATTATCCTTCTGCATGAATACAATTGTAATGAAAAGCTTCAAGTCAACATATCCGGTAAAATTACTATCTGTTCGAATCGCATACAACTGGCAGGAAACGGCGAAAAACGTGCCCTCTATCGTGTAGATTTTTGATTACACGACATCTAACGGAAAGCCCCATCCTCATGCTCGGCGAAACTTGAGCGACGAAACCGAAAAGAGGAGGAGAAACCTATAGCTCGTCTCTCTCCCCTGAGAGAGGTATAGCATACCCAATAGTTGAGTCAGGTCAGTTTGCTAGCCTTACATAAAAGAGGCTAAGTAACGACGAAGAGAAAGAAGATAGGAAACGTTATAAGATATACACACAGGATGAACAGGGCAAACCTGAAGAGAACAGTGCTGCGGGAGAAGAGAGGCATCGAGGCAAGGAGGCAAGGAGAGTAAGGGCAACAAGAGAACGGGTGGGGGCACCTGTTACAACCGACCAGACCGTTCTTTCGCTCTCCCTTTCCCTCTTTGTCGTGCACTCATCCACATGCCACTTAGGCTGTTACATTGAAATTTCTACGGAACGATCGGATATATACAGCGCTTCTAAAATGAGCGAACAAATTTTGGTTGTGTATACTACATAAACGTTTCGTCCGTAACGGGACAAGATGAACTATTCGTGCTTACTATAGACAGAAATCACTACGCTAATCGTTTAAACGATACGTACGTGTTTTGACTTGTCGATACATTTATGTATATAGGGTGTTCTAAAACAGAGAAGAAGCATTTGGCATCTAATAAGATGATCTGGTTGCTTCTAATAAAATTTCTAAAATGTTATGATTAAAAATAGAATAAATATTATTTAAATATATTTTTGTATGTGCAAAATAGGTCCTCGAGCTTTATTTTTAAATTCATATCAAGGTAAGTTTCCATATAAAAAATATAATTTGTATTTTTCAATTTTATTAAACCGAAGCAACGCTAATTTAACGTTACATGCACGCTCTATGATTGTTACAGTTACTTCACTTCCTTACGTAAGTAGTATCACTTACAAGACAACCTGGAGGAAAGTTTGAATGACAATATACAAATAGGTATGTCCATAAAAGCTTTGTGTAATTGTAGTCATCCGATAAGTTGTATTTCTCGTTTCAGCCAATTCCTGGGGGCCTTAACGATGCTCACCTTGAGGATGGGAAAAGATCCCATGGACACGGAGGGGAAAAAGAGTCCCTTTCGAGTTATAGCTATCTTTTGTTTGCGACAGAGGTTTGCAAGGATAGCTGGCAAGTTTGCAAGCGTTTAATATTGAAGTAAGTATTCACCGTTAACGGTTAGAAATGGTTTTCTTTCCTAACAGAAAGCTTCTCACACGTTCTCAAGCTACTTTGAATACTGTCACGCGAAACTAGGATGTAATTTGAACATTGGCGACGATAGCAGTGTAAACGAACAACTGTAACTACCTTCGTGAATGAGACTACAAATAATATATGCACATAATTGGATCTTAACCAGCACCCGCTAATAATCTAATCGGAGTAACTATGATGGAGATAAGTTACGTATGATTAGGTGTGGTAGGCCAGATTAAAGTTATTTGAGATTTTTCAAGGACTATTAATCGCAGATATTTCAAGGTCAGCTTCACCTTGTCAAGCGAGGTCCACATATTCCTATTGTGTTCGTGTAATATAGTTAATACTCCAAAATGCATTCCGTAAGATAAAGTAAATTTTCCTTAACTGTTCATAAACCAGGTTCATAAATATTAACAAATATTTTATTATCACGACTTGTCATCAATATTTGTATAAAACTATTCTGTAAACGATTAGCTAAAACTATGATCTATTCGTCTCGTTAAATGAATTTGGGACATACGTTAAAACAAGTAAGTATTCACAGTGATTTTATAAAACAAAAAATTCAGCATGTTTTCCTTCTAAATCAGAAAAATCTCTGTAACAAACAAAAAATGACTGCGACCTATAAAAAAGTCACTTCCGCGGCAGTGAACGTGGGATCTGTCCCCCATCGTGAAGGTAAACAAAACGCACTCGAAAAGCTTTGGTCGTTTATTTTAGAAACAGCCTGTAGAGCGCCGCTTCTCTCTGCAGCCCGTGGACAATCGACGTAACCACTCTCTCGTGCCTTTTACCGCACTTGTACGGATCCCGGACGAAGTGTAACGATGCCGAGAGATCGATAATAACCGCCGCGGTTTGGTTCCACCCGAGCCTCGTACGAGACAGGGACACTTTTTTCCTCCCCCCTCTCGACGATCCCGCTATCTCACTCTTTATCTGGCCAGCTTTCGTCATCTCTCCTCCCGTTCCTCCTCGTGGCGATTTCACGCTTTAATTACGCGACAAAAAATGACGGAAGAGCGACGACAGAGAACAAAGCCTACACAAACTTCGCTCGTGCATCCTTGTTTATACTTGTCCGCACGTTTTATTTTTTGAAACTTTTACTTTCCAAATAAATGTTTATCCTTCGATGAAAATAATGGCCATCCCTGCGTTAAAAAGAAAAAAAATTCGGAAATCGATTGTCCGTAATGGTACTTCTGATTTAACTACAAACGTTCGAGCAACTTAAGATTCGAAAATACGACACTCGTTCATTTTTCGCATTATCGCGCCATTATCAGTGCACGCGATAACATTTCTGAAGAGGTACATAGGTACGTGTGTCCGCGACGCATCTGTATCCTATCGAAGACTATGCAAGTCGTGTAATGAACCGATTTAGCTCAGCGCGCGTTATATGACAACACGCCAATACGACAAACAGGGAATATAATCAAGCAAATTTTACGAACGCTTGAAATATTGTTCTTATTTCGAATGCTCAATAATAGGTACACGCCAGATGGCTTTGTAAAAAGAAAGTGACCGGATAGTTTCGCGTTTAGGAGATGAGATGACGTTGCTTGACGAGCAAATACACCTAATCGCATATATATATCTTTCTGCGCGACCCGAGTCTAGAACAAACAATAACAAATTCATTCTTCTGACGACCTCGTGGTTCAGTATGAATCACGAATCATCGATAAGTAGTAAACCAAAGGACAACAAAATTTCTAAGCCACGCACCGTCCCACGACCCGTACGCGCGACATATTCCTTAACCGAATTGAACGCGATATATGACCCGATTATGTCCAACCGTCAGTTAACAAGCGCTAAGACTACGCATCGATCTACTACTTGACGAAACCAAATACCGAATTATAGTCGATATTTACTAGTAACATTCTGTCATAACAAATATTACATATATTATAATAAATATATATTGTGATGTACGAATTGTCAGATAATTAGCAAAGAGAACGCAGTGAAAGAAAGGGAGAGGTTAGGTCGACGACAAAGATATTCTTGCGAACCGAGAGGGCCTAAATAAAGGAAAAACGCGATTGGTCGGTGATGGTGGCGCGAAAACCGACCTCCTTCGTTAAACTGACAACGACTTAACTTTCTCGAAGGATAACGCCTTCCCGTTTCCTTTCTCCTGGACGACTGCAGGAGATGGATTTACGCGGCGCCAACGAGGAAAACGTAAATATACGCGATGCCGCGCGCATACACACGGCCAGCCGTGAGTGGGTTTCTAGTAAAAAGAAACAGAAGTGTCGCGACGTGAATACAGGTCACAACATCGCTGAATAAGCAACCGAGCGCGTGTATACCGCTGCTCTCCGCGTTCAGCAAATTACGTAAGGCCAGAACAGGAGCTCGTTTAAATACCGACACAATCAACGATGAATAAGTTACCCGTGCATGTGGCGCGCGCACCGGCGCGGTGGAACGAAATAAGGGAAACGTACGCGACGCGTTCGTTCCATATTCGCGTTAAATTCGGCGAAAGTTACGCAATCCAACATACCGCTTGGCGCCGACGTCCTTTAAGACTTGCTATTAGCCATCGAACTATGCGTACATATCGAAACTTTCCACTACTTTCGCATCATTTCTGCATTTTGCGTTTCATATTATAGTGTAAAACATTGAAAAGTACTGTTTCAATTCCCCGCCATTCTTTTCCCTTTTTCTTCCTTTATCGTGTTCATTTTGTTTGTATAATTTTATTTTTCCCATGTTAGGTGTTGTTGCTCGTCGGAAAACGCGATGTCACGCTTCTAATATTTTGCAGTCGTTCGAACCCTACATTTCAGATTAGTAGGTCGTTAGCATGCTTTATCGTTTCAAACGGAAGCTTGTTAACCAAGTCCAGACAAGAACATCGAACTCGTGGAAAAACCAAACCAGCGCCTGAGTTGAAGTTGAAGTATAAGTGGCATTGATTATGTTACAAAATATTTTTGGACTTGACTTATGCATGCGCGAAAATCCAAATATGTAAACTTCGTGGTTGTGTCATTTTTAATTTATAAATATTCCTTTTGTACATTACTTTTTAATAAATAATAAACGTGAAAAATTTATCAAGTTGTTAAACTACAGAAGGACCGTATAATTAATACTTAATCGGTGTTCGTATCATAATCTTTCTCAAAAAACAAATAAAATAACATGATCATTCTTTTTATCGTAACTCCTCGTTACTTCGCAAAACTAAGAAAAACTTTTCTTCTTGAAAATTAGAAAATGGCAAGAGAAATGACTAAAACTGGTTAAAAAATTGAAGATGGATGGAAGAAATTGGCAAATTTTTAAAAATAATCCAGTTTGTTATATTAGTTGTGAACGCTAAAACAGTCGTCTACAGCTTTATACTGTAGGAAAAGCAAGCAATATATCAAATCAATCAAAGGATGCAGGTGCACGAACACGTATAAAAGATTCACGCGACAACAGCGGGACACCAGGAAACAGGACGGAAAAAGTTGAGAACCACTAAGTGCGTTCGCGGTGTCACCCACAAGCACGAACGATAATCGTTTTCGCAAAAGTTCGCTCGAACTCTGAGGAGGATGCTAATTTGTAGCACGAACGTGGTGCGATAATTAGCGACGCGTGTAAACGCGTTCCTAAATTACGTTTCTCGCTTAAGAAAATTCTCTGGGATAGCGAACGTGTGCGTATGTAAGTCTTTCGCGTGAAAAACGCAAAACACATTAATATGGTGTATATCACGAGATAGATAGATATGGAGAAGACAGGCTGTCGACGGAAGGAGCGAGAGATACAAATGAATGATATTCTAGAAGCGTCTATCCAAATGGCGGTCAGTCGCATGATACGTACACTTAGCAGAATAAATGATTTACATCGGACTGTACTGCACCATAGACATTTCGCTCCTCCGACATACTTTTCGAATGGCAAATCAAACAATTCCAGTAACGTGATTTATTAAAATGTAAAGAGGGAACATCACGCGAACTTGATTCGAGCAAGTTCTCAGATACGTGTAAGTACCTGTGCATACACAGATGGACGAAGATTGAAAATTCTCTGCGAACGTTTCTTTTCATAAATAAAATTTCAAAGCATACAGCGCGAAGTGCTGCCACCTAGTAATAATTCATAACAATTTTCATACTCGTCTGATATGTCAGAAAATTCGCCTGGTTCGCACGTGCGTTTTATAGCGTAACCATAAACCGAAGGAAAATCGTACGATTCGTTCCACGCGGTAGTTTATCCGGTGCAGATTTATTTCGAACAAGCACCGCTATTATAGTCCTTAAGTGGCGTAATAAAACAGATAAGACGTTTAATTGCCCATTGGAATCCTACTTGAAAATTAACATATTGTAATGAACTTGCAAATTATAGTAAAGGATGTTACGCGTCGATACATACAAACAAGTATACCGAGGGAAATATGAGAAGTACGAACATGTAACGTTTCATCGGAAAGGTTGAAGCGTTGCCGAAGGTCAACGTCAAGATACGATTACACACAATTCAGTGGAAAAGAGAGTATTTAAGTGTAGAATAATAGTTCGGGTTTCGCGAGACACGAGTCGAAAATTCTGTGCAAGTTTTTAAGAATTGAAAAGTATGGATAAAAGAGGAGAAAAGATAGAATAATCGGACCAGTGGCGAGAGCGGAGGGCTGAATAAAAAGAAAGGCGCGTGGCCGTTGCTGGCGCGGCGTCTCCCGCCATATCACACTAGTCAGCACACTCGCACACTAAGTGTCATACACTCGCCATATACATATAGAGAGACGATGGAACGGTTAAACGAAGAACTATGTATGCACTGTATTGGTACGTTCAGAGTAGAGACGGAAGATAGAAACGCATACAAATACACACGCACGAACCCGCGGAATTTTCTCCGGTGCGTGTGTGCACGCATGCACCGTGCACACCAGGGGCCGCGCGAGCGACGCACACGGCGTACACTGAGCCTCTCGGCGGCGCGATCTACGTGAGAAAAACACTGACTAACCTGTCGGAGGCGATTCTCCCAGTATTCCTTGGTCCACGGTACTCCTGGGTACTCGTGTATTTTCACCGGCTACACTGCGATCACCAAACTATTCACTCTCTCACACGGCGTTCTTACGATTGTGTCTCGATCGGGGTATACGCGCGGCGCCTTGACTCTGTATTACGATTCACACGGTTCTCGCGGCGTCCACGGGTGACTTCGAGCCTCCCGTGGAACGATACTCGCTCGGATACGGGCTCTGGGGTCACGCGCGCCCGCCCGACGCCCCAGTTCTTACCGAAAATCTCTCGATTCGATGAAAAAATTGGTCGACAATGCGCGGAACTACGTTCGCGACTGTCTCCCTCGCTGGAGGAAAATGGCGGCCCCCGGCCATCCGAGTGACTCGCGCGCGCCACCGATACTCTCCGTCACCGGCCGAACATATCCGAATATCACCGATCCTTTTCGAAGCCTCTACCGAACGGTTAAGTTAAATATCCGCTGAATTTTTCCAACAATTTCCAAATATCTTTTATTCAAAATAGTCTCGTTTTCAAGATTTTGCTTATCGTTATATCTGATCACAGATGATAAATGTATTGATTTTATATTTATCGGCAGAATTGGTTTTGTTACAGGGCCATTAACTTCTTCATCCTCATATCATGCATTTAAATTATTTAATGTTTACGAAAAATTTATACGTTTTTGTAATGGAAAGAATCCATAAAAATTTTGTATTTAATTAGCATTTAAAATTAAAAAGTATGGAAATAACATGTTGATATTAGAGAATAATCGAAATAAATTTTTTTTATGGGGGATGCACATGTGATTGTTTAAGATCACGATTATTTAACTGAAACCGGAGATTATAATAAAGAATTTTTCAAAGACTCACCTTCGTATAAAATTTTGTACAATTTGCGAGGGAAAAGCTGCACATCACATTTCCAAAACATTCAACCACGCGTACGTTATTAGCATTTTCTATTCAGTTACGTTGCACTCGGGTTACACGCTTAAATTTCGTGATTGGTCAAAGCCAAAAATTAATCCGCTCCAGTGACCAATCAAAAACGCCAAGAATCATTGGCAAGAATAAGATATAACACATACGTCAAATAAGATTATTAACTTAAAGATAAATGGCAAAATTTTTTGCACTGATATTACACATGTCATAATTTTTTTCGTCGCTATAAAAGATTGCAAAATAAATTCTACTTTGATAGGAACAACGATAAATTCTTTAATTGGTAACAAATAGTTGAGTCAGGTTCAGTCACATGATTTAGCCTGAGGATCATCCCTTATTTCTATCGTTAATAGAGCCATCTATTGTAACGTTATAATACTAACGTTTTTATCATGCGTAAACAAAATGATAATTATCTCTATTAAAATAGAGCAAGAGCTTTCACCATTCTTGAAAATAGTAGCGTGTCAAATTAATTGTATTCATCATTCTGTGTATATATCCGCAATTTGTATAAAAGGAGATGAATAACTATGATACATAATAGTAAAGTATATTAGCTCTGATACAATAAATATAATTTTCTTCTAATTTTTAAGTATAACATTTCGCGTTGTTTGAGCATAACCAATATGTCAGACGTTAAAAGCCTCGAATACCCAACGTTAAAGGTACTTAATACTTTTGTGATTGTGTTATGATCTTTTTATTCATCTACATAAATTCTTTAGAAACATTCGAGATCTTTGACTATTCTTTATCACTTACGACAATTTGCCCTATTTTGTACTAACTTCACGAGTTCTATTACATTTAAATTTATGGAGATATTATTATCATTTAAATCAATAAATTAATGCAATATTGTGTTCTTAGGTTCCTTATGAGCTTCTTAACAAAAAATTTCGGTTAGCACAAAAGGTTATAGATAGGGAAGCTTCGTACGTACAAACAGCAGCTAATGAATTAATAAAGGATAATAAAACCTCTGTTCCTGCTGGAGAGATGAGCCTATTATTAGGCGGAGTTGTGGAGAAACTTCAAACTTTAAAGAGAAAGGCGCACGAATCTATTACAGAAGAGTTGCAAGCAAGCATGGTTTGCAAAAGACGTCTAGAACATTTAAAAGAACATGCCAATACAGCACCGAGCGTTGTGAATCAATGGCGCAGACAAAGGCTTGATAGGATGCTGATAGAATATTTTCTTCGTAAAGGCTATTATACAACTGCAACTAAATTAGCAGATAGTAGTGAGCTTAGAGATTTAACAAACATAGGTATGTTCAATATTAATGCTACTCAGTATTTTATGAACATAAATAATATTGCTCGTTTTGTTTCATATTTTTAGATGTTTTTATGGTATCCAGGGAAGTTGAAACGTCTTTAGCAAATCATGAAACTGCAAGGTGTGTTGGATGGTGCTATGACAATCGATCTAAGTTAAGAAAATTAGGAAGTACTATGGAATTTAATTTACGCGTGCAAGAGTTTATAGAGTTAGTAAGGCAGGATAGGAGGCTTGATGCTGTTAAACATGCTAGAAAATGTTTTACCAATTACGATGATTACCAATTGCAAGAAATTCAGTGTTGTATGGGACAATTAGCATTTCCAGCAAATACATCTCTTAGTCCATATAAAGATTTGTTAGATGAAAAGAGGTAAATATATTTACTGAATTATTCGTTATTAATTTGTATAATATATGACATGTATGTTTATAAAATATAATAATTACAGATGGGATAGATTAATTGAGCAATTCAGGCATGAAAATTATAGACTTTTCCAATTAGCGAGTCAAAGTGTTTTTACAGTAGCATTACAGGCAGGTTTATCTGCATTAAAAACACCTCAATGTTATAGTGCAAACAAAGAAGGGAGGAATCCAAATTGTCCAGTATGTAATGAAGCTCTTAACGAATTAGCTGTTCCATTGCCTTTTGCTCATTGTTCACAGTCTAGACTTGTCTGCAGTATTAGTGGAAAACCATTAAATGAATATAATCAACCAATGATGATGCCAAATGGATATGTATATGGAGAACAAGTAAATAAATTTGTTTCATATAAAATATAATTATTAATTTGCTAAATTAACTTACTATATTTTACTTTAGGCATTGGAAAAAATGGCTCAAGAAAACAATGGTACTGTAATTTGCCCAAAAACCAAAGAAGTGTTTCCGTATAAAAAGATAGAAAAAGTATATGTTATGTAAAAATTACTGACTCAAACACACAATTTGTATTATATACAATGCATCTTTCATATTCTAACTTGGAATATTTACTGTTTAATACTGTATACCGATATTAACAAATGGAATAACTTCTATTTTTAAGGAAATATTTTTTTGCAAATTTTATTTGTGATCATCTACTAGAATAAAATGTGATACATATGAATAATGTGTGTTATGGAAAACGTTCTAATTTTTCGACATAAAAAGATATAAGAATTACTATGATACTGTAAGTGGTTATTAAACATGAAATCAGATTTTTGTCCTTACTCATTTATTTAACATCATTTCTACAATAAATTGAACAATTAAAACAATTCCATAAACCTACGTTTCAAGACGCATTTTTTTGTAATGCTTGAACTTTGTAAGTATATTACAGTGACTTGTATTTATATTTATACTTTGCATGCCCAAAAATTTTACCATAGTAATGGTAAGATTTATGTTGTAACATTGACATAATCTGGCTCCTACTTTGTTATAGAACTTTTGTGGTTTCTTTCTCATGTAAAAAACAGATGTACCACCATTCAAATATTTTTTAAAGTGAATAATTGTATTTCTTAATGAAGAAAGTCTAATCTACCTAATGATATGCATTAAGCAATTTTAGATGAAATATGTCCACAAGTTAATTGATATAAAAATATCCCTTCTACGTTCTACCAGCTTTAAGTTCAATGATTTTCCAATCATTGGTTTTATTGAATTTTATTTATAATTTATTGTCTGAATTGCTTTATGCAGAGGATTGTCCTTCTAGGAATTCGGATTCTATATTTTAGAATAAAATTTGTGGTCAACCTGGGGTACAATATTTGAGGTAATTTAAGGTTTACCATTAGCAAGATTTGTTTATATATACACACGCACGCACGCACGCACGCACGCACGCACACACACACACACACACATATGATTCTGATAATTTAGCTGAGCATAATTTGAAAGTGTATAGGAATATTAGTTATAATTGTATGTATGAGTTGATAGAAATAGAGCATAAACAGTATTATAAACAGTAAAACAGTATAGCTTACAAGATGGTGTATACAATAAAAATGCAGATTTATAATTATTACATGTTATTACATGTAGAAGCACTTAGACAATATTTACAGATCTTACTAACTGTACCAAAACAGAAGTTCATACTTAATGATATATACTTTTCTTTTTTTTTTGTTATAATGAAAATAACATGTGTACACATGTACATATGAGTTAATATATGTAATAAAATCAATTAAAAGTAACTATATCTTTAATTTTGTCAGATAATAATTTCACGTTTATTATAAATAAGGATAAACAATAAATAATAAAATAGTATACATTATAAAGTAATAATAAGAGAACGTGTCTTTCCATTAGATGTAAACAAATAGTAGGTCATGTTATAAGTAATATCGTTTCTTATCTTACTTTAGATAAACATGCGTATCGTGTTCCGCTGAGGTGTTTTTATAGGAACTTCTCCCTTTGTTTCTCTCTAATTATTGAAACAGATTGATATTTTTCACATTAGAGGAAGTTATAGGATGAGTGTCAGCGAAAACCATTTGCGGCATTGTATGCTATACAAACTTAAGAAAGGCAGTACAACTAAGGATACTGTTAAAAATGTTTGTAAAATATACAGCGAGCACGTTTTAAATGTAAGAAAATGTCAAAAATGGTTTCCGAAATTTCGGTATGACATTTTTGAATTTTCTAATGAACACAGGTTCGGTTAAAGAGTAACGTTTGATGTCGAAGCATTAAAGGCTGTGATTGAAGCAGAACCTCTTTAGACTGCTAAGGAAATAGTAGGTAAATGCATACATCGATGATTAAAGGTAAACGTAAGTATTAATTTTTTTCACTGCAAGTTGCAGTCAAAACGCGGCATTACTTATGCTATGACCTAATATATTTCGTAAGTATATGAAATAAATATTATGTTAGAATCTTAATAAACTCGTTAAACATTATAATATTTCAATTTTACACATTACCTTAGTCTTCTTTTTAATATACAGTATGTTGATTGAACAAAAAGCATAGCAAGCACATGATATTACATATAACATGGTAAACATGTAAAAATATGTTTAAATGAGAAAAAAGTCATAATTAGAAATACAAAACAAAGTAAATAAAACAAACACATATTATTGTCTTGCATTTTATCGAGATTGACATTAATCATATCATTTTCAAATTACTTTCGTTTTGTAGAACATTTTGAGTTATTTGAAAAGACAAACGCTAATTATCTAATATATTAATAAAAAAGAATTTTTAATAAAAAAAATGACGTATAAAACTAATACTAAAATCATATAAAACACAAGATGTGTTTATAATACAAATATACTTACAAATGTACCTTATAATAACGTTTGTAAAGATATATATAAAACAACATATTACTGAAAATCAGAATATAAACATACAAAATATAATGAAACAATTAAAAATTGATGATTAAAAATTATGAAGAATTACTCTGTGCAAAGTATTTATGTACTTTGGAAAAAATATTTTAATATGCTCTTTAAATGCACGTGTGTGTGTTTCAACATGATAGATATTTTTAATTATTCGCTATAATCAGAACATTACTAAGCATTTAACAAAGAAGAAAATGATTTTTCATTTCAACATCTTTGTTTTCTAAATAGGATATAGCTCAGTCCTAAATTTTGTTAAATTGTTAGTATGAAAAGTTTACAAACCACAGTCTTATTATAAATTTGGTCTATGTAAATAACAATTATTAATTGTACAGATCTTTTATGTGCTTATTTTAGCGGCTTCGAGTTAACTGATGCATGTGAAAAAAGTTAATAATATTTGGATATTAAGGCTTATTGGTCCAATTTAGTATTAATAGTTGCATTAGGGCAGTGATTAAATATTAATCTCACAACTATGAACTTGATGCGATAACAGAGATTTCTATCTTTTTTTTCTTCAGATTTTAAATATTCCATTATGAAATATTTGTTTTCAACAATACAAATTCGATTCTTTGAGGTATTATTTAATGTTTGTATTTCTTTTTCTTTTTTATATTGTAACAATAAAATTCATAGCATTTAAATAAGTATGAATCAAACAAATAAAAATTATTAACATCTTACTTTGCCAGATCATCTTATAATAAAAATTTTCAGCTTCATCATTAAGTGTAGAGAAATCTATTAAATTCATTTAATATAATAAATAAAATAATGTCAAAATTAAATTGTACTTTATATTGATGAACTTTCATCTTATTCTTTTCCTTGTGCTCATCTTCTTTTGATTCTCCTATCAAGTGAATGTCTTTAAACATGGATTAATATTTTATTATTGAATGTTGTATGTATTAAGATAATTCAAATGATATATTTGCTACCAAGATGGGCATAACCATAGAAAATAATATTCCAGTAAAGAGCCCTGTGATTAATGACGCTGCCCCAAACATACCAGCTGTTGCCATATATTCAGAATCTACCATTCTAAAATAAAAATTCGCTCTCTAATATGTTTTAATGTTAAAGATTAAAGAAGGAAAAAAGATCTTATTTTTTCTTATTGTATAAATCTCACCTCGGACAATACATCATGGATAAAGAGGAAAAATAGCCACTACTTATTCCCATTGTAACAGCAATTAGAAAATAAATCCAGTCATTACTAATGTACACTGGTAATATTCTTGAAACACCACTTGGTTTGTAATTACAGAATAAAAACAATGGTATATACAAAACACGTAAAAGAACTGGTATTATTAAGTACTTTTTACTAGGCTACAAAGAAAAAAAAAATAGTGATTTAAAAATTAGTTTCTGCGTTTATTATATAACGAATTTCGATTAAAAATTTACTCACCCACTGAACCAACGATGCGATTGAACTACCAATGAGAGCAGTAACGTTGAACGTGAGAAAACACATGACAGTACTGTAATAATTTGATGAAACTATAAAATTAGGATCAGAACGCACTATGTCAGATTGAACAGATGGAAATAGAGAAAGAGTTACGAAAAAGATGAAAAATGTGTTAAAACACTGAGGAAAACATTGTTTAAATATTTTCCAGTATGGCGGTGTGTTATGTTTGTCTCTTGCATTATTTTCTAATTGCCTTTTATTTATTCCTTTCTGATGTAATAATTCACGATGTCGGTAAAATCTCTACAATCAATAACAATTCATGTAGAACATTATACTTAATTTATAATAAAATTGATAAGAAAATTGTAAATCTTACATTTATCGGAAGTGCAAAATATGTATCAAAGCATGCAAGAAGAATAAACAGAGCAGTTATAAAGTAATATATTGCCGCAGTCCGAGGATTTGGTGCCATATATTGAGCAAGGAAGTTAATCATCGCTGTAAATGTTCCACTTATATTCTGAAAGTAACATAAGAGTAATATAGTTGAATATGTACATATTACATAAAGTTTTATATCACAAAACTGTACAAGTTGGTGTTTACCGAGCCTAAGATAACAGCTCCTGTGTACTTTGTGGGTAACTTTGCCACCATACCAAATACAGAGTTTTGGTAAATTCCATTAGCAGCTGAAAGGTATTTCATAAATAAAAATTAGTATTATGCGGATGTGAATGTTCTTAGAAAGTACATTTAACGCTAAGTAAAAAAGTGGCTTATAATTTAAAACCAATGTGGTCTCTAATTGCAAAATACAAATATAATTTATTTAAAGTACATAAATGACTGTTATTTTGGAATTTCTGCAAAAATAATTTTATCTTACTGTTTAATATAATAACAGAAATCATGGTAATCCAGAAAAAGACACCTGGCCAACCAGAGCTATCAGTCATTGCCAAAATAACGGTACATACAAATATTAAAACTTGTATGAAGATGCCCCATACTATACGTGTTGTCAAATTGCCACTAAAAGAATTAAAAAATTGTCTTTAAATACAGATACTTGATTCTCATTAAGTATCTGTAGATTATCACATGATGATAAAGACTATCATATACAATGAAAATGCACTAGAGAATATGTTTTTCAGAAATATTAGAAGATAACACGTATATAAGACATTAATTTGAAATTATACAAAATATACACACCCAAATTGCATAAATACATTTAACCAATTAAATAGTAGATTTGGTATTTGTGCTGCAAATCCTAAGTATGCAAGAAAATTTGTGGCATAGTTTGATTGAATTCCTGTATATTCTTCAGATAATTTGTAATTAACAAAATACTAGAAGAATAATTAATTTCATCAAAAATTTATAACCTATGTAAAATTAGTGATAAAAAGTGAAAAAATATGCTTTAAAGACTCGTACATTTTTTGCTGTTATGAACATATTCCATGGCATTAAGATACCAATTCCATGAAGTACCATTATGCAGAATACTATGTTTAATCTAAAATTATATAAATAAGCAATTAGAATTAAAATTTTTAATAAATTATAATAAATTACATTGAAAGTATGAAATTTTATTTATATACATACCTATCTTTAGGAGGATTTAATTCAAGGTCTGCTTGATCCATTGTAACTCCTCTAAAATTTAATTCATCATCAGGTCTGCCTGTACCTTCCCAACCAGGAGAAAGACGAACAGGCTCAGTACCTACAATAAAAGATCTAGTTTCACAATATGATTTAGGCAATATATATACGTGCAAATTTAATGATACTGCAGTTAGAGCTATCTTTAGAACGCTTTACTAATGCTCCAATTTAAAGCAATTTATTAATTTAGTGATCATAATACAAACACTTGATATATACGTTACACTCTCATACGATTTAATATTTGTATCTTAGATTTATATACCACAGAGGATAAAAAGAATATATAACAGCACTACATATCGCATAAATATTACGTTTATATTTCGCAAGAAATAAAATATTAATTACCAGCTGGTACACGATCTTTAAAAGTGTTATACGAAGATTTAATGTAACCTGGGAACATTGATATAAAATTTATTTTACTTGTATTCCATATTTGCTTAAATTATACCCCTGTATAACATACATAAGGTCATGCTGTAAACACACTATAGAATAACAAAAAATGCCATAAAATTATTATTATCAGGCACATAGCGTCAATTATTAAAATATAATTATAATATTAATTGATTAACTGATGATAATTATGATAATAACACAAAAAATATATGTGTATATATATATATATATTATTTGTACTTTTCGTTTCTTGGTAAGATATGTTTATATTTAGTTTGCATCAGCTCTGTGTCAGCAAAAAAATAATGTTCTATATAAAACAAGATACCTTTGTACATATAATATGCATACGATATACTTCTTCCATACATGCAATTTAATAATATGTATTTTAAAGCATCGTAGATAAAAGTTATTGCAAAGAATTATTGAAAACATAGGAATTTTTATTATTTCATTTCACTTATCTCAATATGCAAGTACAAAAAATTTTGCTTACGATAGAAAGATAATTAGGAAGAAACAAGCCTTTATGTTTATTTTTTGTCATTTTTTCCTACATTTCTTTTTTCAAAGTTAGTTATCTGTGTAAAGCAGAATAGCGAAAAGATCAAAAACTAAAGATAACTAAATAATATTTTTAAATGAAGTTTTAACAGAAAATCACGTATAAACTTCAGATGCTTTATATACTTAGAAAAATGAACGTTTTTGTATTACTTTCCAAAGTAAAATAATATTGATAAATTAAATTAAATATATCAGTTAAATATATGAAAAAATAAAAAAAGATACAGTATCAAATGATTCTAATATAATAATTATATAATAATATTCGGTAGTAATTAATATTTAAACATATATAACATGTAAAAATAATACTTAACATTTCATAATATACTACTCTTTTTAAAAATGAATCTAAAATCAAAGTGAATTTTATGAATCTTCACTGCCGAGAGACCGGTTTGGTGGAATATTTGTGATAAAAATAAAAAAAAGGAAGGTGCACGTTTGTAAGAAGGGTAAAGCTGTAAGTATTCAAAATATAGTAGTAAGGCTGAGACGATCAACGTTCGAAAGTGTGAAGAAAATAGATGCGATAAAGAAGGGAATTAGTATATACCTTTCGTGGGCACAATGCGTGTTCCATTCGAATCTTTTAACAAAGTTTGTTCCTCGGGGCCGACACTAAATTCCTTCTTCGTGTAACTACCCGCCATTTTTTCGCAGTTTGTAAAATTAAATCAAATTAAGAACTGTTGCAATATTGAGGGTTAATATACTTCACGTGTTAGTGAAGGGTGTTAAAGTGGAGATGAATCTGCTATAATTGTTTCGTCTGAATACGGTTTCGGTTTTGCCAAATAGTAGACGGATGTTCAAAATTCAAATAATCATTGGAAAACTTGAATTGCGAGAAGGTATTTAATTGACATTTGCAGAGTTCTCCCAATTACTGTCGAATTCCGTATCTGGTGAAAATACTTTACGAATTTAGTGTCGGGATCACTGCATATTCGATAGTTAAGGCTTCAAAGTTATGAATAGAACTGTTCCCCAACGTGCAAGACATACCATCTTTCTGCTTTATTTTTATAGGTTAAGATAAGATAGGGGTTAGAGTTCGTCAAGCGAGCTCCACGCTGCGCGGAGATTCAGGAATAACCACGAACTAGTTCAAGATGTTGTGATACGCGCGCACATCTATAATATTCAAATCAACAAACAGAAAAAATCTAACATGATGGACGCAATTGGCAAGACTAATGTAAGACAATTATTCCTCCTTGACTGATACATGTACATTATTGTACATATTTATATCGGTATTTCATTGGATATTTTTGTACGTGAGATACCTCTTTTTTTAAATATTGCTAATATATTCTATATTTAAAATTGAAAAGTTTTTATATTTACGTGAATAAAAAGGAACAAAATGATATCATAGTTTCCATTTTATACACCCAAACATAAAATTGTAAAGTTTTATTTTTAAATTCTTTCAATACATACTATTGCATTTTTATGAGTGTAATTTTTAAAATGGCAGCCATGAATAATTTTTTTTAAAATCTTTTATTAGCTCCAAGTTTCAACTTGATACCGATCTTCATTTTCTAAACGTTTAACAAAATTTTCTGCTTCTTCTTCAGTTGATCTTGTCATTTGTTTGATTAAATCAATAAATTCTTCACGAACACAATTTGGCATATTTTTAGAATTACCTGCTAGGTAAATATTACCATTTCTACTAAGAAATTCCCAACAAAGTTGTTTCTGACTACGTATAACATGTTGTACGTATCTAAAATATTAACAAAAATTTAGTTACCTAAGATGAAAATAACACATTTAAGTGATTAATTTACATATTTAAAGAGTATTTATTTACATTTTATGCTCTTGATCTCGAGAAAACGCACAGAATAAATTTAAACCTTTTTGCAGTGATAAATACTCAAAATCATCTTTACAATGGTAATCTTTTTTCTTGTTTCTACACCCAAAAAAGAGGACACAATCATTTAAATTATCATCCAATGCACATTTATCTAATATAGCTGAACGAAATGGTGCAATTCCTGTTCCAGGACCGATAAATATCATTGGCTTATTGTACTCAAATTTAAATGTTCCTTTCTGTATCCAAAATATTATCCTGTCTTCCTTTTTCAAACTCGCCAACCAATTAGAACACAATCCATATCTGGGCTCCAATAGTTTTGTTTTATACTTCACTACAGCTACTAAGAGATGAATTTCATGTTCAGTAATCCTTAAACTTGAAGCTATGCTAAATGCACGAGGTTTTATAGGAGACATAATTTCGAATAATAATTTTACGTTTAATTTACTAGTTGTATGTGGAAAGTCTGCTAGTAATTCTAAAATAGTTCTTCTTGGCCTATTGATGTAATTATATAGTTCTTCTTGACCACTTGCTGTTGCAAATTCATCTAACTTCTCCTTCTCTAATTCATTTTCACTGATGAGAGATAACAGTTGCATCGTAGATCTGCGTGGCTTAAAGCTTAAATCCCAATACTGCTCTACAATTTGGTGTAAAGTTAGAATCTGCTTTAGAACATTAGGTACTTTAATTTCCTTTTCAGTTACTTGAATTAACATATCCGGATTTAATTTCACATTATTATCATTTAATACATTAAAAAATTTTTCAATTTGTTTTTGAGAATTCTTGGGTCTAACATACACTATGTCTCCAGGTTGGTAATTAATGTTATCTGATCTAAATTTAATTAATCTAACATCTTGAAAATGATCTTGTGCAGTAGTTCTTATATTTTCAATTATTGTACCTACTTTCACTTCATTATTTGTAAATACTTCTTTCATGAAAATATTATGAACTAAGCAATGTTCATTATTCATGGAATTTCTGTCTCTCTCTGATATATGAAATCTCTCAATTATGTTATTTTTATTATTAATCAAATCTATTATGGAAATATTAAATGTATTTCCAACTTTCATCCACATTTCTTCTAGCCAAGAATCAACAACAGCATCAATTCCTAAATCATGTTGATCATCTGCTAGCCCAATAGGTAACAGTTCTTTTGCACCTAGTTGCATTAATCTTCTGTTTAACTTTTTTGCTGCGAAATTAAATTTTTGATAGGAACTGTCACCTAAGCCTAACACTCCATACTTTACATTAGCAAGCAATGTTGTTGGCAGATTTTTTCGTAATAGAAGTCTCCAGAATTGTCTCATATTATTAGGAGGATCTCCTTGGCCTGTGGTTGCGACCACAAACACTATCATTTTTTCTGTATCAAGATTTTGAATGTTATAATCATTCATTGCAAAGACATTGCTTTCCAGGCCTTTTCTGAAATAAAATCGAGGAGACATGTAAAAGATATTGTATTCTTAATATTAACATCATTAATTATATTACAAAATAACATTGATAAAGTTCTTAATGCTAATTAATGATTTCAAACTTTCTAATTGCGAAACAATATACATATATTTCTATATATACAATAGAGGGAAGGACAATAACAAAACCTTTTGGCAGTTTTCCAAATTTGTTCAGCCACATCTTGTGCAGTACCTGTCTCACTACCGTACAATATCGTGATCCTCATAACGTTCTTTGTCGTAAACAAATTTCGAGTGTAAGTTTTCTAGTAGAAAAAGAGTTGTATCGTGTCACGAGATACCGCTATGTTACCAATTTTCAGCTGTTACACCGTGACGTCATTGGTCGTTTAGCAGACGATATCCGAAGAAACGTAAGTTTCACGAACAGGGTATGTAAACTGTAAAAAGTAAATATAATTGTTTTGTTCCGCGTTAAATGTATTTCGCGTATGGTAATGGTCTTACTTAATCAAATGTCAAGGATAGGTGTCTAGGCTAAGCCCCATTTGGCGCTTAGCCCAGGATATTTATAAATAAAAAATAGCTTCCCGTGTGCATTGCGTGAACGAATGGTTTATTATGACTATTCTATACCATAATTATGCCACTCAACAACTGCTTCTATAATATTTCTATCTTGGTGAATTTACATATTTTTATACGCCAGAAGAGTAATAGAACGCTTTGAAATCGGTACAAAATCCAAAAACGAAAGAAAGAAAAGCTCGTAGTGCATCTTAAAAACCGGAAGCTGACATGATATCAGTATAACCATAATAGAAAATATTCGGAACTATTTGTAATATTTTACGAGGAAATTATTCGCGTACATGTGTTAATCACCTTCGCGAACAGGTTAATTTGAGAGAAATGAGCGGGTTGCGGTTAGGATGCCCGTGGATGAACCGTGTGACGTAACTATGTGAAATGTCGAGTTTTTACAGATGAAGTGACGTTGGTAGCACTGACATCTGTTTGCGGATGATTGTCAAAACCTATTTTCTCAACGAAGTCCGCAGTTTTGCATGCCAGTATCGTAGGAAAACATCATGACTGTGTTTGATTCGTAAAAAGAAAAGAGGCGCAAAGTGCAGCCGCGAGAAAGATAGCGCGTCTGTTTTGGAGGAGTGAGTGAGTGCAGAGAAAGGTTTCTCGTTTCGTTTCACTCGTCGCGTTTCACCCGTTCGACGAGTGACGTGCCTCGGGTCTTCGTCGGTGGGGAAGAAGATTGTACTTGGATTTTAACGCAAATAGAGAAGACGCGGGCTTTCGTCCTCGCGAAAAATTTATCACGCGACTGTGCGTCTTAACCTTTTCTATTGTTTAAATGCAATTAAAGTGGGCTGCTGGCCATAGTGTGTGATTCCTGCGGATCGACGACTGTCCTCACGTCACTTTCGCAGCGATCGACCGATGCATAGTACTTCGATGGAGCTTATTCGCGCGTGACACCAACTTTCGGGACACCAGGCTCGACTTTCGCCAGGTAGCCCCAATTCCGATCTACCACGTGTTATAAGCTTTGCTTTGTTTCGGATATTGTATTCACATTTATCCTTGACGCGACGCTTGCACGACATAAAAGCTCACAGAGGTCAGTCACATTTTAAACTTCGATTACAGTTTACCGCGTTTTGGTTTTGAAACACTTAGCTTCGCCAACGAATTCAATGTCACGCTTCCCTAGAAACATTCGTTCGCACACTGTCATTATTCTTACCATATATATTATTTGTATGTGATTAATGTCTATCCAGTGTAAATAAAGGAACTCTTAATTAGTTTTTTTCTTACCTTATGTTATTTTGCGGATGTGTATTCTTGTGTTAAGATTACGAAATTATCTTTGTTAATAAAGTTGACAATGCTTGATTTTGTTTAATGTTATATACATTTGTTTATACACATCATGTTCTTTTCTTCATTAGTCATACCTTTTCTTTTTTCTTTGCAGATTTTGGTAGCTGTCTACATTTACATTACTGTGGCAGCTTTTATTTTCCTACATATGATCAACATGTTTACCATATGACATGAACTTCATTTTATGACAAGTACATAATATCACTAATATTTATGGAAATTATCTTTGCGTCACATTTTATGACACAAAATATGAAAAATTTTATTACATGCAATAACGATTTAACAAGTATTTAATATAACTTTTGACACCACATTTATGCTTTATAAATATTTTTAAGTAGTGTATGAACATCACATTGTCTATGCATTAAAGACAATAATATTCACATAATAAAGGGCCATATAGAGAAAATGAATAGCAGGCTTGAAGAACAGGAGTCGAAATGGACATGTGAATATTGTACATACGAGAATTGGCCTTCATCATTGAAATGCACAATGTGCAGAGGTGCCAAGCCTTTATTAGGGGAGGATATCTATCGCCTACGAGATCCAAGTCCACAAAGGTCTGGATCAAACGTCGCATCTGGTCCAGTAACTCATTTAAGTCCAACAGATTCTTACAATCTTAGTTCTCAAAATGTACCATTGGGAAAGTGGTCTTGTGCAATGTGTACCTATCTTAATTATCAAAATACCACACGTTGTGTTCAGTGTGGAAATAGGAAACCTACAGGTCTCAATCAATCAATACACTCCGTAGCCTCGAATTTGCACGAACACCTAGCACCTCTTAGGCTAGGAGATCCACCGCCAAACTCAGGATCAAATCCTCCTCCAATAAACTTACACCCAGAAAGATATTATAACTTACAAGCAAATTTACATCCCGAGAAGTGGTCTTGTCTTGTGTGTACTTATGAAAATTGGCCGAAAGCCACAAAGTGTGTGATGTGTGGTAATCCTAAAGAAAAAGATAAAAGAGACAGAACAACCAATAACATGGGTATTATTTTACCAAGTCCAGAAAGGGATCATAGCCAGCGTAACTTACCTTCTCCACCTCATGCACCTTATATTCATCAAACCCAGAGGGATGAGAATTTGGCTGTGGGACGAAGGTAAATTTATTTTTTACATTTGTTGAGAATGATTGATTATTAATCAGAATTTGATTGGTAGAATTAGCGAGATAATTGAAGTTTATTATAAGTTTTCTTATATTGTAGGAATTCACATAGATATCCTGATAGCAGAAATGACAATTTGTCAACTCCTCAATCCCCTAATAATTGTGACTATGAGCGTAGACTAAAACAGTTAAGGCGTCATACTGATTGGTGCTGGTTAAATGCGTGTCTTGGCATTGTGGAAGGTGACAATGCTCCTGTTGAAGCTTATTTGGCAAGTGGTGGTGATCCTGCTCGTCAATTGACGCATTCAGAAGTTCTGCTTCTAAATAGAAGTAGTGCTTTTGATGTTGGACATACCTTAGTACATTTAGCTATTAGGTCTGTGGGAAGTAATTTTTGACAAAGGATTTCTTTATGAAGCTATTTTAGCTTATTTTATATAATTACATGAGCGTATATATTCTTTGGCGATGTTTCAACTTGTTCATTACACGTGTAGCAAAGTAAATCAACTATCATTGAGAAAGACACAGTTTCCAAATTGTTCTTTACACAATTTTATTATACTTTTGACAGATTTCAAAGAGAGGATATACTAGCAACATTATTATCACAAATTGAGGGTTCTGGATCTGGAGTAAAAAGAGTACCAAGTTATGTTGCACCAGATTTGGCTGCTCAAATTCGCAGACATGTCACTAATAGTATCCGGTTACGCAAGGGTTCTTTCCCATGTTATTTTGTCACTGATATAGCTACGTTTGCTTTGCCTGCTGAGGTTACTATAACAATATAATTCTTTCTTTGGGATATTATGGGATATTAGAGATATTAGTCCGTTAAAGATATCGATTTCTAGATATAACGTAGGTTACATAAATAATATTTAAGCATAAAATTACTTATTAGGTTGAAGATTTACCAAGTATAGTGCAAGAACAGATGCTGGAAGAGTTATTAGATAAAGAAGCTCAACAACAATTAGAAGGTGGTGGCGGAGAACCACCAGCGTTAAATTGGTCTTTAGAAATTACCGAACGTTTAGGAAGTCGTTTACATGCACTTTGGAATAGATCCGCCGGAGATTGTTTATTAGATTCCGCTATGCAAGCTACTTGGGGTGTTTTCGATCGAGATAATGCTTTAAGAAGAGCTCTTGCCGATACTTTACAACAAGCTGGTCAATTGTAAGCAATTATTACGTCAATATTTTTTATACGTTGTTTTACAAATGTCATAACAACACGTGTATTTTTATTAATCTAGTTTTTACCCTCGATGGAGAGAATACGAAGCATCTCAAGCATCTAGAATGTTGGATTTTACATTAGAAGAGACTCAATGGCAAGAAGATTGGGAAAGCTTATTAGCGACAGCTGCTCAACCAGGAAGTGCTCTAGAACAGTTACATGTATTTGCTCTTGCCCATATTTTAAGGCGACCTATTATTGTTTATGGGGTTAAATACGTCAAAAGTTTTAGGGGAGAAGATATAGGTAAGTATTCATTGCGACGAAAGTAACATTATTCATGAGATTATTACGTAATTAAATAATATAATTTAATACAGGTTACGCAAGATTCGAAGGTGTTTATCTTCCACTTTTATGGGAACCTTCGTTTTGTATTCGCTCACCTATTGCTTTGGGTTACACACGTGGTCATTTCACAGCTTTAGTTCCCATCGAGCCGTACACATCGTCTAGAATACCACCTCTTTCGTCTCATGGTGGCGTAGGCTTGGGTGGTGGTAACGGTCCGCTTCAACAGCTGCAAATACAGATGCAGACCACATTCATGCCTTTAATGGACCGAGAACATAAACTTTTACCAATACATTTTTTGAGTCTAGAAGAAGTAGGCCGAGAAGAATCCATTTTAAAGGAATGGCTTGATGTATGCAGGACCGAAGGTGGTATTCTTGTTGCGCAACAAAAACTACACAAAAGACCCTTATTAGTGGCACAAATGCTAGAAGAATGGCTAAATCATTATCGGAGACTCGCGTGAGTGACTTTATTCCTTTTTTTAAACGTCGTTTGCTCGATTCGGATTTCGATCTACGCATAGATGTAAATTAATTTTCGTCTTTACAGTCAAACTAACAACGCACCCTTTTTGAGACCAGCAGTTTTACAAGATTACAGTAGCGATGGAGACACAGAAGATGAATAACAAGGTGGAATCGTTTAAGTTATTGAAATTCAACCGAGAAGACTTTTTCTATAATTTCCCTAAAACTAATTGTGACGCAAGATCTCAGAGATTCGCAGCTTTCTGAATACAGCAGAAAGAAGTGTATGAATGTTATAACACACGCATTCATTGGCAATGTATCATTTTTAAATGATCTTTGTACATTAATATCGATCACCGAACCACTGAACCACTCACTGAACATCTAAAATTCCATCGATTCGTACTATTTAATTATATCGGATGTTCATTCATCTTTACAAGTAGTTGCTGTATTATTCTATTGTTATTTAATCAGGAGACTGCGCAATAAGTAGTTTCGTTGCCAAAGTGCGATTCTGGGTATCAAAGCAGTAAGTTAACAAGTGAAATTTTTGTTACAGCTAATATCGTTTCTATTAGAGTTAGTTTCTTCATTTAATAAGTTGATTATTACCGAGAATATGTAATATTAATCTTCACAATATGTTTATAACTAGAAAGTTATTAAACTGTTGTGTCCCTAACATTAATAAGAGTTCCTTCAACATGCGGCGACCAAGCGTAGGTTATAATTTACCTTCCAAAACATCAAGTCTACCTTAGTCTCCTTTTGATTGCTCTCATGTTCACGAATAGCGAAGCCTACATAATGCCTACATAAGACCTACATAATCACAGATTCACGTCTTAACGTTCTTCGATAACCACCAATAGCGTGAAAAGTCATCTGTAAGTAATTGTATTACAAAAATTTGAGAAATCCAACATCAAGACAGAGTTCTTAGTTTCCAACGCTTATATATAATTAGCGTAAGTTTATGTTCATTATTTAAAGGGGAAAATGTAACAGTCAGCATGTCAGCACTTAACATTAGCAATTCCATTGTAATCTCTCTGAGTTTCTTGGAGTTAGTAATTGGTAGTAGGCTCGAAGCTGAAAAACGATAAACGTTCGAAATATGTATGGTAGATATTCTTCTGCTTCTGTGTGTCAGTTTCGATAGATCTGGATCCAGTTTGTGATCTCGTTAAACACTTTGAGAGATAAAGATTTGGTCTCTATCTCACCGTTAAAATATGTACGAATAATTGTATGTTTCGGATTTAAAATTCATAATGGGGTAAAAAAGGAAATCACGTTTAAGTTATAACTAAGCAGATGCAATGCAGAGAGCATTGATAACTTGTTTTTTGGTTGTTTTCACGAAATGTGTCACATAAATTGTGCAAAATACATCGGTGTTATTATATTTATAGGAAGTAAAGGAATTAAGGATAAAAGGATTCTCGTTTGTTAGTTGTACGAAAAAGAGAAAAAAGAAAAAAAAAGAAAAAGAAAGGAAAAAAGAAAAAAGATATTCGACGAAGAATATAAAGTAGATATTTGTAAAGGTCATTGGTCACACATTTTGTCTGATCGTACGTGCGAAAGTACTCGAAGATTCTGGTACGGATCATGTGATTTTTAAAGATAAGTAAACCTAAGGGCCGGATAAATAATTCTGTAATCGTCCTTCGATCATTTGTTAACTCTGAGCTGTGTTAATATTAATGTAAATGTGAGACGGCGACGAAGTCGAGTAGCAGCGACACTTTTCTCTGGCTAGAGGCAGAGCGGAGCGTTGTAGTTTTTCCGTGGCCGCTTCCGGTATGCGTAAACGTAAATAAAGTATCAGTTAAGCTGTACTTTCTTTTGCGTGGACGGAAATGAAAAAAAAAAAAAAAGAAAAAGAAGCATATAACGAAAGGAAGAGGAGTAAAGAGAAGAAGGAAACGAAGAAGAAAACAAAGACGAGAATGAAGAATGCGAAGAAGGAGATAAAAGTATAATAAAAAAAGAGCGATATTGTGCGAGTGGAGCGATGGAACGCATGGTGCGTGATCATCACGAACGTAGCAGTAAAATAGAACTTTTATAAAACAAGGTAAAAAGGAAAAAGCGAATATGAGAAGAGAGAAACAAGTAGTACTATTTAAGTACCAAATTATATGCCTGGTGTGTGTGAGTGTATATAATACATAATTATATACACTGTATATGTATATGTATATGTATATGTATATGTATATACACATATACTGTAATACGAGGTATTCGCGAATGGACAAAGATTTAATGGTAACTAGCTCGGCCAAATAACGAACCCTAATCAAAAAAGTACAAAAAATCGTAAGAGGGAAATGATAACGTTTCTTTATGAAAACGTGTTATTATTACACATGTGGTATCGCTTAAAGTTTAGTCTCGTTTTTACTAATTCTAATGTAGCCTCTAGTCCTTTTTAGCACCGTCGTTTTTTCTAATCACAGGCTCAGCATGTGATTTAATTATTGCGTGATTATCCGAAGGGCAGGATACGGACGTTCGGATAGAAAGAAGAATATTTCACAAGTCAATTGCAAAAAATAAAATTAGAAGAAAAAGCAAATGTTTAACGAAGTAACACCGTGTCGATTGAGTAACGATTCTATCGTCATTGTTGTACTTGTAACTTTTCTTCCGTTTGTTCTTTATCTTTTTTATTTCCTCTTTTTCATTGCGGTCTCATTTACGCGAATTTAAGCGCTAAGAGTAGTAGGTGATTATCTTTTATCTATGCAAGTGAGAAAAGATGAAACATTCTCGAGACACGGCGTTACGTACGGTGGAATTACGATGTAAAAAGGAGATCAACAAAAAGAAAACAAAAAAGACGCTCTGGTGGTGTATTTTCTTTCCCCTCGTTAACATGTAAGTGTTTTTCGCCCGTGTTGCCAGAATTTACTCTTGGCAGGTGATAAAAGAAAAAAATGGATATAAAGATTTAAGAATTTAATTGAAATCAGATAGAAGTTTATATTAATATAGAATATATCAAATAGATTATATTAAATATATAATATATCGATGTACAATAATTCTAAATGACGATTTATTATTATAATTGCTATGATGATCATACTATATTATATGTTATATTATGTTACTATCATTATTATTATTATTATTATTATTACTACTATTACTATTACTATTATTATTACTATTACTATTATTATTATTATTATTATTATTAATATTATTATCATCGTCTTTGTCATCATCATCATCGTCATTATTATTATTATTATTATTATTATTATTATCATTACTATTATTATCATCATCAACAATATTAAATCCGTAATAAGAATTACCGAGATGGATCAATCAAGTTTACGTTGCTTTATGCCCTTGGATCTCGACGATCATACGCGCGAAGCGTTTTTGATTAACGATCTCATTTGGAAATCTCTGATACATACATAGTAGATCACGTCTTCAAATCGATCCTTGGATGCGACAAAAACGTTTGCATCTTTAAAGCTACAATTTTCTGTTAAAAATTGACGGTATGGTTAATAATATTTGTTGCGTCGAGAGATCAATTTTTACGGGACGATCATCGAAGGTCGTGTAATTTGGGATTTTTGTATTTTAAGCGTTTACATTTTCTTTCCTTTTTCTTTCTTTCTTTTTTTCTTTCTTTTACTTTTTTCTTCTTTTTTTTGTTACAAAAAACGCGCGATTCCGTATTGAAACTGTTTTGTCAGGAAAACCGTTGACTGTGACTTTATTACAGTACTACCGTCTGTAAGCACGTTTGTTGACCAAAACGATCTTTCGATGTTGTACATTTTGTTACTCGTGTTTAATCGTTCTAGCGAAAAATTATTCGACTAACTGTGTGTAATGACCGCGAAGAAAGACAATCTCACGATACATGCTCGTTGTAATCTAATCGATGTAAGTACTTACGTAAGACGATCAACGACTTACGTAAAGCCAAATATCAAATGCAGCGAATCGTTGCCCTCGTTGTTGTTGTAAAACGTTTGTTGGCTGTTTTGATATTTTACTTTCTTTCTTATTTTTCCACCGTTTTTCTTTCTTCTATCGTACAGCCATTGTCCAAGCCACGATTGTGTCGTTTGGTTGGTTTTATCAGTATTGTATAAGAAACGACTAACGGGACAATGCAAACTGCATTGTCGGGAACTTATTAACGGCGAATACCACGTCGATATTGCAAATCACGTTTCGCGTACTTTCAAACGCCAAGTTTAGCAGTCGTTTAAACCTTCGAAAGTCTTCCTAAATTGTGTATAGAACTTTAAAGTTGATTCTTCTTAAGAATTACACATTCTTACTTGAGGAGAATAGCCTCTGTTGGAAATTAACTTAGCATTTGATATCGCTGCAAAGATATATGTGTGTGCGTGCGTGCGTGTGTAAAATACATGTATTTCTGTATAATTACACAGCACACAGCACACAGCACACAGCACACAGAACACAGAACACAGAACACAGAACACAGAACACAGAACACAGAACACAGAACACAGAACACAGAACACAGCACACAGCACACAGCACACACACACACACACACACACACACAGAGCATTACAGTTTAAAAGATTCAAAAATCCTACAATTTAACGTGTAAACAGTTAGACATTTTTCAAGAATTGGACGCATGAATTGTTAATTAAATATATGGACTCTACCTTCGGTTCGATGCTTGCGCCGCTTTATCATACTCGTAATTGGCAATAGTATATTGTATCGATATTATGATGTTGTAACAGAGTGAGCTTTTCAAGTGTCATGGCCCTTAATTATCCTTATCGAGCGGTTAATTACCAAGGGTGGTAAACGACGAACGACAAGCGTCTCGTCGCTTTAATAGGGGAAAAGAAGAAAAATGTGGTCACTCGACGAGATTCGCAATTTTAATTTCTATGGAATAAGCTCGTTGTGGATTCCTTTGTGTCATATTTCCGTACAAATATATCCATGTAAATAGAGTTTATATAATGGTACTGCGCGAATACAGGAGCACTTAATAAACTGGATTATGACAAAGCTTAAAGAAGAGGAATCTGTCATTCTATCAAGCCATCGATTTAACGTTTTCATTCGTATATATTTTTTATTTCCTTACGAAGGTTTTCAAAATTTAATCGTTTCGAATCTTGCATGACTTTTTCTCTCTCTCTCTCTCCCCCTCTCCCCCCCTCTCTCATATATATATATATATATATATATCTCATTTGCAAGTTCATTAAAATTAAACTTGGCGAAAGTGTCGTCAACGACCTAGTTTGCCTACGTAGCATTAAATTCCGCTACTTATTGTTAGTAACGGATATACGTAGCAGATACTCGTACGAGTATCTAACTCTCTGTCATTATCGATAGTCGCCAGCGAAACAACCGGAACGACGATTCTTTCGTTCGGCGTGAAACGTCGCTTCGGTTTAATTAAAGCCGCGACGTTACGCAAGCTTTGAGAATCAGTCGATCTTTCCATGCTCGCCAATCGTTCGTCCACTCCACGAACGCTGTTTCCTAGCGATCCTGCAGACCTTCGTAATTATTGTCGTTTTAACGATGGCCCATCGTTCACACCGGCGCGGCGAGGCGCGGCGAGGCGCGGCGACCTAATTCCCGAGTGGTTTCCCAACTCGATCCTCCAACCCATCGCGTCGTTTCACCCTCTCTCTTCTTTTTCACTAATACAACGATTTACTCTGTTTTTCGATCGGCGAACATAGGATGATTCCTTTTAAAAACGGACGGGCGTTTCGTTGTTCTGCAGGCTCTCGATCGACCGGTGCTCGAGGTTGTTCAATTAGCGCGATAACGCGATAATCCAGCCCTTGGCCTCGGCCCGCTTTTACGCGCCGCCGATAGTCGATTCGATATTTTACGAAAAAACAAATATTGTGGAAAAAACTTATTCCATTGATCGTGCCTCGTGAAAGCCCGATGCTCGTTGTTTGTCGATATTCATCGAATAGCGCTACAGAGCCATTTTGGAAAACGAACGAGGTCGCGTCGATACGTCTTTCCTACAATTTGCCAGATTTACAATTTACAAATTTACCAATTTACAGAGACGTGCAAATTCTTTCTGAACGGCGATCAATAATAACATAATTTGTTGGATTTGGATCTCGCGGCCGAGAAACCCGGTATTTGCCAATCTGTACTTTTAGCATTATACGCCGTTTATTATTACACGCCAAGAGCCTACGTTGCAAGTTATTCGTTCCTCGTAAATGTCTTAAACGGTTTGGCGTAACCGAGCGAAGGCAGGCGGCGAATTGTACGGGTTAAGATAAGAGGAGAATGAAACGAAAAGGAAACGAAAGAGGAAATAACAAAGCCACTTGGTGTTTGAAAAAATCGAGTTTGAGAACTTGTCAGACGTATCTGGTGGAATAACGTTGCAGAGTTTTTACAGTCGTTGTTCGTTTTGTTCCACCGATATACCTAGTTGGAAGGAAATCGATGTACAAGTTGCGACAAATTCAACAGACTCGCACGAAACTCTACTCTGCGAGTAATTCGAATTGATAAATGACTCGTGATACGACTATACGCCCGCATACATCCATTTTGCATCGTGCCTTTGTCGAAGTTTAACGAGCCTCCATTCAATCCACCCTGCCAGCAGAAATTGCCACGGAGTCGATGAATTAGGAATTACGAACCGTGTAATAATTTTGCAACACGTCGGCGATTTCCCTTTTGTTCTCTTCCGCCTATTCCTTGTTACCGCGCAGATTTTATCGTAGTTTTCTTGTTCCTCGATAGGTAAGTTCGAGACGGAGCGAATCGAAGGGCTCGTAACGTCTCTCGTCCGTGTTTCTCTCTTAGTAGGAAAATAAGACGATATCTTTGGTATCTCGTTCGGTGGATACGTTTCAGCTTTTTTTAAACAAATTACGCACGTGTTATGTAATTGCCGCGTGTCTCGTATTATACCGCGGAATGTCTAATTAAGCTACAAAGTCGCGGATCTCGTAACGATCTCGTAACGCGGAACGAAAGAGAGCAAGAGAGACGAACTCGGCCGAGTCTCCGGGATCTTCGCCTTCGATTTTTCATTTTCCCAACACGTCCCGTTCGAACGTTCGCTCAATCGGACGTAGACGCGACCTCGCCGTGCTGTCCGTTATCGGCCGTGCGTCGCGCGTGTAAATGAAAATTACAGCGAAGGCTCGATTATCTCGAGTAACAGGTTGCAGCCGAGTAGTAGACTTTTTTCGGACAATCGAACGAGTAAAATCGCCACCACGCCCTTTCCATCTATCCCGCCAAATCTTTCTCCAACGAAAAATTGCAACTTTTTCCCCCCTTTTTCCTTTCTTTTCTAAACGTATATAGAAATTTTATTAAACGTACAGCAGAGTTGGGTATCCTGGAAACGTTACCGTCGCGATCGCAAGTAGCTTGTGTACACATTCCGCTGTAGAGCGGAACAACTTTTCGTTAAGAACTAAATTCCTGTTATACGCGAAGAAAAAATGGCAAAATCGATGGAAGAAGGGAGACGAAACATCGGTATAAGGAACTAGAAGTAAGAATTCAGCAAGCTGCTTGCAATCCAACAGACACTGTTCGAGCAAGAGCCACAGCAGCGGATCCTGCCACTAAAAGAACTATTTTTTCCGTTTCGACGGACAACCAGCCACGGTAACCCTGGATACGATAGACTCTTCTACGACAGACGACGGATCCCGCGAACAGCAGTTTTATCCATGCGCGGTTTGCCGGCTCGTCCGAGACGAAGAAACGTTTCTCGCGGAAAGTGGATGAAAATTCGAGCGATCCTCGAACAATGACCGACGCGTTCAAACGGTTGCTATAAATTGCACGGCACGCGTTCAAAACCAATAACGATTCGTGGCACGAGTAAACCTCGGCCATAAAAGACCGACCGCGACAGACCGGTAGCTAATAACCCTTTGGAGCAGCAAGCGAGCAGCATCCAAAGTCGATATCGAGTTTCTTTCGGCTTCCTCGAAATCGACGGAAGCGCAGCGAGAAAATTCGCGACAATTCCGACGAAAGAAGGAATCTTTCTTTCGCGCGAAGAGAAATTACCAGAGTAATTAGATTTTCCCGAATTGGAGTCGCTCGAATCGTCGTTAGAGTTTGCTTCGTCGTTGTCGAAAGGTTCGTAAAAATTTCGATCCAACGTATTTCGTTAGCGGAGAACGCTAGAGAGTTGCATCTCCTGGGAAATAAAATACCGCCGCGAATCGGAAAAATTGTTCGTAAAAACAAACTTTTGCAAAGCCGTTGAAAATTCGAAATCCTCCGATATGACGAAAGCTTACCGATTTTATATTTGCACATCACCGTATATCCTATACCGGAGACAATCCTCTTTCACGATCGACGTAAAAGCTACGCGTGTACGCCCACACGGGGTTGTAAATCTTTGCGATCGTCGTTAAGAGCAATGGCGCGACTTTTCTCTACTCGCTGCTTTGCCGAGTAATCGTATAAAAAGTCAACCGCGCCCCTCCAATAATCGGACGAGGCTGGCAGAACCGGAACTCGACTAATTTCCAACTTCGTCGTCCCCCTTCTTCTACGAAATTCCCGGGGAATTATCCCTAGAATGGACGTGGCTGTTGGAAGAAGAAGCACAGGGATGCGCGCAGGGTAGGATGGTAAAGTCGGTCGGCTCGTGTCCCAGAAGCCGTTTCGTAGCGATCGTGCCAGCCGAAAACCCGGCGCGAGCGTGTCGCGTTCCGTGTGGCTAGGGGGTGGGCAGGCGAGGGTGGCGTCCGCGCAGGGGATGCCAAGGTGCGGACGCCCCCGGTGCTGCCGCCAGCCTAGCGGAGACTAGAGGAAAGCGGGAAACCCGTGCGTCCACAGTTCATCGCGGCCTCGCAAGCCGTCCGAACGGACACGCACGGCCTCGTCGCGTTCCGCCATCGCCGATCCATCTCGTGTCGTGTAAACAAAATCCTCGGCCTCGGATCGTCGTTCCTCGCGCCGACTGTTCTCTCGTCGTTCGAACCGCCACCTCCACCGACCTCGTGTTCGTCGAATCGATCGTCCCAACGAGTACCAGGTCCGCTATCGACATCGTTAGCGTCACGTGTCTTCTTGCAACGGTCCCGGCGATCTCTTCTCCTTCTTCGAATCGGACGAACCGACACAACCAAACAGTCGTTTATCGATTGCCGTGCCGATTTCGCGATCGTGCCTGATCGAGGCAGGTTCAACCGACCGATCCCATTTTCGGCCGCGACAGCCACGCAGAATTCTTTTCGATGAAAAATTCTTGTTCGCCGTTGCACCGGTCGATCTTTGGTCGGACCCGCTGCGGATAATTACGATGGCTCGTTGAAACGAGTCGCAAGGGCAGCCGAGGAGATTGGAAACACGTGGCCGAGTTTAGCCGCTGTTTCAGTGGTACGAGCGACTCGTGGAACCGCCGCTAGCGAGGTAGACTTTAACCGCAGTTGCAGTGTAATTCGCTAAATCTCGAGCACGCAAGGGTGCTTCGAGTTTGGCGGCGCGAGGCAGTCTCGGGGCAGTGCCTCGCCGCTGCTGGGTCGCGGAATCGCGGCTCGGTTACCGGATACGCTGCTGCGTCAGTCAGTTGTGTCGTAAATCGGTTTCGTTGGACGTAAGTCGGATCGTTTCCGCGAATAACGTAATCGCGATGCGCAATCTCGTTCGTCATCTCGTTCGATGTTGATCGAGGACGCGCGTTTCCGAACCAACGATCCTTGGAGCAAATAAACGGAGACGTTTTAAAAACAGGCGTTCAAAGTTTAAGTTTTAAAGAAAGAATTTTATTACTCTGTGACGCGGTTAATTCGGCGTCTGCTTGAACTAGATTCGATCGACCGGATATACCGATACATAATCATAATCCTTTCCTTCGAAAAGAAGAAGAAAAAGAGAAAAGAAAAACGGGGAAAAAAAAGGAGGGAACAACGAAAAACAGAAGAGAGCGATTGATCGGAATCTAGATTAGAATCGAAGAGACTCGTCCAAGAAACATCGCCAAAGTTGCCGCGAACTTTCTTAAATCCTGTTAAAAAGTGCGATAGAACAAAGTGTTTCGTAGAAATTGTCGCAAAGTCGATTAAAAGCGAGACGGAAAGGAGTTGGAGGAGTGTTTGTGCGATATTTTGCAAACGATATGGGCGAGCGAAGAGTCCGTCAACGAAACGTCGACCGGAAATAGACGGACGTTTGAAGAGCGAGTCGAAACGAGAATTTCCCGTCGGATACGATGACGCACGATACACGGCGGGAATCACAGCACCTGTGGAACCCCGAGGTAAACCGTTTACCTTTCTACGCGTCTACCCGTTATCCGATTCGCGTTGAATATTGCATTCCCTCGAGCATCGATCGAATCGAATATTTTCATCGCTCGCGGAGATGCCGGAGATTTACTTGTTTTTAACGAGACTGTCTTCGTCCCGAAATTACAGACATAAATCGACGATCCGATGATTTTATTCTTTACGATCGCTATAGTTGCGTATGCGGATCAACGATGGAGAAAGCGCGGCAGGCAAGTACATCGCGAATGTTTTTACGTTTGTAGAAAATTTCGATTTGCGAAAACCTGTGGTATATGTACGCTACACGGTGTTTTTTTTACGGAAGAGAGATTTTAAGATTCGATACTTTGACGATCGAATCCACGTTAAAACGGTCTTTGCAAATTTTGATCGGTTTTAGCTTGCAAGCGGTCACGGTAACTACGAATTGTTCGTATACGATTTGCAAATTCGACGCGACAATGCGAGAAAAAGAAGAGATTTCGGTACACTGATTTTTAAATTACATTTTCGTTATTTTACTACTATTTTCACTGTTACTTATTCGTTCTTACAGGTTATACGTATATATACAAACATAGAACTCCATGCCATTTTATGCGAGCTGCCCTCCTCTTCGAAAAGTTAGTTTTATTTCTCGTTTCGAATTTTTCCATACGTTATTCGATTTCGCTTCTTTTCCCGAGTCTCGTTCGTATTTCGGTCGAATCCTCCTTTGCAGCGCAACAGCTCTCTTTCGATGTCATCGATCACCGATCGTTCACCCAATACGACGCGTCTCCGCTACTTCTTTCTCTATTTTCGGTACAAACTCCTGGCCGTTCCGTTCCTCTTCGTAAAAAGGTCTACGTAGCGAAAGTAATCAAGCAGAGCCGAGAGGAGACGGAAACCGTGACGACGGAAGAGAAGACGGAACCGAGGTCGTTGGAATCGCAGGTGCGCGAGGAATTCGCGAAAATAAAACGAAAGCACGTTTCGAAATTCCTATATTCTCGACGATGCGAACGAGACGATCAAAGGAGGAAGAAAGCGGAATACGCGCGTCATAAACGCGTTACGAGACGGACGAACGTTTCGACTTCGACTTCGACGTCGACGTCTTAGTCCGCTCGATTTACGAACGTTTCGCGAAAGAACGAACAACCTCTTCCTCCTTCGAACGCCAGTAGTACAAGCGCGGCATACGTCCGGCATTGTAGAGGTTCCTCGTAAAACGGAGGCGATTCGAGACTAAATTTTTCCAATATACATCAAATTTGTACACGAGTTTTTTAGTAAATTGGTCGATATTTTTTCGAATGGAAAGGTAAATCCGATGCTCGATACCTGCACGCGAGAAAATATCGACATGGCCCGCATCTACGTAAAATACGGTAGACCAAAGCGTCGCGTCAGAGCATAAACTCTCGTGCCTGTTGAAAAGTACGTCGAAAAACGCGTAGAAATTTTACAACGATAAAGTTAGGAAAACGTACAAGTGTCTTTGGGAATTTTTGTCGGACAAACGATACGAATAAATCGATTTATTGCTTACTATATGCTCGACGTGTATACATATGTAGAAGCGTGCATAATCGTGCACGAACCGTGCATAAGCCGTGCATAAATCGTGCACAAATGGTGATTCTACGTAGAAGGGGGTCACAGGTTTGCGCTCTCGGGGAAGGCCAGAGGACCGGAGTAGATCTAGTTCGAGGTTGTTTACACTTTGCCGTTACTAACGCTACTCACACTGTTGCGCTTAACGAGTTGGACCGCGAGTTGGTCGCGTCAAGGACCGTGATTCGTTAATTAAGTTAATCCGTTCGACCATAGCACGCGGCAGCACATTTTCCTCTCTTATTCCTTTTTTCCCATCTTCCACTTTTTCCCGGCTATATTCCTTCGCTCTCGCCATACGATACCAACTACAATTAGAAGCACGATAAGGCTTCTCCGTTTATTTAACCAACCATATCGCTAACGAGAGAAAACGGCGTTAATTGCTTGTCCCGAATGTTTTATTTAGAACTCGGATTACGATGGCTTTATCGTTGGTCAAGAGAGTAATTGCAACGTAATTGCAAATAATGATCGCAACGTAATTGGAATCGTCAGCCGTGTACCCTTCCACAAACAGAACGTGTCTGGTATCTTTGCGAAATGGTTCGATGCGATGGAACGAAGGTTCGGAACAGCGACCAACGGGCGAAAGTTAGAGCATCTTGAAATTATTTCAGCCGAGTTAGCTAGTTGAAACTTTAAGAGGGCTATAAATTTTGGCAAGGTTTGCGGCGTCGCTCTTGCGTTTCCATCGCCATCCGCTAACGAACCATCTATATAATCTATACGCTGGAATTCCTATTTATCCGCACAGACTAGTCGATCGCTAACCGCCAAGTCAGATGTTTCTCGTATCGCGTAGTTGTCGAGCCTTGTTTTTCAAGGAGCGCGTCCGTTTCCAACGAGATTTCCCGCTTCAGCCGAGTCGATCGGAAAAACCGACGATCGCCGTAGAATTTCCAACTCTATTCCGAGGAGGATAAGAGTCGCGTTGGAGCGCGACAAAAGTTCGAAAGCAACGAATTATTAATAGGAATTATTAATACGAAAAATATAAACGATATCGCCGCGATTAAGGAAAATAGGCGCGAAGAAAGAACGTATTGTTTTGCAATACGGAAAATAAATCCGTGTATGCAGCTTTTACGGCGTTATATCGAACGATTGCGTTGTTATTTAGCGGACTATTTCGGGAAGAATGTATTTTGCACGCGTCTCGCTTCAAAATTCAACGAACTTTTGCGATTAAAATACGGTCGAATCCTCGATCGAAGAAAACAAATTTCGAAATATTAAGCAGCTCGTTCGAGTAACATCAAGCTGTTTTCGTTTCGTTTCGTTTCTGCTCGCCTCTACCGCCATCTTCCTAAAAAACAGCGAATGCATTTTAATTTCTCAGAAGATTTCACGTTTCCGCGATAACCTTATTTTCCTCTTCGACGTAGGAAAATATGGCTTTGCGAGCAATTCTCCTTCGATTAGAGTTAATTTTGTGCCGCAACTTTTTTTACTTACTTCTCCCCGATAATCCTATCTATTTTAATTCATAAAAATAACATTGAAAGTTTTCTTTAGAAATACTTGTCAGAAATTTTTGCATTTACGAGCCTAAAGGTACTAGAAAGCTTCGTTAATTCTTTTCTCCTCGTAATTCGATTTCTTACCGCAACGTTAAGAATATCGCTATCCGATAATATAGTTGTTACTTTTAAAAGCTTCTCTCTACGATTCGATGAAAAATTTATTTATTACGTCTAAAGTTATATCTATCGTGTCTGCTACTATTATTTTTCATTTCCTCTTTTACTCTATACAATGGTACAACGTAATAACGTCGGCACATATCGTATCGACAAAACCGACTGCGTCCCGTCTTTAATTTTACGCGATGATCGAAATCACGGAGAAGGAAATATCTTTCGGGAGTAGAATGCACAGCAAGAACGTACGTAACAAGTATACAACGAATCATTCATTCAGCGAGAGAAACGATCGAAGGAAAAATACGTTCGACGAGGTAAAACGCGTAGTAAAATCAGCCGCGATGGTAATGAGGTAACGCGTAAGTGCTGGAAACGCGCGGGATTCCTTGTGCAAATATCTTCGTTACGACGACTATGACTTTGAAAAATCGTAAATTACCCGCAAGTTATTTTGTTTCGCAATAAACGAGCAGCTATCTTCGTAACAATTTTTATAATGTATTTTTGTATATCGGTCATCTCGCGATCAGCGTTCATC
The DNA here is from genome assembly GCA_014737395.1 of Bombus waltoni. Lineage (NCBI taxonomy): Eukaryota > Metazoa > Arthropoda > Insecta > Hymenoptera > Apidae > Bombus > Bombus waltoni. Next base: position 178,975 of record JACXII010000063.1, on the reverse strand, counting down.
GTTCGTATTTCGTCGAGGTATTGTCCCAGCCAATTCCCTCGCAATCCCATTTCGTTCGAAATTTAATTTTCTCCGCGACGGCAAGGCACGTACGAATTTTGCAAAACCAACGGATACGCGCGTTTTATCAGTACGATAATTTTTCATTATTTTTCACATCGTACAATCGCGAATATTATATTATTTCTCGTAAGAAAGACAATAGAAATGTCGTTTGATTTCGAAGAACGATGCATCATTGGATCTCGATCGTCTGCGATAATCTTCGACGTTGACTCGACTCTTTAAATATATCTTTAATCTTGTTTATACGTTTCTTCCCCTTCGTTTCTACGTCAAGCAGCGTACCGTATCGAGCTCGTATTTTCTTAATTCTTAGGAACAAAGAAATTCGATCGAGAAAACTTTGACGAAATATCAATTCCGCGGTAAAACAGAGAAAGACGCGTTTAACTCGAACATCGTGCTTGTACATTTTGTCGTACGTCTTTTAAAGTGGCAAAATGAATTTTACCGACTTTTTACACAAGGTAAATAAAGGCGCGATAAATATCTCTCGTATATATCGTTTGTTACGCTATATACATTTTATTTCGTTTATCTATTACGTAGGAAAACTATAACTATATCGCACCGTCTCTAAAAACGGAGATATCAATAATTGCGTTACGTACGATGATATTGAAAACGTGAAATTTATTCTATACATGTACGTTTGGCGTGTTATTCGAGTCTTTGTTGGGTCGCATGTCGGCTAAAAGGGTTGAATTAATATTATTACGAACCGGGCAAAAATCCTACTTAGATGTAAATCCAAGACTGGATAATACGCGAGAAAACAGCGTATTTGCAATAATGCGTATTGTATTTACAATAATGGCGACGAAGCAGGCGTTTACTTTCAAATATTTGACACACCGCGTCCGACTCGTATCCGAAAAAGAAAATTCCTCCAAGCTTGCGCGTAGCTTCGTCGTAGTTTCAATCGCCTTTTGCAATTTCAGACTCTCAAGATGCGGAAAAATCGCACGGAGCCGTGCTTCGTCTCGTCCTCGCTCGAGCAGCGTGAGCCACGGAATCGAAATCGAATCGTGCAACGTGCCGCCTGGAACTTGTCCAACGAATCGCCTCGAGAGTCTCTCGGTTCGGTGCCGAGCACGTATAAAACGACTCTTGCTCGAACCAACGGCATCCACCGATGAATCCGACGATTCTGTCCTTACGAGTCGCGTTATCCGAGGAAAATGGCCGGCTGGGAACGGTGAAAGGTGCAACGCAACTTGCATCGATATTTAGCCCGCGTACCTGCCGATATCGTCCGTTAACGAGCTAAAGGAAACTCGATTTCCGTTTTCCTTCGATGGCCCGGCGGAACCTGCGTTGTAACCTCGTGGACGAGGCGGTCGAAGCAGCGGAAGAGGGCGTCGAGCAGTGGCGCGGATCACGGTAACCGGACGAAGGGAAAAAGTGGCGAGAAAGGCAGGAGAAGAGAGGAGCCGCCGCGAGAAAGATGGAACTAAACGAGACGATGGAAGAGGATTCGAACAACAGGACCGATCTGTCGAATCTGTCCAACGCGATCGTCGATACCGGTCCATCGAATCGTTCCACGAATGCCTACGAACACGAAAATGGCCACGAATTGGAACACGCGATTCTTCTAACGGTAAAAGCCATGGTAATGGGTTTCATCATTCTGTGCGCTCTGTTCGGCAATCTATTGGTGATCGTGTCGGTAATGAGGCACAGGAAGCTTCGCGTAATTACCAATTACTTCGTGGTCTCGTTGGCGTTGGCCGACATGTTGGTGGCCATTTTCGCGATGACGTTCAACGCGTCGGTCGAGCTGTCCGGAAGATGGCTGTTCGGCTATTTCATGTGCGACGTGTGGAACTCGCTCGACGTGTTCTTCAGCACCGTTTCGATTCTTCATCTGTGCTGCATCAGCGTGGATCGATATTACGCGATCGTGCAACCGTTGGACTATCCATTGATCATGACGAATCTTCGACTGAGCACCATGCTGAGCGTGGTTTGGTGCTCGCCGACGGTGATGAGCTTCCTGCCCATCTTCGCCGGCTGGTACACCACCGAAAAGCATCTCGAGTTCAGAAGGAATTTTCCGGACGTGTGCGTGTTCCAAGTGAACAAACTTTATGCCGTGATTAGCTCCAGTGTCAGTTTCTGGCTGCCTGGCATCATCATGATCGCCATGTATTACAAGATTTACCGGGAGGCTGATCGTCAAGAGCGGATGCTCTATCGGTAAGTCTTTTCCCTCTCGTTCGTTTAACGCGATAAGGCCCGCGGCGAACGGATAAAATTAAGCGGTGTGCAATCGAACGTTTCGTTTTCATCGAACGCCGGACAAAGAGCAACGAAATCGTAGTTTACACTGGCTACGAGCAACATCGCGATAGTATTCTTACAGGCGGATAACGTTCAAACGAAATTCGTATCGCGAGAAATTTCACTCGCCGTAGTCTTTAAGATTGAATTCTCTCCTTTTATTAGAAATATAGCTTGAACTAGCTCGATCTTTTCAAAACACTCCCACGTACAATTATTACAACGTCCGCTGCAAACCTGACAAACTTGGCGAAGAAACTATCAAGTTGCCAACGCTGTCTCCGCTCGACCATCGGCGCTGGCGAACAATTACAGCAAACGGCAAATTGCCGCTCGTATTATATCGGAACGTGTTCGCTGTTGGACCGTTTCTTCGGACTTTGCCAGGCAGCGGCGCGCGATAATGCCGACATTGCCCGGGCAAAGGCGACTCCGCGCGCATCCTGCGGACTTTGCTCCCAACTACGTACCTATAGACGGTCAAGATTTCCATCGCGTGAAAGATATTCGACGAATTTCAAATCCTAATTTTCTTTTTCGATTATACGTAATTTTCTTTCTTCTCGTTTTTTTTTTATTTTATCTCGTTATACGTTTCGCGGTTATTTACGACTTTACCGTTCAACATCTTCGAACGTAAAATTCGTTTGGCCTTCGCGTAGCAATTACGTAGGAATTTTACGAATTTTACGAAAAATTACGCGAATACGAGTACGCTTTGGTCAAAGGATAATCTTTGGTTTTCAAAGTAAACCTTACGTGTTCCATTTTCACAAAATTCATTAAATTCCCAATTAATTTATTCTTTATTAATTGTTTAATCCAGGTATTTTACGCACGAGACGAGATTAAACTCGACTCTTCGGTATCGAGCGATGCGAAACACCGTCGACTCTCGCGTATTTTCAGTTCCGTTTAGTCGCGACTATTTTCTCAAATAAATCCGTTTCTAGATCGAAGATCGGATCGTCCTGCGTGCAAAACCGGCCTCGACCGTGCGCAATATGTCAATTTCGAGGATAGTTGCGGTCGACTAACAGAGGCTTGCGGAACGTGAAACTTGTTTCGTTCTTTCGTCGTTTCCGTCCTATTCCCGCGGCAACTGATCCAAATATCTCTTAGCACGGAACATCGAACTTGGAATTCAAATTTTAACGTACAACAATTGCTCGCGCGCTTCTTAGAGCTTATCGGCATCTGCAGCGGTCGTGGCATCAAATTCTCCGATTTGATTTTCCTCGGTAACGGTCGGTGGACGTTGTTTCTCCGTAAAACCGTTCGACCGAGACGATCGTTTCCTGACGCTCGACGACACTTTCCGCGTCGGTGGCATCGGAAATATCGGAACGCGGTTTCTCTCTTTTTCTCGTCGATCGGCAGTCGTCGGCGGAATCGGACACGTCGACGCCAGAACAGTTTCACTGGAATATACCAGTCGTCTCTAGCTGAGAACATTTACGCATCTTGCAAGTGTCGTTTGATTCGTCGGCGCGCGGAATCAACGTTGCGTCGCTTCCCCGATATCTGTTTGTCTTTTTAGCAAGCGATTTCACCGTCGAGGTACGAAACAAGTAAAAAACGAACATCCCAATTAACGATTGCGAATTACCGGGTAATTTGAATCTGCGTTCGGTCCGTCCAAGTAGAGTAACTTGCGAGAAAGTCTTATTTTTTTTGTCGCTCAAACGAACGCGGATTAACAACAAATAACTGCGCGTTTTTGATTAAATTACGATCTGTCGCCGGAGCCGCGTTTCCTTTATCCCGGAGAAACGGCGGGCAAAGGTTGAATCAACGAGTTCGACGCGCTTCTGGAAGCACGCGACAACCTACGTACGATCGATACGGCTTACGCTGGTTCACGAAGCAAATTAACGCTGTAAACGTCGACATTCCGAAAAATTTGATAGTGCATTTTTGCTTCGAATATTTCTCTCTCCTCCGGTTTCGATCGTCTCCGTTCGAGCAGCTCTATTCGACGAAACCCGACGAACAAAATACAGATTCTAAGGGAAATAATTTATTATTAATCGAAGGCGAACGTATCGCAGAAAGCAGCGTAAATCCTTCGTTTCTCATGGCGAGTAATTACAATCGGGGATACCTTTCCTCTATCCTCTAATCTCTAATCCTCTATCGAGGATTCTTTCGCAGAGTTACGTCCCGCCGTTGGGCGTAATCGTCGTAGCAACGAAACCGTCACCGTCATCGCGTCAAAGACGAGACGGAGCAGTCGGAGCTTGTAAATGGAAAGGTTAGGACGTCATCGGCGAGGGGGGACGAGGGTTGACGGGTGTTTATGAATCGATCCTGGAATTCTAGCAGCCGAGGGCAGATGCCTTTTGGTCTGCTTCTTATATACCGCTTCTTATATAAACGCGCCCACTCTCGATATTACACGTTCTCCGTCCGCGAACTCGTCGACTTTTCTTCGACGAAACGAGAAAGTCGAGTTTGAAAACGCTCGTCGACCATGCCTGTATTTGTCCAATTATCGATCGGACGAAAATGCATCCAAGTCAAATTAGTGGAATATACGTATATCTGGAAGTTCTCAGACTCGCCTTCCTCGAAAATGGAGTATCTTCCTCGCTTCGTTTCCACCGCGAATTTAACTTCGTCGTGTACACGTACGTACGAACGTATCTTGCATCAATGTCGCGTAAGACACGGACTACGAATAAAATTTACGCGCGTCGAGTTGTTGGCAATCGAATACACCTATACCCGATGGAGGGATAAAGAGACGATTTTAGAATTGTACTCTTATTCTAACGGTTAGGTTATATCGGCTTTAGAACAAGGGGTTTTTTTTCGAGGATCGCTCGACAATCCGATATCGTAGAGGAAAAATAGAGTGCAACGCGGAGGGCGAATTTTTTCTAGATTTCCAAGCTTGCTCACAGGCAGAATGGGTTAATATAACTGCATTACGCTCTCTGTTCTACGACCATGGTGATCGATCAACGTTCTCGAAAACGACCGCTTTTTTCAGATAGCGTACAAAAATTGAGGTAAAACTGCTGTGCCGTGTGCTACCATCGGCTCTTTTCCAAGCTACTATACACGTGTATTTAACAATATCCGCGCGATCTATTGTTTCCATCGAGGGGGCAAAAAATGTATGAAACGTCCAGGAATTACCAAGGGCAAAGGGTCGAAAGATTTCGTTTACGTTCCTATGGAGTCAGAGAGCTGGATTTTTATATCCGTATATCCTGTTACGTTTACGCTTTTCAAAGTCAAAGTTTCGTTCCATCGAACCGGCAACTAACGATTCAACGGAGAAACGTTCGAAGCGTTTAAAAAGTTTGCGACGCGTTTCGCGATATCCGATCGAATTATCTATCGATTTCGAATCGCGCGAAAAGCTCTCGTCTCGCGAGATCAGCTCCAGCAACTTTGCCAATCACGGCCGAGTTGTAAGGTTAATCAAGACCGGTCGAAATAGAAGAAAGAGCAACGTACTAATAAGGTCGTGGCGTAATAGAGAATCTAACGATAGAGATCGTACTAATAAGAAACCTATAAACTATATAAAGATCGAACGACTTTATGAAACGGTGATCTTTACAGGGAAGAACACTATACTTGCGCGTTCGCGTTGAAAAAATCAATAATTTTCTTGAAGTTTACGACAACCTGTAAAAATATCACGTGTCCATCTGTGTTGCCGACTACTAAAAATTCTCAATCCTCTGCAAATACCGTGGCGCCCTAGTTTCTAAAAATTTTCACGACCCACCGAAGCAACGTGCCACGTATCCTGCAACTTTGAGAAATTTCCATCCCCTGCTCGAACGGCATCCCACCTTCGCTCTCAATTTCTAAAAATTCCCAAATAAAGCACGTGGAAAAATTGTGCGTAGAAAAATTGCAAGAGTCGATTATTACGTACTTTTCCACGAGATTGTCGCATACTCTCCGATCTTGTTCGATATAACGCTTTCCAAACGATCGTCCTCGATCTGGCTTTCGCAACGTCTGCTCGACGTCTGCTCGACGTCTGCTCGACGTCTGCCTCTCTTGTTTGCATCGTCTCGCTTCCTCGGTGACGATCCATCCGAATCATCTTCGACTCGGGGACGCTTCCAATCAAACGACATATCCAACACCGATACGCTCAACGCGCGATAACAAACGCAGCGACGTAAAACAGCGACTCTTGGCTCGCAATTTGAAACTACTCGGTCTTTTCCACCCTCTGCGAACACCGCGATCTTCTTGCTCATCCACTCCTAAATCATATTCTCTTTAGAAACTCGACCCTTGGAAAAGCCATCCCTCTTATTCTTCTACCCTGACAAAAGCGATCTACGTCTGAGATTTTCCAAGATGCACGAACGAGTTCCGTTGAAACGCCGTCCGAAATTTCACGAAGCCTCTCGAAGGTATCCTCTCTCGGCCGCGAGCCTCTTCGTCCATGACCTTAGAGAAAGAGAGAAGGAAGATCGGCTCGGTATCGATGCAAAAGTCTACGGCTAAGTGGCTTGGCTCGAAGAGGAGCGCTCTTTAAATTCCGTTCGGGGTTGCAGCGCGTTGTCCCGCGGCATTTTTGGGTCAGCGTAAAATTTATCGAGCCGTGCCGTCGTTGAATAATAAACGCCGGTGGAAACTCTCTCTCTCTCTCTCTCTCTCCCTCTCTGTCTGTCTGTCTGTCTGTCTCTCGATTAGCGACTCTCGATCAGCGACGGCTGGTTCGAGTCTCAATTACAAGCAAGGGTAACGATCGTAAACCTACGTTCTTTCGATGGCTGGCGGGCTGAAAAAGAAACTACTACGTGTCGTTGTCGTTCTTATTATTATCATCGTTGTTACATTAAACTCTCGCAAGCTTCGAATCTCGAATTTTGGCGTTTCGAGTTTCGTTAAGCGAGTCCAGACGACGGAGGAGGGTGCCGCTCTCGTCGTCTTACTTAAGATATCGAAGATGGAATTAAAACTTTTATACGTCGCGTAACGTACTCGAGGCGATCGAAAGTGTTTCCGTGCAGGCGTCTGTCCGTGTGTTCGCGGTGTCGGTCGATCCGATCGTCTGTGGTCGGCGAACGGGGATGCGGCACGTTCGTGGAAAACAGCAGGGCGTCGTTGGTTGCGTCCTTCTCCCTTCGATGAAACTTTTATCGTTGACAAAAGCAGCAACGAAGGGAGAATCGCGACGGAGCGAAACGTTTTGCGCAAGTTTCTTTTTTCGCGTCGCCGTTGGGCTATTATTAACGAGATCTTTACGCTCCGCGCGAGTCGATTCCGCGTATTTTTCGCTTCGAGCCTAAATCGAGGATAGGCTGATTCTTCTAGGAGGAATCCACGAGGAAACTATTCTCTCTCTCTCGAATGAGATAATTTAACACGTACGCGGTTGGCACAATCGGCGGACACATCGGCGAATGTTTCGATCCATATCACGGGCAAATAAAATTCAAAAAATGCGCAAACGGATTTCTATTAAAATTCCATTTGTTCTATTTATTGAGACGAAAAGCGTCGTTCTATATTTCCAACGTGCTCGTTAAAGAGAAATCACCTGGCAATTGTATACGCATGTAGCCGGTAGTTTTCGTTGTTTCGTCTAAAATTTCGCGAAACAACGAAACGAGCCGCGGAACGTTCGCGAAGCAAAAATAAGAAAAACGTACGTCCGTCCGAGATGGGCGATCGATGCAGCACAATGGAAAAGCACTTATTGCGAGTGGGCTGCCGACGCTTTCTTTCGTTTCTCCAGCCGATTCCAAGATCCTGTACATAATTTACGGACGCATTTGCTCTCTCTCCCCCCCCCCCCGGTGTTTCGTATTTCGCAACGCTTTCGAGTAGACGCGACGCGTCATCTTCGGTGTAAAATTGCATTTTGTTAATCGCTTTCTCCGTGAAACGGTGTAATCCAGTTGCCTTTATTAACGGATTAATTGGTCTATTTTGCGTGTACACCGATAGAATTAGTATCACGGTTATTACGTTCGATTCGTAACGCTGTCACTTTGAACGGCACACCGTTCACCAGCAAAGTAATTACTCCACTCGGAACGTTATTAAGCGAATCGCGTTTCCACTATACCATGTTTGTTAATATCGTTTCGTCCGTACGTACACGATTCGCTGGACCGATTAAACGCGGGACGCTCAAGTTTTGACGGTTCCGTAGAAACACGATCGCTCGGTTCAAGCTTAAAAACTTGGATCGATCAAACAACCCTCGAGTCGTTATTTAAATTTAGCATCTCAAAGTACCGTCTCTTTGCGTCGTAGAGACGAAGATTGACGGACGAAAGAATAGATCTCACCTGATTGGCAACGAATAATCCGCTTTGATTTATTACCATCGCCGTGAGTTATCGCAGTCGGCGTATAATTCGACTCTAACGTTTGCAGACCCTGGAGAATGTGTTCCATCGATCTGCGATCTACGTATATTCCCGATCTACGATATAAAATGTTTGCCCGGAGCGTCCGACTCTCCACTCTATCGTTCTAATAAATTTACCTTTTCACGCGAACTGAAACCTTAGAAATTGAATTTTATTCGACCCTGTTTTAAAGCGCGAGGAAGAGGCAGGATTCGACAGCGAAAGAACGTACGAAATACAAAAATACCTCTTTCTCAACGACGCCGTCTTCGCCGATCGTTTGCCTCGTTGAAAGTTTTTTAGTCCACGAAACCCGTCTTACTCGAATGGTTCTAAAAGATTTAGTAACGTGGATGAGCCGGTGGCAGCCAACGCGTTAACCCCTTCGTTTTCGCGAAAACACGACGGCAATGAGAATCGCGAGACCACGATGAAGAGATTTAAGGCGATGAAGCAAGAACGTGACTGGCGCGTTTCTAAATCCTTGATAATCCCAGTAGGTATGGTAGGGTAGGGTAGGGGTAGGGTAGGGTAGGAAATGCTGGAACGAAAGCAACTCGCGAATGCCAGCCATGTACTTCGTTGAATCGCGAGTACCGTGGGTGCAGTCGGAATCGTTCCTACGGCGGACGAATCGTCGGACAGGAGGAACAAATCCTGCTGGACGCGATTCTGCCGAATAAAACATCGTCACCGGTTCCTATTTTAGCTTCGTACGGACGAGAGATTCCATTTCGCGCCATTTCTGCACATTCCCGGTTGACGCGTCGAGAGAAGAGAGAAGAGAGGAGAGAGGAGAGAGGAGAGAGAAGAGAGAAGAGAGAAGAGAGAAGAGAGAAGAGAGAAGAGAGAAGAGAGAAGCGGCCGATACGAAGTACAGTTTAATAATACAACGTCGTTGAATAGCGTCCACAGCGTCTGCACGTGTCCGCTTATTCCTAACGAGATGCGTTCTAATTAAACAGTTACGAGCAAACTCGCAGCGCGATAACTTTATACTTTGTAATCCTCGTAGTTGCATACATACCTACCTACCTTCTTTTCTTCCTCCTTCGTACGATATACCGATACGTAAAACTATTCTCCGAAATTGTTTACATAATATATTTTTTTTATTCTTTACCCATCACCTACCGTATCGTCCTAACCATTCTCGTAAAGTGCAAATAATCGATGCAAATAAGGTCAAGGTGTAAGACGATAATCCGTATAATTTACGTTTAAAGGGAGAAACGAAACGACGAATCGACGCTCGCGCGGAAATTAACAGACTCGATCGGGCGATTGATCGGGACGAGTGTTTCGTATATCCGCGTATAGATACAGGATGTATGCGCGGGAAAGAAACGGTGGTCGCAAAAAGATGCTTCTGCCGTTAACAATGTCCCTTGATCTTCCACGCTTTTAAACATTTGCCACTCGAACGGAGTTGCCGATCCAAGCAGCGTAAAGCGCTTTCTTCGCAGACGGTGCAACGCGATTATACGAGGACGAGAAGAGATTTTCGTCGTTCGTTGAAAACTTGGATGCTGGTGTAAAACTAGAGGGAAAACAACGGGGAGCCCTGGCGCTAATTCGAATCCTCGTGGCGCGTTTCCCCTCGCTGTCGAGGGAAAGAGCAATTTTCCAGACCCGTTGCCTCGTATAGCCGACGCGCTACAAATTTCCCTTTGGCGTAGCAAGGCAGGCAAAGTTTGACTTTCGAGCGCGAACCAGCGAGTTTTCGCGGATCTTCGTCGATCCGAGGGCAAATTGAATCGTCGCCGCTAAATAAATAATACCTCGCGATTATTGCGCGCGATCCTCGCCACTAGATATCTACGCGCCGCTGATAAAGACGAGAGGAGAAAAGAAAAGGGAAAAGAAAGGGGAAGAAACTTCTTTCCGACTCTCGTTCCGAGCGAATTCCGAGCGAATTCCGAGCGAATTCCGAGCGAATTCCGAGCGAACGTGTCGCGTGGCGCTTGAAACAGGACGGGGGACTACGGAGGAATTCGATTTCTCGCGTCGGGTCCTTGTTTTCCTCTTTTTAGTAGATACCGGCGACAACTTGCCTCGCGAATCGATTACTTGCTTTTCTCTCTCCTTCTCCACCGCCACTCGTATCGCGATAATTTATGAAATTTCCTTTCTCTTCCCCACACTTTTTATAGCTGGAAGGGACGGAACGGATAACAAACGTCGGACAGAGACAACGTATTCTCACCGTTATTCGCAGCATATTACCAAGGAAATAACGTTGGTCATCGAGGAAATTGAATTTTCGTTCTGTCACCGACTTAAGCGCTCGTTCGCGAATCGCGAATATGCAGGAATCACGCTTTCGTTCGACATAGCGTCTCTGTTTCATCGTTAAATTTAATTAGTCGATTTAAACGTTTCTCTAGATCCTTGATAAGATTTTCCATCTCTTTTCCTTTCGACAGACATCTTCTTCAGGTTAGACAGGTTATCTTCTTCGTCCCTTTGCTTATCAGCCGAATTTTCTCCTCGTTTTCTCCAATCTCCCGCTTTAAATCATCCTTTATCTTCTATCGTATTTATCTCCTCCATTCTCGCAGACGTATTTACGCATACACGAAATGCTTAAATCGTGGTGCGGTATAAGGCTTCGAGAATCTGCATAGAAAGTCGAAACTAAACCCACCAGAGTTCACGGTTCACGCATCGTCGATTTTCACGGGAAACTGGTATTTCCCTATATTCCCGATAAAGATTTCGGTTATCGGTACGCGCAGAAATTTATATGAAAATGGAAAAACCTTCTCCCGAGTTCTCTCGAGTTCTCCCGAATTCTCTCGAAAGGGGAGTCTCTGATCCTGCGACACGTACAGTCCTAGGCAAACGCGTTGTTCACGCCGTTAGCAAGCGCCTTTACCGTCCCAATCTCTTTCACAGCTTTCTTGCTGATTAATCCGACGCTGTCGCGAGAATCGATGTAAATGTAACTCGAAACAGCAGCAACAGCAGCAGCAGCAGTAGTAGCAGTACTAGTAGCAGTAGTAGCAGTGGCAGTAGTAGTAGCGTCGGAGCAATTGACAGAGAAACGTTCGCTTTTACGATAGAGCGCAAACAAAAGGATAGGCGAAAAAAGAGAGTCGACGCAAAAAGCTTTTCGCTGCTATCTTAGTTCTATCAGGTTGCGAAATATCCACTAAATGGCGCGTTAAATATTTTTCCTTACGAAACAGAATATAAAATAAAAGGGTATACCATACAGAGACAAATTCAACAACTATGTACACGTATATGTTATACAGCAGGAATATATGCGCGTAAACAAAGTATACGTTCGTAAACGAAACGCAAGCGTTTGATAAGTTACAAGCGATCGTTCGGTACGTAGTTTAAACTATGAAATCGCAGAGAACGTTGTACCGAAGGGAAAGGTTCGTGACGGCAAAGGAAGCAAGTTCACGCTTCACGGCGGGGGAGCACGACATCAAACTGGCTGATCAAACTGGCCAGCGGAAAGCTAATGGAGCTTTTGATCACGGCCCATAGATACCGATAGCTTAGCCTGCCTTTTCACGTTCAAAACCGTGTAACTGCACACGGTGCAAGAGTATAATACCTCGGTCGAAAGAAACGGTTGTATCAAAATATAATAAAGCAGTTAATTACGTACGATCTCTGTAAAATGTTTCTTCACATAGAAAATCGTTGTGCAAGTTGTTTCGTAAATAAAAAGTCTGCCACAATTTGTTCAAAAACTTGTACATTTGTTCGGTATTCGATAGTTGGCGCACGAAACGTACAAAGTTTTCGAACGTCCGAGTCTTCGAACGAGTTTTCTACGTTTATTTAAACTCGCACAATAGCCAAGGAAGGGCAAGCATCGCGATGTTCTGACTTTTTGGTCGATAGCTGCCCGTCCTACTCGTCGCGTACGTGGTCAGCGTGTGCGAAAGAACTGTACGAATTGCGAGATGTTCGCGCAAGCGAAACGGAACTTCGAACGTCTTCTTTCGGTACGAATCGCCACGAATCGAGTACATTTCCACGCTACCTGTCGTTTCGACGCGGCGCTGTACAGCGCGAGTGGAGTTTCGCTGGTATAAAAGTATCGAATAAGAAATTCGATAGTTGTACCTCGAGTTAGACGGTAGGTGCGCTTCGAGTATGAACTACGCGACGCAAAATTTAACAAACGGGACTGAAATTTCAAATTTCAAAATTCCAGTGTTACGCGTTACTCGGTATTCATTTTTTCAACGCGTCCAGCCACCGACCTACTTTCTTTGTACTTTTCCGACTGCCTGACTTTTTTAATATCGCTTAATAACGCGATTCGTTCGGTAGTTCGGCTTGATCGATTGAAGACAGCAATGGGGAAAAAGCGCAGCCAACGTAAATACACGACGTTCGTAACGACGAATGAAAAATTTAGTCGGAGCCTCGTTTATCGTCGCGGCGGGCAAGGAATATCGGAATGATTCGTCTATGACCTCGTTGTCGTTGCGCGAGAGAAACGAGGTCGCTTCTTACGTGTATGCTAAGCCGATGAAATAATTGAATCGGCGATCGAATCTCACGAGAAAACGATAGGAGGAGACGGACAGAACCGGATCGAAAGCGTCGACACGATCCGATTGATCGTTCTCGCCCCGAGTGGCTGCTAATTATCCCAAGCTGTTAAATTTGCACGGCACAGTTATTCCCTCGAGGACGAACGCGTTTATCTTTGATTGATCAACGCCTAATAATCCATCCTCTTGCGGAAATCGAGATCGGATCTTACCTTCTATAATAACCGCGTATGTACAATCGTCCGACAGACAAGCTCCGACGGAAGCGAGGAGAGCGGAATCGTCGGCTGACACGCCATTAAGCGAAACCTCAAACCTTATGGATCTTTTTATAGGGGTTAGGTTGGGCTTAGACTCGCTTGGGATCCGATGTACTCTCGCGCAGACAGTTTCATTCCGTAGAGAGGAACGAAGAGAAATCGTTTCGGAGGAGGCGGGAAGATAAGAGCGAAACAAAGCGAACGAATTAGGGAGACGGAGAAATTAAACGAAAGGGGAGATCGTTTTTCCCACGTTTTTTCGTTTCTCCGCGTTTTCTTCAACGAGCTTCTCGCAGATTTCTCTCGGCCGTCTCGTTGGTATTTCGCCAAGGAGAACGGAATGGTAACGACGTGGCCGATTTTAGCGAGTTTCCTTCTTAAATGGCTTTAAACCGGCCACGGTTCCTCGCCAAGTTTCCGCCCGTCGAACACGAGAAACATCGGATCCGCGACTCGGTCAACGAACGGAACTCGTATTCTTGACAACGACTCGATCGTTCTTCTTCTTCTCGACTGTCTTAAGACGTTGCTCTCGATCTATGTACGTAGAGCGGCTGGCGAAAGTACAAGTAACATATAATATAGTAATATAGTAATATAGTAAGTTGAGGGGATAAATACGAGCGTTAACTCGTAACTTGCAACTCGTCGAGTTTTGCTGATAACAAAGGTTCTACGATTCTTTCGCCGATACGTACGGCACCAAACATTAGCAGCAACGAAATAGAAATACAAGGCTAGGGATAGCTAACGGAAAGTGGAAAAATAATAATTTAACGAAGGAACGCGGCACAAGTTCACGACGAACATCAACGGCCACCCATAAAGGTTAAAGATCGTTCGACGCCGTTAATTCGGTTTTCCCATCCATCGATTGAAACTAGTTCGGTCTGATTCGTGTCGTCGTCTTGAACGATCGATTACTCCAACGTAAAAAGAGAAAAATACGGTACAAAGGTTTACAAAGGTCTGGCCGTTTCAAGGTTTCAAATTCCGTTTCGTCGAAATAATCTTCGGTACGAAACGCTTCGAAATTCTACGTAGGATCGTAATCGCGTTTAATATTTTTTCCGGGATTATTCCGTACACACGTCGCGACAGCGATCACGCGAAAGACCACATCGCGGATGTTATTGATTTTGCAGCGTTTACACACACGGGAAATTGAACGAACGGTCGCTCTTCCAAAGGGATTAATTTCCCGTGAAATTGTATTAACCACTGCCGAAACTGGCGACAATGCTCGCGCGGTCGACCAAGCGTCGTAATCATCGTATTAGCATTAAAAGATTGAACGGTTTAATTTTATAACATCTCAAATAGTATAGCTAACCCTAGCGGGTGTACTCGGAAGTTGAAACGTTAAATTACAGCGTTAGCAGCATCGTATGTGCAAGCGTATATGTAAAGAATACGCGTACATATGCGTTAAATATAGTCGCATCGAAACATCGACAGAAACGTCGATGCGCAATCGCTATTGTTTATTTCGATCGAATTACGCGTTCAAAATAAGACCAAGACCTTCAAACTTCGAGTCCATCAAAGAAATCCAACGATAACGATAACGTGGTTTATCGCAACCAACCACCAACGCTGTTCATCGAATCTAAGTTTCCTGACTCGGGATCGTCGTACGACGGATCGTCGATTTCGTCCTGACGTCAGCTGCAACTCTGCAAAGTACAAAATATTACACGCACGGCAAAGCAATTTAAAAAGGTCAAGACGTTTTAGCGGAATTTTTAATATCCAAGTGCGCGAAAGACGGAAGATAACGTTTCTCTGGCAGACTATCGAAAATGCCAATATACATATGTGCGTGTACTCGCGTCTCGTAATCGACGAGTATCGTAACGTAATTTCTAAGGGGAAATTTTAAGACGTTTTCTGCGTAACGAACGTAGCATATTTATATAAGAGGCGTCCACAAGCGCGCGAATACGTTTGACGGTCCGTTTATATTTGTAGAATATTTTTCGCTCGGGTATACTTGGTTCGCCTCGCAGAGTATACTTACAAAGTTTGCCTATTAAACTCTGTGTATAAATCCTGTATACGTATAAACCGCTCAAGTTCGTATAAAAGGAGTATTACTGTAAAACACACACACACAAAAAAAAAGAAAACTCTGAGGTAGGTTAGTACCGTTCGCCCGTCTCTTAGATCAGCTTCCATTTTATCAACGTTTATTCCACCTCGTAAAACAATCGCGCTACATCTAAAATTTCATGTTCCGTTAGCAGTTTCCAGCAGAAGGAAAGAAACTTCTCCGAAGGGAGATAGGGAACGAATAGGACCGAAGGATCGGAGGGTGTAAAACCGCGCAGATCGATACGTAATTCGATAACTCTCGGCCTCGAATTTTATCACGATCTAGTGTCGGTGTAATCTCTCCTTCTAGCCTATTCCAGTTCCATTCCCCTCGGCCAGTCTACTTGCTCCAAGTAGCTAATAACGTCCGCCAGAATAGCGTCTGGCTGTATTTACAGGAGATTTTTCGATAGCCTCGGTTTTCGTGCTTCGAGGGGAATCCTTCCATCAGCTTGTCCGATCCTCGCACTGTTGGTTGACAGAACGGATAATCGTCTGTTTTGCCCCGTTCCAGTTCAAGGTCCCTTCGCGAGGACAAGATAAATAGTCGCCAAGGTCCGCCACTTCGTTCGCACGTATCATCGAGGGTATCGTAACCACGTGGCGAATTGAAATTCCAAAGACCGCCCTCTGCGCTCGCAATTGTCACGTTCGTGCAATCTCGTATTTCCACGAATATACACAAAGAGATAGCAGCAGCCAGATAGAGATTCGTTTCACCTTTTAAACACGAAGATGGAGAAGAATTTCTTACACCGAGAGACGTATAGCCCAGTGTACGTATCTACTCGGAAAGTGCCGACGTTTTACATATTTTACGATCGTCGCTGTTTTTTTTTCGAACAAAACCACAAATCGATATCTCGCGTCTCGGTTTAAAACTGTACCGCTTTAAAACTGTGGCGCTTACGACAGCGAGTATAAAGGTAGCGTGTCCGCGCAAGCGAAAGGCTCGAGAAGTCGAAGAAAATATTGCGACGGTGGTACATATAAACGGAAACAAGTAGAACGTGAATCGCTGAACGGAAGAACGTCCCTTTATTCATTCGCTCTATGCTTGCTTCCATTGCAAATTTTACTGCCATATCGGGGACCGTGGAAACGCTATGTTCGCGCTGAGGAAACTACATAGATAATGTAAGAAGAGGACACGAACGATCCCGAGGAAGCAGCTAAGAACAAGCGGCAAAGATATTTTCTCGCAAGAATATATTAGATTCGGTTTTAAGTCGGCAATGTCTCTCTTTCCCCCGTCTTTTTGTTGTTGTAAATATCGCGAGCTATAAAACAAGCAGAGAGGATGTCATTTCGTAAAAGCAGAAGAGAAAAGAGAACGTTTGCAAACGACAGACTCGTTTTAACGATAAACACGGGGGTACGATATGACAATTGAACTTTCTTTGTTAAACGTACGTCGGCTTATAATTAATTATATCTAGCTTCGATATAGGTTCAATTTATTCGTCTGTAAATTTTATTTGTTTCTCTCCCATCTGATCGAGGCAGAGGGAATCGTCGATTGTCAGAAACGACGAGATTTTTGTTAACAATTCGACACGAAAGAAAAGAAAAGAAAAGAAAAGAAAAGAAAAGAAAAGAAAAGAAAAGAAAAGAAAAGAAAAGAAAAGAAAAGAAAAGAAAAGAAAAGAAAAGAAAGGAAAAGATAAATCAACAATTATTAGGTTATTATTATAACCTAAGAGCGTAGATTTGAAAGGTAATTAAATATTTACTATCTGTCTTGGTAGGTACAAGCCCCGAGAGAATCAAAGCGAGTACAGACCTTAGAAAAGCGAGGTTCGTATTATACTTTACCGCGCTTTACATCTTTCCAATCGATATTCAATTTATCCGGCGCACGTGTAAGAGCTTTTAAATAAATTTTATCCTTTCGGAGTATCTACGTACTCGCCGTATACGCGTGTACGTTAACCCTTAAAAATGATCTATATCTAAAATCATCGTCCATTCTTTCAACAAAAAACAGGTTTTCGTAAAATGCGACGCGCGACGTATAGGAAAGCGGCGCGAGATTGAACGTGGAGAGAATCGGCTGAAATTAGCCCGAACGGTGATGCGTGATGCGGAAGATAAGGCAAAACGGGACGCGATCGTTCGCAGTTGCTGCAGGAATCCGGAAGAAAAGGAAGGACGACGAAGGCAGTTTCCCATCCGTAATGAAACGCTTGCCGCGGTTGGGAACGCGGAAAGCCCTGTTTCAAAGTTAAACGCGCTCGAGATCCGAGGAAACGAGCAAAATGGCTGAAGAGAGGCGCGGCAGGGCCAGGCTCGATAAATCTTAGGTTAATCGCCAGTTTGTCGATGTCTCCACGGTGTATCGGAGCTTGAAGCTTCTTTCAACGATTTATGGCCGCGTTCTGAGAGATTTAACGAGAAGAAATTGAAAGATCTTTGCCGGATGGCGGACTAACGCTCGTTCCGGTCGCTTATCACGACGGTGAAACGACTGCCAACAACCGATTGCGAAACAAATTGCCAGGAACGAAGTCGCGATTTATACGAGCAACGGCGAGATTACTCGACGCTGGCTGCTAAACTTGTCGCGGCTTTCTTCTTTCTCCGTTTCTCTTCTTTTTCATCGCCCCTCTTTTTCGAGCGTAAATAGAGTTCGGCCGCGGAGAAAAATGGCCTTCGACGTTGAAATAGCGCCTGTGGATGGAATGACGAAACACGAAGGAAGATTTTTCCTTGATTCCAGTTAACTTAACGACGATAAAACGAGACGGAAACGAAGATAAGCAGGTTCTTTCGGAAAGCGCAGTTTCCAATTTCTCATCGTTCTTCTGCATTTTCAGCCGTCTGATTTTCCCTACTTGTATCTAAATGGCGTATAGTTGTCTTAACGTTATCCGCGAATGAGATTCGTAAAATACGAAGTACGTTAACGCCTTTGAAGGAAATTAACGATATTCTCTATTCTGGCTGAACAATTTTCCAATTCATAAGTCATCTCGAAACAGTCGTGAACGAAGGAAGCTATCGTAGCAGCAATTTCATCCGATCGGCACGTCCAAACGATTATTTCGTAATGTCGGTTTTAAACGATTTCGAAACTAAATTTCATATTAAATTAGTTTAGAACGAAGAAACGTCGTAGCGCGCACGCGGAACGTGCCAGAAATTCTTCTTTAATCTTTAGAATCGCGATGTTTTCGAGAAACGTTAATTACTCGAGCTAACATTTCTCTCGCAATGAACAAAGCAGACAGATCGTTATAAAGTAATATGGCCTAAAACGTTGTTAACGACTAACGTTTACAAACGTGTACACGATTATTAATGCGTTTGCGATCGCTTTAATATTACGCGTAACATTTCGATGGCATTATCGTACACGACCGTGTAATTTCCAATAGCTAAAATGCGACGGTAGAAGCGTACAGATATTAAAATAGCAGACAAAGTTACGTAATTGTTACGATACGCGACACAAAGAACTTTAATTAAACGAAACACGCGCCAGCGTACGAAAACAGACGAAAAAGGGTATCTTCCGTAATATAGATATTTCATTGAAACGAAAGCCTGTCGCATAGCTTGATCGTGATCATTTAACGGAGATGTTGTGATCAACGAACGTTTAAAACAAGAGAAAGTACGTAACGTGGTATTCGAATAACTAGCGTTTTCGCAAATCAGTTAATAATTTGTAAGATTATCACCAGCGACGTGACTGTCAACGCTTCGTACTCGTTCCAAAGGTGGAAGAACGGTCGAACGTTATTTCGTGAAATTTTTCGATCGATTAGGATTTTGAGATTCTAGATTGAAATCAAGACGCGAATAGAACGAAAACGTTGTAAATCGATCGATGGATATTCAGGTTTTCACGCAGATCGGTTATACGTATATCGCCTACGAGATTGCATTCAGTCGTAACGACGCTTGTTAACAAGCAGGAAATATCGATTTCTACCAGATATATCGGAAGATACGCGGATACAAAGCGAGCGATTTAAAATCGCGAGAACTCGCAAGGGGATCTAACGAGCAAGGTGTCTCAAAGGGCAACTATACCGGATAGAGAAGCAGAACTGAATTCCGTTTCAATCGTCGCGCGAGTCTGATTCACGTTTAGAACAAAAATAACGCAGACACGTGCCAGAGAGAAGCCATACACGGAACACGGAAGTACCGTGTCATTGTGTCAGTTCAGACACGAAGCTTAACGAAGCTTAACGAAGCTTAACATTCGCAAAGATTTTCACGAAACCGTAGGAAATACGTTCTTGTGCTCTATGCGTGCCATTTTGAACTTTTCGAAGCTTTTTCTACATTTTTTACGAATACGAGCAAAGAAATTGAATTTATTAATAATAATTTTGATTGAATAATAATTTTAATTTAACAAAGTAATAACAGGTAACTTTGGTTATCGTTAGCTGTGAAACGGCAGCGTCTGGCCCGATATTAACGTCTTCCACTACCCACCGGATCGATTCCGATTGTCTAAAACGAAAGTTCGGTAGGATCTGAATTTTCCCAACACCTTTTATCCAGACGTTCGATTATCCGAATAATATCCCCGACCGGTACAAGAACAGAAATATTCTTAGCTATACGCGTACGATATCGTCTGTATATTTCGCAGTCAGGTCGTCGTTCTCGATTCTTCGTTGGACACGTAAGCGTCGAAGAAATTATCGAAAGAATCGGAGGAAAATTTAATAGTAGGGAAAACAGCGACGAATCACGAATCGGAAGCATCGGTAACAGCAGGCAAGTAACGGTAACAACCGATAAATGCTACGGAGGACAGAGAGAACTACGAATTTTAAAGACGGTTCGTACTTTGTCACTTCGGTACGATGATAATTAGATAAAAAAAAAAAAAAGAAAAAATAGAAGAAAGAAAAAAAAGTAAAACGAAAGTACCGTACAACTATAATACCGTACTAACCGTGTCCCCAGGCGTAACTCCCCTAGAAATCCCGATTTTCCCGATCAATAATCGTCGCAAGACGAACAGCTACAGGAACGAAAGTGAGCATCTATGCTCGACTCAATTTCCAGAACGTCTTTTCGCGTAACGATGCAACAGTTTGCATTTGATTTGCACAATGGCAGCAGGATTCGGTTGGCGATTCGCCAAAAATTCCAACGACGATCCGAGTCCGTGTATTCGAGAACGAAGATAGCGAGGATGGCGAGCCAGGGTATAGTTTGCACGGTGAAATTTGCACGCTCTCGGCGTAGATTGGTCGGTTCGGCGTCGGCAAATACCGATTTGTTTGTTGCGCGTTCGTGCCGTTCACAGTTCATCGGCACTCGTATATTTCTCACGGTTATGCTGGCTGTTCGACGCGCTACAAATGCGAGTTTCGATTCGATTCGATCTACTTTTCGCCTAAGAAAATATTTAGTGTCTTTAATATAATCCATCCTCGCAGCTTCTATCTTTATAACTTTCTACAAAGATCGTAGTATTCGAAACGATAACGGTAGAATGTTACGTTAGACCGTATAGCAAGTTTGACTTTCGGTGTCACGTTTTGCAAAATACAGTAACGTCGATAAATATTGCTCGTAATTGTGCGATTTAGCTATCGAAATGGAAAAACACGAGTTTTCGATCGATTAACTTTGTCCTGACACGATTACGCGTCATGCTATCGCTACGATGAACGCCAGTTATTCGAGAAAAACGTCTCCTTGGACGTCTGGTACCTTCGAAGATCTTTTCGTTAGAAACCTATATCGAAATAAAGAAACAAGTATCGGTAGCATTAACTTTTGAAATAACATAATTTAACTGATAGCTCGATAACAGAATTGGCAGAAGATTTCGTATTTAATCAGAGCTAAGAAGCGGTTTCAAATTTTTAATGACAACCGGTTGTTACCGGACATTTGAGAATTATCGCACAGACACTACGAGACACTACGAACTTTTCCATGTTTTTCAATTTCATAGTTGGTGATAAAAAGTACAGTCACCCGTTGTAACGGGGGAAAAAAAAACAATATCCGAAAGAAACGCGAAACGATCAACTTCCAAACATTTTTCAACGCTCGACGTTATACGATTGTACAGCGTGTATTCGAGCATCGTGGAATTTATTCATCGCGAGTTTTTGGCTTCTAATCGAGCAAATGGTCGATTCGCTTCGTGTTTCCAATCGCCGATCCCCACCTTTCTCTTCCTTTTTCCTTTTTTCATCAATCAGGATACGCGCGAACGATCGACGAAAGCGAATTAGATAGAACCAGCCGGATAACATCGATGTAGTTTCGTTTCACCCTTATCGATCAGACTGTAAAAAGAAAAACGCGTTTCGACTGTTCACGGAGTTTATGGAACAACGATACGCTTCAGCCATTGAAAAATCATTGAAATACAAACGTAAGAGTAGAAGAGAGTCCGTCGACCGTAAACTTGTCAAAATGACGGTGACTTAAACTATTTATCTCAAGTCGCAAAGGAGAAAACACATGCGAGTAGACGCGCTCGGAGAAGGTAATTCCTTGGCCGAAATAAAATATCGAAATGCGCAGGATGGCGAAACGCGATAGAATCGCGTTGTCCTTGATGTCCGAAAAATACCGCTGTAAAATGATGGATTAACCAGAACAAATTCCTGGCATAACACGAATAACGCGGGGTGAGGAAAAACGCAACTACTCCCAGGGACTGAATTCGACTCGAAGGAATTCGATCCCGTTACAAGTTTTAGAACGATCTCGACGGCGTAGTTTCGCGATTACGTCCGTTAACGAAATTAATAATGGCCACGATCCGGATATTCCGCAAATTTTCCGCAAGAATTCGCCCTCGGCCCGGTCGATT
The DNA here is from genome assembly GCA_014737395.1 of Bombus waltoni. NCBI lineage: Eukaryota > Metazoa > Arthropoda > Insecta > Hymenoptera > Apidae > Bombus > Bombus waltoni. The sequence continues at coordinate 156,591 of JACXII010000063.1, read as the reverse complement.
AATCCGTCCGACGCGTTGTCAGGTGAAAGGTAATTGCTTATCTGGTATACCTGGTTTTCACATGCTTCGATCGTCTCTCCCTCTGCCATATTTGTTTATCGATTAAAGCTTAACGCGTCGTTACAGCACGCTCTCCATTAGCTATACTTTCGTGTCATGCGATTGCACATAATGGAGCGTTTACATAGCGGAGGAAGCGGCCACGGTCAGACCTTTGGCAAGGTTTACCGCGCTGTCGTGCTCGATTCTACCAATTATGCGAAAATTTACAACCTCCGGGGGAACAAAGTTTCGTCCATTAAAACTCTAAGATTGAAAAATGCCCCGCTACTCGACGATACGTTCGCTGAAATATCGCTGCTCCAGTTCGAAACGAGCCTTCAGCGAGTTCATTCTTCTCCGGTTTTTCGGTTTCACTTCGTTTCGATAGAATTTTTACAGCTTTTACTCGAACGGGAAGTTGCAGGTGTAAAAAGTAGAAAGTCTGCGGAAGCGACTTTTAGAGAGAGAGAGAAACGCGATACCTAGCACTTTTAGGATATCAAGAGTACGTGGAATTTATTCCTCGCTGATTTTTATTACGTTATTACTTGTATACGTTAATTTTTACGATGTTTCGAAGAAAAGATTCGAGTAAACCGCCGAACGTAGTATAATAAGTTTAATATTTTAAATGTCATCGTACGGTAACACAATTATCGACGTTTGTCCGTCAAGAATGGTTGAACGCGCAATGCAAATCCGTACACACTACACCTACCGTAAAAGCTTTTGCGTATTACATAAAACATTTTGAATGATAATCGTACGTTGCTTCTTTCGTTTTACTTGCAAAGGACAGAGTTTGAATTTATTCCAGATTTCAAGCAAATGAGTTAGTTTCCTTTCGCACCCAGTTGGAAGTTACCTTTCGTACTGCTGCCTGACGTATCTTTAAAAAAGGGAATCATTTATAACGATAAAGAGAGGGTATTTATCGTACGTTACGCGCGATTCATTTTTCTTCGATACTTGGTCGTCTTTTGGCAATCGTACCGGACAGTTTCTTAGGAATTTTCTATACGCGTTAACGAGAGGTATAAACGTAAATTTACCGATAGTAAGGCGAGTAAAGATATCGAACGAAATCAACAGGTACGCCAGACGAAGAGATTATTATACTATCGTTGTTATACTTGCAGATTATTAACAAAAGGAGCATTGGATGAACGAAAATAATACGTGTCTTTGAACGAATTAAACAGAGCTATCAAAGGTATCAGGTATCAAAGGTATATATTTATTTACCTATATTATTTTTACGTGCGACGATATGCGTGCGTGCATGAGTGTGTGCGTGTGCGTGTGCGTGTGCGTGCGGGTGTGTCACGGTTGATTTTGATACGTATGATACGTTGATACGTATCAACGCTTGATTTTCTAAATTCTAACGCATTTTTAAAGATATTATACAAATGTACATGGATGAAAAGAATTTGAGGATAGCTTTGATTCCTTTAAAGTTAATTCTTATCGCAGCGTCGTATTATTGTTCGTATTTGCTTGGTTGATGCAACAAAATCCTTCGTAGTAGCGATTCGCTATCGACAGTTTTCTAAGACTGAAAGTACCAGGCTGCGACGTTCGTCGTGTAATAAGATATCTACGACGCGTGCACCGCGACAGGATTCGACCAAACGAACGAGAAACGATTAGCCTGGCGGCGACAAAATCTTCAACGAATTTCAAAAGTCCCTGCCTTTGCGTTTTTACTCGTCCGCGAGCAATTAGTCGTTCCGAATGGGACGTTAATTATTAACTTGAGAACTTTGCTACGCCCCGGTTGTAACCGCGTTTCCTCCGCCATATTTTCGGGACAATTTTGTCGTCGCGCCCCAGTTCCCCATTTCCGTCCGTGTAAATGTAATTACGCGATGCGGAGGATGTGCAAGAGGAAAAGCTGATGGGCTTCCTACCCCGGCTATGGGATTCCCGTAAGCGGTTATTGCCTTTTAGACTGGCAATATTTATTTCTGATAATATCATTTCGGCGGTGAGCGCCGATTCATCGATCAGAACGAAATCACAGGCCAAACGTTGCCAATTAAGATAACGATTCACCGTACGGGCATTGTATTAAATTTCCGTTTCTCTTTTGTAATTTCCGTGTTGGATTTTTCCAATTTGTTTAAATACAACGGTATATCGTTTTATACATCGCTTTACGTACATACTTACGCGGTGAATCTAAATTCGCGAAATCGTACAAGCGAAGCCAATAAGACTCTGCGACTGAAAATCAAATTCCAAGATGGGGATCAGGAGTAACGAGATTACTTTGGAAGTCTCATTTCCGAGAAAGTCGAGGTTGAAAACTTGCCAAGTATACGTGTGTTCGACCAATCTTTGTCGCGAAGAAGTTTAAAAGCCGATTGATTCTCGCGCGAAACATTTTTCTGTCCGACTATCGAAACCGTCCGAGTATCGAAACATAAAGATCGTGCGGACCGATGTTTACATCAGCCTGTATATAAATTTGAAGGCGCAAATGTGCATAGAATGCGCGTAATGTTCGACAAAAATATATAAGATATCTACGGTAGTTGTCACGATATCCAGTACTACGAAATAGTTCTCGATCGTAGATTTTCCTTTATAAAAGCCTGAATAATTTCGCGAATTTGCATAAATACTCGCAATCTAGCAATCGATAGCTTTCTACGATGTTCTTATAAAATGGGTTACAGCAAAGGAGAGAAAAAAGCAAAGGAGGTGAAAGAAAGTGCGACGATCTTGTTGGCAAGCGATTCGAAGAAAACTGCGTTTCTCCCTCGTTCCAATACTCGAGATAAACGAACCGAGGAAGCGCAATTCGCGCAAACTTACAAGGATTCGATGCTCTTACGAGGTTTACACCATCGACGAACTGCCGTTTTGAAAACTGCGATTCGAGCGGATCGGAGAATCAATAGCTAATCGATCAAAAGTTCAAATCGTTTCGAAAGGATCTTCTTCTCGTCCTGGTTCGTCATTGCGTTTCGTTAAAATGGCAATTCTCGGCCAGGGAATCGACGATGCAGCGAACTTAGAACTTGGAATTCAGAATTTATTTCATTCCTCTTTTACGTTTATAGATCTAGAATAATTATCGAGAGGAAAATATTCGTAATCCTCCTACGCCTCGTGTTACCTACACGCGACATTGTATTTTAACTAAAATTACAACTATATATATGTAGTTATTAGACGCTATACGGTATTTAAGTTTCGAATTTAGAATATTTCGAATTATTTGGAAAGCGTGGAGTTGATCGATTCGACTTCGCGTAGCCTCTGTACCCTTATAAAAATTCTTCCGGCGAAAGAACTGTTTTTATCCTCTTAAAGTCAAAATGGCACATTATCAGCTCGATGATCGATCTCGTTTCAAGACTATCGGCCGACGGAAACTTGTTACGCAATTTCCCGGTTGACAGATCTCCATTAATCGTCGAACTTTGGCTGCGGCCGAAGATTTCGAGCGCAAACGCTAAAACCAACTCGCATCACTTTCCTTACCAACTTTCCTCGCATCAGAGCGACGTACGAACTTTCGAATAAAAATTGACCTCCATTCCCGAAATTGCTTCTCTTCTTTCCACGACACTGCTCGGAAATACACATACAGTTTCCTCGTATTTTATATTTCTCCTTACTTACCTACGTATATTGCTATTTATTATCCTTATATCTTGATACTTTTAATGTTAAATTTGTTAAGTAACATCTTAAGGTTTTACGTATTGCGCAGGTATTACGTAGTACTTTTATCACAGTGTCAAGGAATTTTTGTTAAAACGTCGCCATATTCGTTGGCTTTAGTTAGCTTCAGTTAGCTTCAGTTAGCTTCAGTTAGCTTCAGTTAGAGAGAAGAAAATGCAGCGATCGAATTCATTTCGAAATATTTAGTATTTTCGGTATATCGTCTCTCGATAGTGGTTGGCGTCAATGCCCGGATTATTCCACGCGCGAATTATGCAATTTTGAATTTTGAATTCGACGCCATCTCGTATTGACAGGACGAGAACTATGATATAGTGGGAACCGTGGTTTTGATAGATCATTCGATATCGACGATTGAATTGAAATGAATTTTTTCTCGCGATAACGAACGATCGCCGTGCATAAATGATTTCGTACTTAGCCTATCAGCATATCTGTTTATTTATCCAATTCGTACGTAATTTCGTGGTAATTTCTTCGCTTATTGACGACACATTTCGCACGTACGAATACGATATGTTGACATTTAAACGATTTTGAACGAAAAAATCAAAAGTAAGTTCAAAGAATATATCGAGGAACAAATTAAAAGTTGTTTAATACGCATAGCTTTAAATAATTACGGTTAATTTCGTATAACAACCAACAACTGTTAATAATTTCATCGTCGTGAGAAATGGCGAAATTTCATATAAAGGCGATAATTCACAGGCTAGTGGAAACACGCGAACGTGGTCTGACCACCCGCCGCTCCGATATCCTCTTTCGTGATACACGAGTCCTGATTCCAGCGAAAATTATCAACATAATCGTTATCGAGCTTCACCGTGCAGCTGCTCGGGTTTCAGCAACGCGTAGTCGTTATTACTTTGACGAGTAACATCGCCAGCGGAGATTAACGTTACTCTCGAACGAGTCTACCCTCCCCTTTCACAGCCTGCGAACGTGGCGTGCCCTGTAATCTACATCGTGTCTCTAGGCAAATCCAACTAGTCGTTCACCTTCGAAAAAAGGAAGCTATTTTATCATAAAGCTTCGTCCATTCCTCTCGCTCTAACGAATCTCACGATCATCGCGCAATCTCTCGCCGATGTTCATCGTTCGCAGTCAACGTCGCGTATATCGCGTACGTCTATCTTACGTTGGAAACTTAAATCGTGGCAAGAACTTCCTAACGTAGGTGATAAGTCAAACCGAAGAATCTCTCAATTACGCATCCCTTTCTTTCTATTCCTTTCTATTCGCTAAACTTTCCTAATATTTTTATCTCGTTAAAAATTTCCTTCGATCAAAATATATTTTCTCAAAATCTTCTCCGCGACTGAGTATTTTGAGGTGAAAGTTAAGTATCGAGTATAAAACGAGATTCCAAGAAAAATAATTTAATCGCGAAAAGAAATGAAAGTGTCGTTGAAAAATGTACGTCGGTTCGTCGATATCGATCAAATCTGTTAACGGCACGACTTTTTGCTACTTGCTTAAAAAATGTGCAATGTGGGTTAACGACGAGTGTGATATAGCACGGCGAAAATATCAGCGAGTAAACACACGAATACATTTATGCATTCACCGCGCTTTTCTTTCCTTTCGTCATTCCTTCCTCCTGCCGTTCTTATCTATCGATGCGACGTGAAATTTTTTCTGCCTCTTGGTAAAATCGTTATCCGTCGGCACGATATCGAGCTTTCTTCCGCTTTTTCTTTTCTCTTTTTGCCGACGATGTTTACCCTTACGACGTCGTTGCGTAATCATCCGTACTTTAATCGATAACGTTTACTTCGTCTTTCCCGTGTCGCACGATAATTAGATCCGTTTCATTTCTGTCATTTGTTTCCTATACGTATACGCCGTACAGCAGTTTTATTTTATTCTCATCTCGTTGATTCTCGCAATGCCAGATAATTATATCGAAGAATAATCGCTTAATTTTCAAATTATATGACTTTTTATGCTTGCCGTCGACGTTGTCTATCGTTACGACTTTGCCGTGTAATCTATACCTTCGTCCTTACCTTCGCTTCGATAGATAAGTAGAAAGTCTAAATCTTTTCCCCCACAATTCGACAGGTTCTAACGTCTCGATGATGCATTTCCATTCGTACGCAGACACTCGAGCTATTCGAGAAGTTCTTCAAAATTAGACCAACGTCGTACGATGACGTTTATATGACGGTGTAAATAATTTTCAAACGAGAAACGGACAACGACGCGTAAAACGATTACGCGTACGTTGTAATTATTAAAGCGACACTTTTAGCACGTGTAGAGCAAGTATCTCGTTCCTTTTAAATCACTTGCTTGCTATAAAGGCGGGCGGTACAGCGAGTTTCCCAAGTTATTGCTTTTGAAGTTTATCGCGTGACTAAAGCGCGAGTTATCGTAACGTAATCCGATTGTTCACGGGTGTTTTAAACACGTATATCCTCTAGGGATCATCTTCTCGTTTCTCGTTTCATCTTTCGTCGTTATTAATAAGATAATATCGAATATAAAATTAAACGGCGATATAGATTAAAAAACAACTTTTCGGATAATAAAGACATTTTTATGCAATTTGTATCGTTTCAAAATTTACGTTAACGACGAGTAATCGCGCCGTACGCTGTTTCTAAAGGAAGTTATCTTATATCGTGAAATTCGTTGTTTTTTGTTTTTTTTTCATCCAGTATTGTCGCCAAATGTGCAAACACAAAGAGAAGATCTTTTCATAAACGACATTTTATATTTGAATTCCGACCTACGTAACGTTAACTTTTTTAATACGTACGTTCTTTACGAAAAAGTAAAACTATAGTAAATTGTTTTTTATCTCGTGAAACTCATTTTTACAGGAAAAGTACCCCGTGTATAATATTTATAATACATCTTTTGTCCGATGTAAAAAATTATTATTTTCTTAAGAAATCGACGTTACTTTTGTTCTCTCGGAAGAATTTCTTTCCTCGAAAAACCCGATTCTCGTGTTTTAAGCAGAAATTAAATTTTTTCCCTATAGAATAAACGTTATTCTTCGGAAGAATCGTGACTTTAAAGGAAGTTTAACACAGTTTCTGATTTCCATATCGTATTACGAAATTGACTATAACAAAGGCGAGTAAGTATATTTACACTTCGAAATGTATTCCACAGTGCGACACTACGATCTTTCAGGTCTTTTCCATTTCGCAATTCGTAAATCAAGGAAGCAGAAATACTGCATTATCTTTCGGGACACAGTCTACAACGACTTCATTATGCAAATTTCCGCCCGCGTTCCTACTTCCAATCTAACACAGCTGTTATTCCATTTTACTTGACTTGCTTTATCAGATACTGCTTCAACGCGATCGTCCGACTAGGCGCTATCTTCGCTCGCGTAATCTCCCTGAATCGAACCGTCTGACCAAGCGCTATCTGTATCTACTTATTGGTCCCACTAGCCGGAATATCGTTCCAAGCATCGGTTTGCGTTGTCGATTGTTGTTCCATGTTCCACCGTTGCGCCGACACTTAGTCGATCTTTCAACGGTATCGGACACGTTTTATACGCTGTAAGAGTTTGAAATCGTTGCACGTCCCATAGAGGTAAACGATTCAAAAGAGTTAAAGTTTCCTAGTACGTCTATCGTCTATCGTCTATCTCCATCGTCCGTCGAGGTAAAAATATTTACGCACTAGCCGCGATAATACGGTATTTCTCTAACGAAATTTCAAAAAGAAACGAAAAATTCTGCGAGACAATTCGACCTTCTTTGGAAGAAAGTAAATCTACAACGAGCCACATAGTAAAATAATAGAAAGTCACCGAGTCTGTAAAGGCGTTAGCTCGGCTATCGTTCCGTACGTATAATCCACTGTACGTGAGTCGATTGTTTCGATCAGCGAGAAAGATTAGCGAACCGGCGCGAACGAAGCATGCGAAAATAGTCGATAGCGGGATATAATATATCGGGCAACTATCGCGTCAATCCGGTGTGCTCGTTATCAACGGCGTTACACGCGAGTAATCTGCCATATCGTTGCAGCGCTCGAAATGTGTTCGCGCGCTACTTTTAAAACGACTTTTGCTTATCTGTTCTATCTACTTCCATCCATCTACTTGGAGCAGAAGCGTATAATAATCTGTCCCTCTCCTAAATGAGATCAAGACGAGTATCATCGCTCTTCGAGGTTTCAAAGAATCGCGAGGAAAGAATCGTTCGTTCGAACGATTTGACCAAAAGTTTCCCAACTCGGCGAACGAAATCGCTGGAAACTCCGAAAGCGACGGACTCTCAGACGCTGAATTCACCGTTCTCTGGTCGTTCGAGTTCCGCCACCGTTTCCGTTTTCCAGTCTCACGACCTCGATGAAAGTTCAACAAGCAACTTCCATCGGCGCTAGTGAGAATATTTACCCCGCGAACGAATCGTTTCGCTAATCCAGGAAGACCGCTGTGTGCGTTTCGCTGACAAATCGAGTAGACAGACTCGCGAGAAACGCGTCCTGTCGTTGTTCCAATTTTGACGAAACTTTGCATACGGTCGAGGAAGCTTAATCGCGCCCAAAGTGATAGACGCTTCAAAGTCGACTGAAAACCGATTCAACGTCCGATCGGTTCGTCCGCGATCGTCAAATACAATTACGTATTTTCTGACGCAAAGTCGATACGAGAACTACCAAATTGCCTTTTACGTAACGTGGCAACGCATAACCATAACTTTTCGTTCTTCCGCGTTGCCAATTGTCCGTGTATACGATCGATACGACTATAAATAGCGGAAGAAGAGGAGAAATTAGAGTATCGAAGTCTACGAAAGTTCTTTTCCAAAGAAGCAACTTTGTTTTCTCATCCTAGATTGAAATTTCAATTCAACCGGCATTCTAGAATTTTTCGTTTCCCTTTGAACGTTCAAAATATGCCGGAATATCTCGCACTCGACAGCTAAAATTATTTATTAAAATCGAAGATCGGAAGACCGATACGTTGAAACGTCGAAACTCAGTCGTTTGCTATAAACGTTCGAGCCAGATTCTTATCTCATCCCATTACCTGCTAATAGCGATGACAAAATTTACGTTTTCTCCATGCCGGTTAAGCGATAAAAGAAATAACATTCCCCTTGCCATTCTCTTCGTCTTTGTAGGAAAGAAAGGAAAGAAAGGGGAGAAAGGGGAGAAAGGGAAGAAAGGAAAGAAAGGGAAGAAAGGGAAGAAAGGGAAAAAAGGGAAAAAAGAGAGAGAGAAAGGAAACAGTCAGCGAGTTTCAAGGATCGAACATCGTCAAGGAGCACTCGGTCGAAGCCATCCGATTCAGAATCGTAATGAAGGCTGCGAAAACGATTCGACGCGAAGAACTCGAGGCAGAAAGAGAGAGAGAGAGAGATACGCGAGCTTTTTTACGCACGAGAATAACGAGCGGCTCGACTCGGCGTAACGCTGCTCCATCGATATGTAGGTTAATTAGAAGTCGCTATTGCGAAACCCGTTTCGGTAAACAGAGGTCGTCGGCGAACAAAGCACGATGCTTGTCAAATAGTTTCCAAGCAGCACCTTAATTTCTCCCTCTCTCCCCCATCTCTCCCTCTCTCCCCCTCTCTCCCCCCTCTCTCTCTAATGCTCGCCTTATCAGCCCTTGTATCGACATTGTTGTCGTTGTTTAGCTCGTTACCTTCGACCGGTTGTTATCGTAACACCTAACTGCGAGACGTTCGGACGAAAATTGGGAAACGCGTGTTGGCACGAATAGCGTGTACGTGTTGCGAGTGGATAAGCGTGTTGGAACAAAATGAATGTAACAAGGTGGATGTTCCGTTTGGTTCGAATTACCCGTGGCCACGTTTTATTTGGAATAAAACAAGAAAAAAGCAAGCAACGATACGAAACGAATAACAGCGAATAACGAACAAGACAATTATTTTTTTCTTACGAATAACGCAGCAGAGAACTTTGTTTCGCGCGAAATTCAAATAAAACGCTTTCAAATAATTTCGCGTTCGAATCGACATAGTCGTTTAAATAAAATAGCTAGACAGCGGATTTTTATGCGTTTAGACGATAGAAAGCTTGAAAGCGTAAAGATGCGTAAAACGCAGGTAATACGCAAAATACCGTATGTAATATATGTAAAATATGTAAAATACGTAAAATACCGAAAGTATAGTACTCGTCGTAATATTTCACGGACGAAATAACTCGCTACCTACGTATCTCCTGTTCAACCATCATCGTAAAAATATGAATTTGCGTAAATATTCGCAATTTACTTGGCAGTTTAGTTTCTACCTTAAACTTTGAAAACGTCTTCAGCCGGATATTTTCCGAACAAGCTCGTTGATATTATTCAGAATTTCCTGGCAAAATCAATGCAAACCTTTAACGAGTTAATGCAAAGCCGTTTAATCCTCCGTTCTGTAGCAGCATCTTGCACGATCCACCGGACTCGATACTATTTCCCCGGAGCATCGACGATCGACCAACGAATTTTCAGATAAGAACAGTTCCGCTGGTATAGAATTGCTGGAGCGCGTGCAACGTGCACGCGACCAAACGCTCGTAACAACGTCGACGTGGAGAGGGGAGGATTTAATTCGCAATAAAAATGCAACTCGATTTCTTTCTGCGTAGCTGGGCTAAAAAAAATGTTGTCCGGTACAGTGACCGACGATTCGCGATCCTCGTTGTGAAACAGGAAAACGCTTTCAGCTGGAACCAATCGGAGGATACGATTCTTACGCAGAAGAATTCGTCGCAAAGCGGTTCTCCGATCGGACCGTTTCTCCCCTTTTCGCTCGCGTCACAAAAAAATCGCGTCGAAAAATGGAATGCCTTTTTTAACGGTGTCGACCATGTTTACGAAGGATGGGTAAAACAGGACAGAGATTCGATTCGATCCGAATAACGTAGGCGATTCGTATTTCGGAATTTTATTACGCGTTTGGAGCGCGAAGGATCCGAGTTGAATATTTCTACAATTTTTAGGAGATACGTATATATATATACGATATAATAAGGGATAAGGGTTTGCGGAGAAGGAGCATAACGGAACGGGCGTTCGAATTAGTCTTCGAATAGCGTAGAAAATTCACGTTTCGCAATCTGTCTGGAAAAAAGGAAAAAAGGAAAAAAAAGCGGATGTTACGTTATATCGTCGATTTGCCAGTTATCGCGACTTATTACCACAAAAGGGCTGAAATTAATGCAATTTCCGGTCGGACGAATCAACCGAATTTATTTTCTATCCGACCAGAAAATTGTATGTTACGCTACAGTTATGTCAAACTCTAAAATTTGTTAAATATCTTTTTATATCGTCTTATAGTCGAACGTCCGTCTTGGAATCTTACGAATTACAAATAGACGCGACAGGGATCCTATCAGAGACGCATAGTCGAACAATTCTGCACAATTTCCAACAGATCCAACCGTTAAATGCAGACGACGATAATAAAAGAAACCGCAGGAGGAGAAGATTCGAACTTAAGAACCCGTTTACGTATACGCGACTGAGAGACCGTATCAAATATTCGTTTCAACGACATCGTAAAATTTCATAGAGACAGAGTAAAATTTCACGAATAGTCGACCAAAAGAAAGCGGAAAGTAAATGGAAACTCGGAAAACCTTGTCAGGAGGGATGCTTTTATCGCCGTTACTTCAGGATACTAATCAGAAGCAGGAAAACCTGATGTTCGACGCGATTACGCTAGCGAGCTATATTCTTGAGTTTCGTCCCCTTAGTTCGCGTCCGCGAGTCGGTCCTTCGGAAGCTGACCGAATGTCGGAGCCGCTCTTTTGAAATTGAACTCACTCCGGCTATCCAGTTCTGGCCTTAATCTAAAGGATTGTTACTCGCTTCGTTGCTCTCGTTACTCTGCCTTTTCCTCCACTACTTTCGAAGATGGAGAGACGACCGAGGCAGGGACAGCTGGTCGCATTGCATCGTTGATAGGTACTGGCCGATCGATGATCGTTCCAGTTTCCAAAGACAGTACAGAGGAGAGACTCTCGGGCCGAACAAGTTATATTTCCGTAACGCTTGAATATCGATCGATCGGTCGATCGGCGAAGGATTGGCCGCTGGTTGTACTTTCCGGGTCCATTGGGAATTCGTTGCGATCTTATATTGCCATATATCGTAAAAATATCGTATAATAGCCGTACGAGTAATCGAAGGTGTTAAAATCAACTTTATACCGACCAATTTCCTTCGTATAAGAGAATTTCTTCAGAAAATAAGAACGCGGCTGGATCGGAGAAAATATACAGCGACGGCAAGATAGAAAGACAACCGTTTTAACTGTACTTTTCTACCGGTATAATTGACGCGTCATGAAACCCCTACTCGTTGCCAGAGATAGGACAATTATTTCGAATTTACGAGCTTGTTTCTTCAAACGAGAGGTACTTTGCTCGCAACATTCTGCAGGGAGGCAATGTCGCGGGATATGTTGCGTCGAGAGGAAGCCGCCGGCAGATTTCTGTTGGACTTTTTACGTTTCTACCTACGATTGCGAGTCATCCGAGAGCATCTGGCATGGAGAACGGATTTTGTACAGCATTCACGCGGTATATTATCAAACTTGGTGCATCGTAAAATACAGACATCGTAAAATCTTAAATCGTTGAGACACGTTTACTTTAATTTTACAATTTGCACCTCGAATACGTCGAATGTTTGAAACGTTATGTTTCGTAATTATTTGCACTTACAGACCTTGTGCTTTACGCTTGACGCGTCAAACGGCACGACTTGACTTTTCTAATTTATAAGGCCACGAGCTTGAAGTAAACGGACGAACGTTGGGTCGCTAGTACAACAATTGGCCCAATCTGATTCGTTTTCTTTCCCTATGAAATAAAAATTGTCGGTGGTGCGTGACAGAGATGCAAAAGCAATTTATCGAACAACGTGGTTTCTCGAGATTTACAAAATGTCTCGAATCATCGTTGAATTGTACAAAGAAACGAAAGAAACAGAAAAATTCCTATAAATCTTATTCGATGCGAAGGAAAAACATCCAAAAGTTGCATCTTTTGCGAATCAAGGTAAACAAATTACGTTTATCTTGGTATCGAAGCTCCGAACTTTCTCATTGCAGTATCTAGCTTTCGTCTGAAAAATACGAAAGGTCGATCTTTTCTTATCAAAATTTCGAGCCAACGCAGCCCCATGTTGCGATATAAAGTATAATCAGTCGGACTTTACGAGAGCTACCAAAGCCCCGCGGATCTTTTGTAGCCGAGGTGCTAATTGAGTTTTGAAGCACCAGCCGTTTGAAAGCTTCCACAGGCAACGCGTCGAGCAGACTTGGAAACTTTTCCCTCCTGGCTATCGATCGAGCCTGCTTCGAAAATTCGAAACTTACGCGCAGAACGCTAATCAAACTGCCCTTAAAAATTTCAAGCGTACCCGGAAACTTGGACAGCTGATTTAACTTTGGCAAGTCGTTAGTTATACGGCACCCTTGGGCTTTCTGCTAATCGGTAGGATATTTATCGCGAATTATTATTTTCACGAAAATCTAATTAAACCGACGTAACGTAAGTAGGAAATTCCTAAATCTCACCAGATATCGCAACAAGTAGTACATTTCCTCTATTTTCTCTATTTTCTATATCTTTCTTTTGCGAATATTTTGTATATTTTTGCAAGAAACAACGGGCGACGGCTAGAACCTTCTGGAGATTGCTCAGCAGAATGTCCTTGACAACGTATGTCAAGCCGAAGGTCGTTGGAGCTCAGCTTCCAGGTTCTATCAATACGCGTATATAGCCTAAAACCAACGTGTACTAATACACGGTACTAAATAAAAAGATGGCTAAATAAAAAACTAAGATAATATGTATCCTTAGCCTACTACGATAGAATTACAAGAAGGAAGAAATTGGTACGAGGAATACGAACAGATTCGTTTCGTAGAAATAACTCGTATACGTGTACGCCGTTTCGAAGGAAATATTCGTGGACGTTCCTTAGAAACAAGGTTAAGAGTGCAATGGTGGCGCGTAAAGTATAAGAAAAAGTTTGCTCAAAGAATTCAACGTTTCCGCTTGACTCGTCAATTAATTTCGACTAATCCGGAGAAGTAGCAACTCGTAGCGATTCGTAACGTTGATGGAATTAGTTTGAAAAGTTTCGCCAGTAATTTAGCGAGTTTTACCGTAGCGAGCTTCAAAAATTCACCAGGTAACTTGTTTGACTTGAAAAGTTCAAGAGTACTTTTCGAAGTAAACGATTCCTTCCTCTTTCTCCTCTTGGCTTTCCCGATACAAGGCATTGCTATCGTTTTTACTTTTGTCCTCCACGAATATCGATCGATAGAGGAAATCCTGAAAAGCCAGCGACATTGTCGTTACATTGCCGATATAGTAACGACATTATCATTCTCATAATCTGTCTTAATTTTGTAATCTTATAATCGGAAATCACGAAACCACAGTCTTACGATAATCGTACGAAAGGAAACTACATTTGCCACGTTATATATATATATATATATATATATATAAAAGGTATATATATATAAGGTATATAAGGTATCGTTGTTTCGACCAAAATATTTAAACGTTAAAAACATCCTCGTTTCTTTCTCAAGTTACATGAAATCGTTTTGTACTTCTTCCGTATTTCCTTTGAAATTCTTTCTCGATTTTCCGGCTTACGCGTTTACGCTTAACATCGGTTTAGCGTTTAACATCGCTCAACATCGCTCAGCGTCGGTATAACGTTCGGTTTGCTGGGACGTGAGAAAGAGGACGATCGCTGGGTTGATCCGGATCGCGAACCGTCCTTACATCTCAGCAAGGCGAAAATTCTATCTTCGAGCGATTCTCGATGTCGCGAAATCTCGTTTCTTTCACGAAAATACAATAACATTTACGTCGCGTCGCGTCGCGAAGATTTCGTCAAAGTCTTGTCAGTTGCAAAACATTTTTCTGTTGTATCGTACGACAGGAGCTGGACGACTTTCAACTATCGGTTGACGTTTTAAAAAATTTGTATACTTTCTTTTTATTGATCGACGATACGCAAATCTCGCGGCTAGTTTTCTCGTTTTTGATCGCTATAACGCTCGGTAACAGTTTAATAACGAATTGATTTGCTTCACTGTATTTTATGATGGTTGCAGACCCGAGAAAGATATCGATAAGACAACCGAGTATCGATAAGAAGTTACCGTTTGAGATAACCAGTCGTTGCAACTAATTTATTATTTTCGTTATAAATAGCCTACAATTGCGGTACGATATTCCTTCGTTTCGAAGGTGTGAGAAAATATAGCAAATAATCTTAGACTTTAAAGTCGTCGTACTAATTAGTCTCGAATAATAAACGTATAAGCCTGTACATACGTATGTGTGTGTTGGCAGAACGTTGAACAAGCCTATTCATATCGGTAATGAAATACGTATTGAAATAATTCCGAGAAAAAGTATTTTCTTGTTTAAATAAACCAACACACACACAGACGTATATATATATTTGAAAATAACTACAAACTAATCGATACGATCATATATTATTACTTAAATAATACTTTTTCATATGGTTTATTTAAATAATGCCCACGTCCGGATGATTATTAATTCGACGATGGTTCGTCCACCATTCGTTGCACGATCCACTCTATAAAACAAAGTCAATTGCTCGTTGGATGGAGAAAAGTCCAATCGAATCGAATAACTGGAAATTACTCTGGAAAATATATGGGGGCAATGGAGGCCTAAAGTTCCAAAATCTAACGTATCCACATTTATTATACAGAAAGTTGATACAAATGCAAAGAATTTCCTCGTAGAATCAAACGACTCTTACTTCGATCGAGACTTTTCATTTTCGAGCGAATCTTAAAATGCACCGAATTTTAAAAATGCCCCCCCCCCCGCCTGTAAAACATAGAGGATACAAACTATCGCGTTCTACCCGCGTAATTTTCATATAATAATTACGCACTGGTCTTGCTTTAGATTCGTATCGAGTTTTTAACGTTTACTCCAAACAGAGAAGACAGTGGGTTATTGATTTGAAAATGAATATGAGCTCTTCGGTACGATAACGAATAATTGCTGCAGTCAAGGTTGCGCTATATAAAGGATGGAACCGTCCATTTATAGGATAATCGAGAATACTCGAGTAAAAATGCATTGTGCCGGCATAGCGGTCGATATACGCCACTCGAACAGTTTCTCGGATAACGTTGGAAATTCACCGCATTCTGTAAATTTTCGATAGGATCGGTGAACCGGGTAACCGTAAGCTCTCCAGAAATTTTATTTATGCATTCAGGCATTAATTTGACTTCGTTAGAACAGAAGTGGTTACTCCTCGGAACACGCTCGCGCTAGTGTCATTAAAATTAATCTTATCTACTTGTAATATCGTGCTATATAATTTTCACGTATACTTAAACTTGACATTAATTTTCTACGATTACATCTTCGCATAAATAAATATACGCGCGTCTATCTCAAAATCGATCGATCTAATTCCATTCAAAAATACTTAAACGTTCTAATTTTTTTGGACACGAACAAAATCGAAGAAATTCATAGAAACGATTCATCGGAAGATTTGCCCAGTTTAGAAGTGGCCCAGCTTTGAACGAGATCGAAGTACTTGAACGTTTCGAGAAACAATTTTATCGAAACTATGTTTACGTTCCGTTGGAGTTGCGCGTTCTTTTCTGGGATAACGTTTCGATTTAAAGACTTAGAACCCCAAATAGATGAGAAAGAATCTTTGAATCGCGTTGCTTCTATTGCCGTTCTATGGCATTGATTCGGCGGAAGTGTTTGCGAATGATTCGATTGCTCCCTCCTACGTCCATACGACGCAAGTGGAGAGGAGAAGAACGGACCAGAGGTCGATCGGCGCGTAAACATCAAGTAGTACGAGCCAGTTTATAGTCGGACAGTACGGCCGTGATTATTAATTAAACGCGAGAATTTTCTATCATTGTCCTACTTCGGATCGTCGATCGTTGAATCATCTCGGGAACATTCTATCGATAAAATCGGTATAAACCAGAAGAAATTTTCAATATTTTCCATAGGATTACTTACGACATTACAGATTTGGTTTCTTAATAAAATGCATCTGATCGTAAGCGACGACAAAAGATTCGTCTCGAAGACTGTCAAGACTGAAGATCATTACGACGCGTTTCACGCGTTAAAGAGACGAAATCTGACGATTTTTTTCACCAGATTCGCTTACTACCTCGACTATCTCCTATATCTTTGCATATTGCAAGCGTTTTGTATACCTGCTTATCCTTAAATTTAACATAATATAATAATAAATACTTGATAAGCGCAATGCAGTCTATCGATTATGAATGAAACGTATGTTGCAACGTATTATTGCAACTATGTATTCACGCTTGGTCTAGGCAAGCAACGAGGCAAGACATCGGTTTTTTTACCATTTCGACGCAGGCCCGGCACGATGGAAGAGAACGCAATTTTTCGAAACTCAATCTTCGTGGAACACTTTGCGTTTTTAACGCCGTAACTCGATTATTTCCGTCACGAGGCGACGGAGGCAGCTCTTAGCTACGGAAAAAATGGAGAATAATACAATTAAGAACGAACCTACTTCCTCTGCCATGCTAAATTCATAAGAATGCAAATATTTACACTTTCATCCTGTCGTAAAATGGAATTAATTATGAAATATGTGTGAAACGGAGAGAAAGGTTTTTGGCCTATTTTTAGCGTAAAGTTAAATCGTTTACAACTTGAAAGATAACCGAGCGACGTTAGATTATTTATAGCGGATTATCGATCTAATTGTCGCGATACCGTCAGTTGTCACAACGAATGGAAAATATTTCAAATTATAATACGTACGTGTACCGTCATCGCGTATCGTACGATCTACGTTGTCGGTTCGAATTTCTAACAAACGAAGGAAGAGGAATAGTCTAATCGCGGATCTACCGACGTTAAACGATCAACGTTAAATTAACGGTCAATAATATTAATCGACCTATTTCGCATTACTAACTCGCTGTAATCACCACCAACGTTATTACGTTTGATTCGCGATGCCGCCACTTCAAACAGGATAGCATTCACCGGCAAACAAATTACTCCACTGTTTCTTATACCTCGTAGAAAGAAGAAACTCGCGAAAGAAAAAGGAGGAAGAAAAAAGAAACTCGTTGCGTTATGTCACCTTTGACGAAGAAAAACGAGACGAAACGCCAAGGATCATCGAGAACGCAATCATGGCGACTTTTATTAGGATCTTGGAAAATTACTTTCAGATCTCGATTGGCAACTTTCGTCTTTGATCCGAATCTTTTCTCCGTTTCCCTTGCCACGTGGATTGGCTCGCGAAGAACACGCCGCTTTTCCATAGATGCTCTCGGAAAAAAGTTTCAACCCGGAGACACGGTATCGAATTAACTTGCAATTGCTCAACCATCGACCGACGTCTTTCCAACGAGGAAGAAAACTAAGCTTCGAAGTTGGCTTGCTCTTATTTTCTCTTTCGGATCGGTTCAGCCGTCGATCGAACGTTATCTAGGACGGTATCGGGGATCCGGTAACGACAATGTCCCTTTTGATAGAGACAGAGATGCGAACGGGGCGAGCATTAACGAGCACGTTTGCGAACGATTTGGCAGATTTTTTGATCAAAAGAAATACGGGGTTAGGGAAAGACGCGGAATCGAAGGGGAAATCGATGCCGTTTATTTGAACTTTTAGTACGCGAATGAAATTTTTATCGTTTTGGTGTTACCGGTATCTCTCGAACGAACAAAAAATGTTATCAGCATCCGCTCGAAACGCGGTGGGCAGTTGAGAGAAATAAGCGCAAAGATGAAAAAGCGACGGTGGTCGAACTTATCGATGGATTCTGATTCATCTACGATGAAACGCCGATCACTTAAAACAATACCTTATTAGCCTAATTACGCCTTAAAATTGTTCCTTCGCGCGACAACATTTTCCAACAACCCGCTGCAGGAATAACAAAGTTTTTGCCAATTGTTCCTCGAATTGTTTCTCTTTGCGCGAGCGACTGTACGTCAAATTGGCATTCTATCCGAAAACTAAACCGCCGATCATCGTACTCGAGTCTCGATCCTTTTTAGTCTGTCGTTCGAACGAGTACCATCGGTGGAACGGCTCGAAATACCATCGAAAGATTCGTCCTCGACTCTAATCGTTAAAGTTGGCCAGGGTCTGCGGGTCTGCTCGGCCCAGACACAGAGGGCTCTTTGCCGATTCCAACTGCGATTTGCACGCGCCTTTGGCCCTGCACGTTCGAGGATTTATACGGAAAGCAAAATCAGATCTGTTTCCAAGGCATAGAGACTGCTTTGCCGGTCAAAGGAAAAATTAAATCTGCAGCCAGCCTCTCCGACGTCTCTGCTTTCTAATTCCACTTCAAAGGAGCGCCGACCGTGTTAGTCGAACGAACGCTTTCAGATCGATGGGACGACTTTTATTGTACAAAAGCAAACGCTGTTCTATCGTGTCCGGCCGATCTGATCCCTCGAGATCGGAGACGCGAAGCAAAGATCTTGTTTATTCGCGGATGTCCGAGTTTCGGGGGGAGAAACGATAAAAATTTGCAGGATTTGCTTCAACGCGATATTTGGGGGTAGTTGATTTGAGTTTCAGTATTCGCGAATTTCCAGCAAGGTTCGCTTTCGAATCGAAGAAACCTCTGATCGATACCGCATAAAGTTCTAGGAAACGTCCTTTCGATATTTTCCTCGTTATCCAAATATTCTCGAAACAGTACCTATGTAACGATTCATCGACGACGCGCCGAATTTCAAGATTGTTGTAAAAGAGCAGAACTCGTCGTCCCCCCCCCCCCGCCCCCCTCGAGTTTCCAAATATAACGTACGACGAACTAGCGTCGAATTAAAACGAAACGATAATTTTAAGCGCTTAGAGAAAAAAGTTCGTTTAAAGATATTACGTTCGTTTAAAAGATCGATATAAAGTTACCGCGAGTATTTGAATTTTCTCTTTGAGCATCCGATAGATTTCCACGTATCGAAAAAGCCTCCGTTTTTCCTGGAAATAATTCTCGAAGCGCGTTACGAAGTTAGAGGAAGATGGGACATAGATACGATCGACCGTACGATCGAGAAACGATGGCGCGGAGAGAAAAAGTAGTGGAGTAGGGGGAACAAAGCGCGTCAGTGACAATGGAGCGTCTATAGTCGGACGCGCTTTGCATCTGCTATAACGGTGCCCCTATTCTTCTCGGCAACTTCGGGAACACGCGTATTATTTGGAAAATAGCCCGGCGAAAGTTACTCGGCCGAGATACAAATACCTTAAAAAGACACTCGCGCGTTTAGCGATTCTAGCGATATTTTATTTAACGCGTTTTGCAACAAAATACCATATTCGTACGCAGGAGATTGCAAATACGCATAATTATAGCTTCGATGTACGGTGGACGACGAAGGTGTTGCAACACTCGTAGAAACCATTTACGAGTACATTACGCGTGTTAAAATTTATTATATTTTAATTTATTATATTATATTATATTATATCGTCGTGATTGTATTAGCAAGCCTGGAAACACGTCTAAAACTAAGCTATAAAAAGGCCGCGAGATATTTGATGAAAACACACGTTCCGCGGAAAGCACGAGAGCGTTCAAACGATCGATTATCCGCTATGTTAATAAGCAGCGATATTCAGCGGGACTACTTTCGACGCTTAAAATAGCTACGCATAGTTCCTCTATTTTATTTTCCAGACTTGCGTGTGAACAGAAATATGAAGCTAGGACGTTTGGTTGCAGGAGCAAAGTGGCGGCAGCGCTCTTAAACAAACACCTGCAGATCAATGGCATTTCGGCCGGTTTGACCACGCTCCCAACCGTGGATCAATCATCGCCGGATCCACAACCAGAAGATCCACCGATCACCAGCAGCAGCAAAATGAGAAGAGAACGAAAGGCTGCGAGAACATTGGGAATCATCGTGTCAGCGTTTCTGGCTTGTTGGCTTCCCTTCTTTCTCTGGTAAATTTCTCGTTCTTCCTTCGCCATTCTTGAAAATTGTTCGATCTTGCTGTAACGTTCGTTTATGAACACGATCGCCGCGCCAATTTTATATATCTCATCCAGAGAGCTGCGACACATCGGAATACGCTGCATCGAATTACGCCTTCGCGTTTCAACAAATCACGCTACGCCTTCCAATATCTTACAAACGCACAACGATCCGCGCTCTAGTTATAACGATTTTTGTGATATTTATACAAATATTTGATCGCGCTTTCCTCTGTCTAAGCGTACTGGAACATTTTTTATAACGAATGTTTCGTTACGCGCGTTACGATCGAGTTAGATCGCACGCAAGAAAATTCTTACCAAAGACGTTTTACGACGAAACACGAGACAGCGATATCCCTTCTAACTTTTCCACATTTTTCAAGCGGCAGAAACCCTGATTCTGTTCACCAGCGGTTCCCTTATCGTTCCTTATCGTTCCTCGATCCCGTCAAGTTCCTTTTAACGAGATCTAAGGAAATACGGCCCGAGTTAAGCCGACTTCCTGCTAATTGGGAAAACTCGTTTGAATATATTAAGACGAGCATTGAACGTCCGCGTGGTCCAAAAGGACTTTGAAACTACGATAGTTCCGTCAAATTGATCGGAATTACGATTACGATCGCGATCGGTTATATCCTTCCCCTTTTCCTCCCTACGTCTCTAAATTTTTCTTCGATCAAGAAAAAGAGAAGAAAAAGGAAGAAGAAGAAGGAGGAGGAGGAGGAGGAGGAGGAGGAGGAGGAGGAGAAGAAGAAGGAGAAGACGAAGAAGAAGAAGAAAAAAGGGAAAGGAAAAGAGTAAAAGAAAGCCTAAGCGTTCGACGATACGATAAGAAAAGTAGGGTACGATGAAAAAATATTCCGTTTGAAAGCCGCACGAAAAGACACGTATATGTAAATCCATTTCTATCGATTTTTTTACCTTTATGTTACTCTTGACGAATAAAAAGGTTGTTTTATATTAAAACGCCAATAACAGACGAGAAAGGGAATAAACTGATAGATTCGAAGACGCATAAACCTTCTGAATATACGATAGATGACGAGTCCACGCGATATCTTGCGTAAAAAAATAACATTATGTCGATTTAAGTTAATTAATATTATTAGTCGGTGTAATTAACGTTACGAATATTCTTAAATAATCGCAAGGATAGCAGAAACCGAAGATATGCCGAATTCTAAACTTGCTTTCCCGTAAAAGACGGGAAACGTGACTTGTCGCGTTCTTCGTTTAAAGTTACGTCGTTAAAGATATTTCCAGCAAGATAAAATTGAATTAAAAACACGTGGAACACGATCACCGTAGGGGTATCGTAAAAATGAATTTTCCACCTCGCTCGAATAAGACAAATGTTTTTTTAAGCGGATGTATCGGATATTTTATTTTATTTCATTTTTATTCAATGTTCGAACGACCATACACGTTATACGATATGGAAATAAAATAATGGCTCGTTAAATGGTTAAAAACGAGCGTGTTTCATCGTGTTTCAATGGAATTTTGCAAACGTTAATGAACTCCGTCGGTGATATTCGTTCATTCGCAGAACTTTATTCACAGTCGACTGCCTATGAAATCTTTTGCGCGACAAATCCAGTCTTTGCCCCTTTAATATCGCAATAACGCAAATCAACGTTATCCACGTAATATCGTTCGAACAAAAAATTGGCGTTGGTTAATTTGGAAATGCATTTTTGCGCTTACGGATTTTTGCGCGTTCGACGGATTTCAAAATTCAAGATTTTCAGAGAAAGCGTACGTAAAGTGTCTGTAATTTGCAACTGCTAATCTACCGATTCGCTGATTTTAATCGATAGATCATTGTACGAGAGAACCCGCGTGAAATAAACAAGGTAGACTAGTTATTTCTAAGCTGCGGTTTTTTTTTCTATATCTAAAGTACGATATTTTTAATCGTGTCCATAAAAACACGAATATAACCATACAGAATTTTTATCAATACGTAACGCGATATATTTGTGGCTTTTCCCTCCGTCTATTTATAATATATCCTACGTTCATAACTTTTCGTATTTCCTAGCAATGGCTTCTTTCAAATAGCTTCTGCGAGTGCCCGTGTATTCAAATTAACCAGAAAATTCCAATACTCGTAAACTCTAATACTCTAACACTTAACCGCAAGCCTAATATTCACCGTTTACCATACTTGATCTACGGTCTCCTCTGCAAGCTCATCTCGATCAAAGCTCCTGAAAATCGGCAAACTTCGCGATCAAAAATCGGAAACAATCGCCAAAATCGCCTCTACAAGCCAAACTTTCCTCTTTTCCTATCGAACGTTCTCGAGAATCGCGTTTTCTCGGAAATTCTATTCCACCCCTTAACTTTCGCTCGAACGCCCTGAACGCTGCTTCAAGATAGACCAAGGGAAAAAATAGATGCCAGCGATTCGGTGGAATTTAGATGGGCCAGGCCCCCGTTTGTGCGAACGCTTTCGATATTGCGGCGCATCCGAAAATTCCTAAGGGCTTGGGTAGCGCGACCGCCAGCCGGCGGGTCGAGAAAGGCGCTGGCAGGACTCGATCGATAACGTCTCGAGCGTAAAAGAATCTGAAATAGTTTGCACACGGCGTTTCCTGCTCGTTTCGCGATATCGCGGTTGCAGGCGACAGAGTCGCCGCTCCGTAATACGATCGCTGCGCTGATTCTGCAGGAATAAGATAAGCTTATCGAAAGCGCGACGATGATCAGCGATGGGCTCGAGCGTATCACGAGTGTCGAACCGCCCGTCGAATACTTTCCACTTCAATACTTTTGCACTTGACGCGTTAATCGTTACGGACAAACGAACCGTATCTTTGATTCGCTTTGTCCGTATCGACCAATGCGACGCATTCTTAAAAGACGATAAACGCCTTCTGTTCTATTTTGTATTATAGAGAATCCCCATATCCCAACACATATCGTAGGACCTCGATTATCCGAATCAACTACTTACAGAAAAAGACTGGATGGAATCGAATTACATCGGATAGTCGAACGATTAAAATCGCGTTTCGTATCGAAGCAACGTGCATCGTCTATCGCGCGCCGTTACATTCGCACGAACACGAATGCCAACGTCTGCCGTCAAATTCTCGACCCAAGGAACGTCACGTCAACTGCCGTGCGTACGTCGCGAATAATTTCTCCAGCACGCGTATCGGCCACGTTTCGGCACGATTTAGCGGCGCTGCAATGCCGGAAACGTCGCAGCGATTCTGACAAATGTATTCTGTCCTGTTATCGCGGAACAGGAGAGAAGAGCCACAGCGCATCCCAGCCGGTAGATCTGGCGATCCCTTTGTTTATCGAATTTTCATTCGAAAGCTCTATTGTTACGCGCGTTCCCGTTCTCCGTGCCACTGTTCGAGCTCTCTTCGGTTTGCCAGAGACTCTGTAGCTTTCAATCAGAGAGTGAGAGAGAGAGAGAGTGAGAGAGAGAGAGAGAGAGTGAGAGAGAGAGAGAGAGAGAGAGGAAGAGAGAAAGGAAGAGAGGGAGAAGAGACACTGTTTCTAGAACGAACGTAATGGAACGATCTTTCGGGGCTTGATTCGTCGTTACGCAGGGTTCCATGGTTATTGCGATCGATTTTCTGCAGGGGTGGAGCAGGGACGAGCGTTCCTATCGTGTCGTTTTGTATAGTTTTCGCGTGATCTCGACGCAACGGCTTGTACTTTGTTTTTTGCCCCGTGTAATTGAAAAACGAACGTCGGGAAGAAAAAGGCAATATGTAGCACAATTCGCGATAAATATCCGCGATAAAATATTCGCGATAGACTTGGCTTCGAAATTTCAGCTACTTCGGCTCGAATAGGGCATTTTTAACCTTTCTATCGGTTTCGCGAGTTATTCTTACATTCTGCGATCAAAGTGGCAATTCGTGTTGCCGAACCCAACAGCGGTGGCGACGTGTTCTCGATTCATCCCCGATGAATATTCGATTTCAGATTCGATCGGTTCGATGCTCTCGACAAATTCGGCAGATCTAATACGGTCGTATCACTAGCAACCTCTCAAAAATAGTCATCCGTGATACATAGTTTCAGCGCAGTCACTCGACTCATTGCTGGTCACGTTGCATTGGCGAGTCAACACTAGCTATTTTCTTTTAAATAACCTTTTTCGTTTTAAATAAAAAGACGCTGCCACATATACCGTAATACCAATAACAATCACGGCCAATGTTCCTTAATCAAGATAAATCGATCGCTTGGATACGAAATAAAGCGCGGCGTGGGTCGTCCGAAGCGAATCTCACTCCTTTAGCGCCGGGAAAAGTCGTCCCGTCGCTAATTCTTCGACGAATCGTCCGGCTCTTACTAACCGAGAAACGCTATAGGAGTTACATCGCATCTATCGAAAGAAATAACAGAAACGGCTCGAACAACGCAACAAGTGACTGCGATAAAATTAGATAAAGTTCGTTGAATCTTAGGTTCTATTTTGCGAATTATACGCATGTTCGTACCATTCTTTTTGGGTTTCTTCCATTCTTATTTCTCTAGAGTACCCATCTGTCTTTTCTACCATTCAGTGTGAACGCAAATTTATTCCAAAGAAATATCAATTTCGCGATATATCGCCATCGACGTTTCATCGATTTTACAAATCCTCTAATCGCGAGTCAATTGCCACATTTCGGCCACTCGACTCTTTGTCCCCCGTTACTTGAAAACGTAATGAGAAAGAGAGATAGAGGTAGAGGCAGAGAGGGGGGAGAGGGAGAGAGAGAGAAAGATACACAATGCGTATAATCCAAAAAAGACGTATAAAATATCTATATTAAAGTATTTAGCGCGTAAAGTAAAAGTCTTTGCTTGCTTAGATTTCATTTCTGTAATTGTCGTGTTCGTAAAAATGCTATAAATTTGCATAAAAATCTCCAGTCACCGTGCATGCTCGTCGCTTTAAATTGCATGCGCATTAACGCGGCCATCCGAACGCACCACGATGTGTCGCTCGAAAGAAGGCTAATATCCAAAGTTCATTTTGTATGCATGGAATTAACCGTGCCACGTGCTCTGCATTTGCCGTTTTGTCATGAACAACGAGTCCGCGTTGAATATTTCCGGGCAGCAGCTACGGCGAATAATGGCCATCGTGGCTGCTCGTTACAGCGGTTTCAACGTTTCAACGTTCCAGCACCTTTTTGCGTCTAGAATCTCGTACGTTTTCAAGTATCGATCACGATTGGCTCGAATCTCGTGGCAACACGGGCATTATATCGATCAGTTCTATCGATAATCAACTTTTTCTTCTTCTTCTTCTTCTTCTTCTTCTTCTTCTTCTTCTTCTTCTTCTTTACATCTTCCGATAAAATCGGCTATGATCGATGCCAATAGCTTTTACCATTCTCTCCATGACAAGTTACAAGCTGCCTTCCATCGAAACTAATATTCTTTCCCTTCCGCGACGCGTTAAACTTCTTGCTGTCCAACGAAAGCATTTCTGGTTAATTTCTCTACTGGCGCTAATTACATTGGTGAAATTGGTGATTCGTACGATTTCTTACGCGGCGTAATATATAAAATAACGAGCATTCTTCTTTCTCTAACGATAGCGGATTTCCGGATATTCCAGGTTTTCTGCAGCAACCGGAGAGCCAAACAACGGAGCGCCAAACTCCGGACGTTCGACTTGGATCCGTTGAAGGGGTGAAAAACGGACAGGCGCTGGACGAGTTAATAAAGCGAAACGTACACGGTCTGACAAGTTGGGCGAGTGTGCGAAATCGTGGCGTTTTCCAGTCGACCCCGTTCCACGGCAGCCTTCTTTCAGCCTTCTCTCGTCCTCGTCCTTCCTCCGCTTCTTTCATCCACCTCCTTCGCTCCTCGTCCGCAACCGTGCTTCGCGAAATAATACTGTCCCGCGCCTTTGTTTCCAAAGTTCAACGAGGCGCACGGATTTCTCAGCTAGCAAACGCCTCGTTCGTCCGCCTTTTCACCGGATTTTTGCAACTCGATGATTCTTCGTTGTCGATCTTCAGCGTGTCACGGTTCCGAGATGCCGTAATAGATGGTTGTCATAACGGCCAACTCGTCGATTTATTTCAACGGAATTACGATCGAACCGGTCGAACCAGTTGACGAACCATTGTCCCAATTAACTGGCAGACGTAACCGTTTGGACGCGGAAGTCTTCGGGTAACGAAACACGCGTCTTCTTTTCTAATTATAGTTATTCTATGCTTCAGAGAGTATAATACAGATAAGTGTAATAATTTGTCATTTATTTATCCGTTTTACGTCTTCTTTACTAATAACGATACCGCTTCTTTACCGATAATAAAACTTGGAATAAATTTCCTAATTCCCCTTGAGCTGCGTTGAATTATATTCCGTTTGTGCTTTAAGCCCTTCGTCAAAGCCCCGAGCCATCGTTTCGAAATAACGAGGCTTTCGATACGGTTCTACCTTTTTTGTAGCACGACGACTCGAAACGTCGATAACAACGATATTTGCAGAAATTTCAATACAGATCTAAATACCGGCGCTCGTTTATCGATAATCCGTAGAAACCGAGGCTTTCGACTCTGAATCTCGCGTTTTCTGTTGTTCGGGCTGTAGGCGACAACGATCGACGATCGATTTCCGCCGTTACCTCACATCGTGTTTCGGAGAATCGATCGAATCGAACTATTTGCCTTTATTTCCCACAAATATATTCATTTCTTTCTCCTCTTTATCGATTCTGAAGCGACAAATAATCAGAAACCACCAGCATACGACAACGTCTAAGTTGTCCATTTTCCAATTCCGTTAAAGTTTTCTACTTCTTGAAACACCCGAATGAATTTTCGCTACGTGCGTCTACTCTTTCGCGTCGTCGATCCTAGATTCTCCAAGGTCGTAGATTTTTGCAGATTTCGTAACTTCTCCAACACGAATTTACAGTTAGAAACGATCTTTCGTTTCGATTAAAAATCTCCTTGACCTCCTCGATCTCTAATTTAAATCCTCCGCGCCTTTCAGTGATTCTTCGACAGCTTAGCGTATTCTTGCGGATAGACCTAGAATTAGAGTGGTTCACGAAATGCAAGAAACGGGCAATCTACGAGTTTAAATTCCTCGTCAAATTCTTGATAAGTCAGTTGTATTGTAACGTCGTAATAGTGGAACTTGGCATTTTGAACAAGATCAAAGAACCGAAGCCAAACAGAGATTCGTTTCGCGCTTAAGATCCACATAGCGGAGATATTCTTGATCGCTAGACCGTGCATGTCGTGTAGATTTAGACTTTGAAGATAATAAAGAAGCGTATAAGCTAAAGAACAAATAAAAGCTAAATATAAAGATACGTTGCATTTTTTTTTAATTTTGCAGCAAATACTTTGCTTTAAATATCTCGCGTATACGTAACTTTTCCACAAACACGTAAGTTTACGGAAGCAAGCAGGATCTCGACTAGCCGAAATAACAAATTACCGATCTTCTTCCGGCATTCGTAGATCGATAACGCGGCGATTTCGTTCAAGCATCGACGAGCAGGATGCTTGAAAATCCGGCTTGTTATTCGAAAAGCGAGCACTCGACGAAAAGAATCGAAGGGAAAGGGATGAAAACCTGACGATTCCGTGGGATTGGAAAAGTTCTTGAAAGCACTCTGGTAAAGCCTCATTGGGTGTCACGGAGAAGAAGTCGTTTAACGAGCAAATCTTTTCTTCTTCGCCGGCTAAAAGAAACTCCAAAGCATAAAAGCCATCCCCCTCGAACGTGCATCGAGATCGCTGGAAGGTCCTCGCTTTGGATTCAAATTACGACTGGTATCGGTCGCGCTCGAAAATTGCCAGCCGAAATCAATATCCCAATTTATCCGTATTTTCGTGCGATTGTTTCCAGTTTATGGATGTAAATTTTCACGAAGATTTATCGTCATCGTTTTACGATAAAAATGCGCAAAAATGCGTCAATTTCTGTATCGTCATATCAACGAGCGAATATCCATCGAAAGGATATATCTTCTCTTTGGGGGTGTCGCCTCGTTAGCGAGTAACTCGCTAGAGTAAGTCGATTCGCAATTACTTGGTAACTCGACTTTCTTTAACAGCCAAACGGATTCGATCGGTCGTAACGTTTCCACGCGCGCTTGGTTGTCCTTGCATTCGTGAGATACACGATCGATGCGTCGATCGTGTGCACGACCTTAGCTATAGTCCGAGTTAAAATTAAACAACAAAGGGTGAAGGTCGATTGTTTTTCCAAGCAACTGGTCGGACTCTTCCCCAGGAGAGAATCGAACCGAGTTCGTTCGTGTTCATTGTCCGTGCATGTTAACGGTCTAATCGTCTGGAAACTTTTCCTTTCTCTACGCTTTCTCGTCGTAGCCGTTGTTATTGGTTCTTTCTCTCCCCTTATTATGACGTAATCTATGACATAACGCCGACCGAAAGCCAACGATGGTTACGTATACGCGCCTGTTACGGATACGTCGCATTTATTTAACCAAGACGGATACAGAAACGTCCACGCGGGAAGTTACTTATCTCTTATTTGATATTCTATTTCTTTTATCGACCCTTGCGAGACGGATTTTGTTCTTTCAAGAATATCCTATCTTATAGATATCTTATAGATTGCTACGCTCAATCACCCACGTTTAAAACTATCGGACACAGCATTATCTCGCTGTATTTGTTACTTTGCGTCGCTCGGTTTGCGACAATGTCGACCGTTTATTGCAACTTGAAAATACGTAAATAATTTCTGCCAATCGCTCAATCGAACTTAGACGAACATCCTTTTCGTTTTCTAAATTCGATGCTCTCTCTCCCTCTCTCTGTATTAATTAGAAACAGGAAATGAAATTGATACGCGACTTGCGATTGAAAGGCACATAAAGCAGCTAGCGTGGGTAGAACAGCGAATATACTACGGAAAATAACACGTTCGTGCCACTCGTCGATCATTCAAGGGAAACTAACGAACCAAAAGAAGGAAGAAAATGGCATCAACATAAATTTACAGCAGACTGTACCGAGGTACGATTCAACTAGGACGAACGAAATCCGCCTAGTCTGACACGTAGCTTCTCGTAAATTTTAACTTGGTCGAGTAATCAAACTCTCTGCCGAGTCTGTGCAGACACACTCGCGCGTGGCACGTTTAAAAAGAACGCGACAGCGACGAGCGACTACGCCCGAGAGAAAAACTTTCGCGAACTTTCGTGTTCTGGCTTATGTTTCGTTCCATCGATCTACGATAAACGTCTGCCGAATTCGCAAGACGATCGAGACGGCAATATCATAGACGACGAGCGAAACGCGCGATTCTAAACCGAATCCTATGAAAGGACTGTCCGAATTTTTCCACTTCCACAGTGTTTGCTAATTTCGAAAAAACGGGAAAGAACGTCTTTTCCGCCTTTACGTCTTTCTCTCACATATACAATAATAACAACGCGGCGGCTCGAAGATACAGCGCGATGCGATACAATCCGACAAAATGCCACCCTTCTACTCGATTGCTTATTCGCGACTGCCTTCTTCCATATATATATATATATATATATATATATATATATATATATATATATATGTACGTTCGATTAACGCCAATCGTCGAACCTCGCGGAGCTCGAAACGAAAGGACAAATTTTATAATTTATTGCTCGTACAATCGAGTGGCCAAAAGCACAAAGTGCGCGTTTCGCAGAAGATATAACTTTGAAAGGCACCCCCGTCTCGTACTCCGTTTCTCGGTAAAGCAAACTCTCAAAAAATCCCACCTATCGCAATTACGTACTGAAATCTCACGCGTGATTATCCGTTTCTTCTTCTGTCAACAGGTATATCATCACGTCTCTGTGCGACAGCTGCGAAAGCAGCGATTCAGTGGTTGCAGCGGTGTTTTGGGTGGGTTACTTTAACAGCGCGCTGAATCCGCTCATCTACGCCTACTTCAACCGGGATTTTCGGGCCGCCTTCAGGAAGACCCTCGAAAGCTGTTGCGTGGCGATCGGACCGGTTCGCGATCTGCGCCAAGCCCATCGCAAGCAGGATCTCGTGCACAGTAACGCGTCCTCGGAACTACACGTTAACAATCAGCTGAGAACCAGCGAGATGACCAATGTGCACATCGAAGCGTGCATTTGATTTTCGAGCGGTTCTCCGAACCTTGGTGTCTCAACGATGTTTTGAACTGGTGAACTGGAAAAGGTCGTCTCGATTGCGACCTACTTTGGACTCGAAGCAGATCCGACTGTCGCAACTTTCGACCCGCGCACGGTACTCCTCGTCGATCGGCGATCGTCGACTCGTTGGCCAATTAAACGATGGAACAACGCGGAAGACTTTTCTTCGATCGGCGATTAATGGTCGAAGCGCAACGGCCGACGATGCGTCGATCGATAGAGAAGCGCGAGTCCGACAACCTTTTAGCGTAAATCCGGGAAATTCGGTGTCTCGTAGTGAATTTTGAGAGTGTCTAGAATTTCTATGTTACAAGCCTATTTTCAAGAACGAAAAAGGCTGCTAAGAGATTTATACCGTTGATACTTTGCGATCCAAGTTTCGACTTCGATCGAGCTCGAGCTCGAGATGCTCGAAGACCGTTATAGACTTGCTGCTGTGTTTCCTTCCCGTTTTGGTCGGGCTTCGGGATGCCGTGGACACGAGTAAAATCGAACGCTACTGTGCCAGGGTACGAAAGGCAGGATAGATTTTAAATAAATCTATTTTCAAGCTTGCAAGGGTATGCACAGGCGCAAGCGGTGAACGAAGCGACAGATTATTCCATGGTGAATTACCGAAACTTGCAAGTTTGCCAAGCCGTTACCGAAAGTAATATTACGTTCTTTTATTCGTATTCGATAACGTTGTCCTTTGATTTGTAGATTCTCCGCCGTTATTCGCAGTAACGATTAAAAAAACATCGCGGCAGCAAAATTCCAGCGAGACGTCAACTAGGAACGAAGAAGCGTCCCGAAAGGAAATCTTCGATTCGGTCAACCTATTTTAAGGCGGTTGTCTGCCTGACAGCCACCGTCGTCTATTTTCACTGCGTGGCGTTTTGTCAAGCCCATAAATAAGGCTGCTGCCCCCGACCAGATGGACGATCCGATTTCAGTAATACCTTAAGATCGGCCTGATAGACAGAGGCCGTGCGAGTTCTTTCCTCCTTCGTTCCACTTTCGCCAACGAAAATTTAATTTATCAAATTACTTGCTTCTTCTTAGCCAGAATTCCCTATTTCTAGATGCGAAACTCGAGGAAAGATCAAAGTCGAGTAAATTAGTAGTCGATCGATAGTCGTCGCGAGGAACTGTAATACTCTGTTCGATGGAAGAACGTGTGCAGACTCGAAGCCTTCTTTTCTATTCCTTTATCAAAGTTTTTGTTCACGGACGAGCGAGTAACATCGAGCCAACTAGCAATTTGGCAATTGTTAACGGTCATCGTGCAAACTGCGTTTCGATCTATCGACGAATGCGTGTAAACGGGGATAATTCTTTACCTATGGTGAAGAGCATATTTCAATTTATCGAAGAATGGACACGCGGAAGAGTATCGCAGCCAGAGAACGTAGCTCGCTCGGTGGAGTCGCGTAAAGCGAACGCAGGCGCGATCGCGGTCGGTGTGCGTCGCGCGTACGGCAATGAAAATTACCTCGAGTGTAAAAGTGGTCGGTACCAGGGCTCGATGTTGACACGGGGAATCAAAGGATAAACGAGAGAGGAACGCGGATTACCTCGAAAAGATTGCGAAAATTGGCCGTGCATTGGACCGAATTTCAAAGAAACGAACGTTGCTTCCTTCGAGCAAAAGCAGAGAAATAAAAAAGGTTATTTTATATTATATATTATAAGGAGCGTGGATAAAGATTGGAAAACGACGTAGGCGAGTTAAACGTTGAATCGTGCTCTTCCTCTTTTTAGTTCCAAGTTCGTACTCTGAACTTTTGAACGCTGGACTCGAACCCTGCATATTTTCAAAGAAAAAAGTACAAAAGTGGTACTGGAAATGATAACAGACATAGATCGTTTCTTTGTTTCGATGAATTTGTAATAAGAGAAGTTTGTAATGGTTTCAAATTTTCTGTCAAC
Source organism: Bombus waltoni (assembly GCA_014737395.1). Lineage (NCBI taxonomy): Eukaryota > Metazoa > Arthropoda > Insecta > Hymenoptera > Apidae > Bombus > Bombus waltoni. The sequence continues at coordinate 123,802 of JACXII010000063.1, read as the reverse complement.
GGTGTAAATATCCGCTATGAGAACGGTTAGACTGTCGATTTAGTACGAACGCATACACGCCTGTTACGATCAAATCAGTGTACACTGTACACCGTTTCCGTTTCAAAGGAAATGGTACAGAAGGCTGCAGAATGTAACGTCGGTCGTTCGAATAATGGAATGTTCGGATAACGGAGGTTTTACTCCCGTGTGGAGGCGTGGGCGAGATTCAAATTGTTTCGACCCGAATGAAGTCAAGTAGAGGGTACTCTGTGGGACACTGTTGGTTTCGTGGAAAATTTGCGGTATTGGAATCGAGGCTGACAACCGATCCCATTAATGACGAGAGAAACGATGTCTAGTGTTGCTACATATCATTGGAGTTAATAACGAGTTATTTACGGCGAAAGACGATTTAGTACAGTTTCCGACTGAAGAGGCGAAAGAGCATTGTTTTTTCTCTGGTTTTAACGTCGCTTCGACGTCAAAGGCCAATTAGCAACGTTATGTAAAATTGTCATTTTTGGCAGAATTTTATCTTGCGTGTAAATCGAGCGACGTTTATTAAATTTTCGTCCGAATTTAACGCATCGTTCGTTTTGAGAGGCAAGACGGTTAAAAACGGGACACCGTTCGTCGAGACGCGGAAAACGGAATAGCGGAAAGTATAAAACGAGCTTGTCAAAAGATCATTCCACGTTTCTGGTAAAAGGAATCGCGGGTGAGCCAAAAAACGATCGCACGAAATACAAATTATCGAAATAAACGACTAAACGTTTTTAACGTGATTAAATTAAAACCGTCGATTGGAAAGTTCGCGCGAAATCACGTAAATTACGTTTCTTTGAACGGTACTCGCAACAAGTACGCGTATACGGATTTTAATTTCAAATTCGAGATCAAAATATTTGAAAACTATTATCGTTGATTCATCGACTAACCCGCCAAGGATCGTCGTTGCATTAACGCGATACCTACATACTTGCTTTGCGATTTTTCTTCCGTTCTACGTTTTACGTCCGAAATTACCGAATTCTACGTTCCGACGCTGTGCTCGTGAAAGAACGTTTCGAGCATTTGCTTTGTATTATTGTACGACACGCTCGAGGAACGATTTCAAACGAAACGCAATCGGACGGTATCGGGAAAGGACAGTTAGGTAAGCAATTTTTTCAAATAGAACCGTCAATCCCTATAATTTTGTATAATATTTTCTCGTCTCATTCCGAGCACGATATTACGGCTTTCTGCAAACGATAAAACATATTTTTACATCGTATTTGTTGCGGGGGTGGGGGAGGAAGATTGGGCGAATAAACGACGTGTATATTATCGATTGCGCGAATGGTATTCGCGAGCTTTCATTTCGTTGCGTTCTATTCAAACAAATTTGTGAAATTAATGGAGTGTAACGCTCGTTCAGGGAGAATACGATTCCGAACTTTGACATTTGCAGCGGATATCCGTTTCGTTCTGGCCATCATTTTACAATCAACAGAGTTTTCTCGACTTTTTCGTTCGTTCACGGTTTAATTAAACGGTAGTCGTCGGTGATCATTGTCACGATAATATCAGTCTCGATCGGTTTTCCGAAAGGATTTATTTCCAACTTAGCGTTTCTATCAATTTTCATTTCGTCCGCGTTACGTCGTTCCAATTATTTCGAGAAAAGGTTGTTTTCAAGGAAAATTTTCTCCACTTCCGACTTTCGTTTATTCCCATAGAGATTTCCGTATCGTGACTCGTTAGTTTGCACGAACACCGCTACAACGAGAGAACGCGATAAGCGACGTTTTCCGTCAGCCGGCCCCGATATTCCTGAAATTGTCTTTTTCTTTCTTTTCTTTCGAAAGTTGTCTCGATGATTTCGACGTTTATAAAACTTTGCCCACTTGGCAGCTGTCTTTAATCCTACCGCGATCCTCCAACTTTGATATTTCGATCTTGCTTTTATCTTGGCAAACAAGCAAGATTCGCAAGCTTTCGAGAAGGTAACTGATAGAAAATTGAAAGAAGAAGCAGGGTTGAAATATTAACATCTTCGAACCTGACAATTCCACTAGCAATCTTACAATCGACTTGGTTCTTTTCGATTTAATTCTTAACCCGATAAAACTCTCCTCTTTAATCACGAGCTAACGTTAAAATAAAAAAATTGACAAAAATATACCCGTCATCCTTATCTCGACGAGCTTCGTATCTAAATCGATCTCTATAAAGTCGAATTACGTATGCGCGTACTGTATTACAAAGTATGTATTACAAAGAAATTTCGTGTCCACGAAATCCTAGGCCACTTACGTTCAAACTGATTTCGATACGACGTAAATTATTTCGACCAATTAATCGAACGTCGCTTTATCCGTCGGATACGTAATAATTCCGAAGGAAGCCTCGGAACTCCGTGTGTCGATTTTCACGCACGTTACCAAGCCTAAAGCCATACTTGGTCCTTCTTTTTCTATCTTCACGGTGGAAACCTAATAGCGCGTTTGGTCGAGTAATAAGTTTGTTTGTTCGCGGTTCTTTAAAACATTGTCAAGGGTTATCGTTGGTGCATGTCAAACCCATCCAAGTCGTCAACGATATACGCAGTTCTATTTTACATTCTAGAATTTTTGTATTCTTTTATTACAAATTGTTCGCGCGTTCTTTAAATTATTTAACAATTTCACGCGAAAAATTGGCAAATTTTGAAACAGCTAATGATTGGCCGCTGCAAAAGCCAACATCAATTTTTCCACGACAATCGCGGTGCCGCAAGCCACTATCGATACTATAAACAAGGGGAAAATACGAAAATTTGCTACAAATGATCGACCACCTTAGGAAACGCTCGTATCGTGTTAATCCAAATATAAACCTAAACTTATTTTCAGTCCCACGGATATTGATAACATCAAATATGGTAGATTTTTCAAAACGTATATTTACTCCTCTGTTACCTAGTTTATTATATATATATATATATATATATATTCTAAATGTATATTTATTCTTAATTGTCGGCAAGACAAGGAAAAGATCAAACTTATTACTCGACCTAACATATCTGGAATCTCGAGCATTAGCGACGCGATCTCGATGGCGGAACGATCGTTAATCCGCGAATCTCGCGTGGCGAATTTATCATTTTGGCTAACGTACCTCGAAACAACCTACGACTGTTTGAACGCAGTTCGATCTTTGGCGAAACCAATCGATAAATCGGTATCAGAAATGGTAGAATACGCGACCCTTGAACCATGTACGACCAACAAATCCCTGTCTCGTGCTAAATATTTAAAAAGAGAACTTGGTTTTTTGCGTTAGAACGATAGCGTTTCCGGCGATCGCTTACCGACGTGTGTCGAGATTCGCTGCCTCCAATGCCATCGAATTTCATCGTACAGCGTTCCGAAGAAATTCGTAAAGTACGTTGTCGCAAAGCGAAGATAGTTCAAAGACCACGGAGGAAAGATACGATAAGCTCATTTCGCTTAATTTCGTAGTTTTGATAGTTACTCGATGGGTAAATGGAAATAATCTTTTATCCGTGGAATGGTACACTCTATTGGAATATTTCATCGACCCAGAGGAACACCGGTCTTGTTTACTCTACCGTTACGATACTTTGTTGCTGCAAAATTATCGCAGATAAAAAGATCGAACGATCTTTCTGAAACGTTTGAATTTTGTAGCCGGTTCGTGCAGGTATCGCGTGCTTTCTATGCATTTTCGCACCGCAAAGTTTTCCATAAATCCCTAAATCTATAAAAATTCGTCGTCTGTCGATACTTTTAAGCTACACACTTGAAAGTGTTTTGATGAATTTTTGCAGAATTTTGTACACGTTGAAAATATGCGCAAATCGTGGCAAATCTAAACGGTATACTAAACGGTATTCTAGGATTAGTAAAGGCATATCTGAAAAGAAGAAGAATTGGTCGAGTCTAAAGATGCAAGTTTTGTAAAATATCAACGATACTAATATCGAAATATCGAAATGTGGAAATGTGGAAATATCGAAATATCGAAATATAGAAATATCGTAACGACTAATTTACTTACGACTTTCGACGTTAAGCATCGACGAATGCGACGATAAGAATGCGTATTTAATTCGAGAATTAGATAATCAGCTCTGCGTAATACGAGACTTTGCGTGGTAATACGGTCGTCTCGGAAAGCGTGACATAACGCTCGGGTTAAAAATTTAAAAGTAAAGCCGTTGGCTTATTTTCCGACGACTTGCTGTACGTTTCTATCGCGGAAAAAGAAATACGAAACGATGTTGTCTTGTCGTGTTTCTTCGTTCCTTGCGATCTTCGTACGAAAGTAACGTTCTATCGTGAAAGTCGCGCACCATTTTTCTGGAACGAACGTGTACGTTCATCCTTGGATATTGTATATTATCAACATATCGTTATTTATACACTATTGGCCGTAAGTATTAGGACATCCGCAGATACTTTGTACAAGTCGAACGCGTTTCACCGCTTTCATTTATTTTCTAGTTTAGATAACGTAACATTGTTACGATCCTGCTGTTCCATTCGCATCGTACGTATTACGATCGACGCGATATAAAATATTCAATAAAATACAATTTCTTAGGGTCGTTTGATAAATGTGACGAATAGGTGCCCTAATATCTATAGCCGGCAGTATGCGTAATTTGGTACTTGAAAGACGATTAAAGGGGCTGTGCTACGTTCCACGATACATAATCGTAAAATACGGATATATTCGTATGCGCGAGGACTGTGATATTTATTTGAAGTATTTAATCCCTTGTTTTATATGTGATATCCGCATATGTAGATATATGGCGAGTCACGTTCGTCGCACGAATCAGGCTTCCGATTTAATAAAGGCAGATTATGTTCGCGACGTAGATTAGCCTGAATTTTGAATTCACTTTTCATTGTTCGGACCGAGGATTATTAAGTACAAATTACCTGTATGTAAGTGACAAGGATGTAAAGTATTATAATATTCTACATCCACGAACCTGTTACAATAGGGAATAGACGATGATCGTTCAAGTGGCTGTTAGAAAAGATCGTAACGTAAGACTCTAATTACCCGAACTCGTAAGAGAACATCGTCGAACCTAACCTAACCGAATCTCCGAATAAACGAATATTCGTTTTTCCCTCTACCAATCGTTTTACATTATACGTTATACGTTATACGTTATACGTTATACGGTATATAGTAGAAGAGATAATACAAGCGGCAATGCCAAAGGCTACAACGAAACGTTAGGTTGATCGAAAAATTCCATCGCTCTTGTAAGAACTAATCGGCGTATTATCAACTAAATTATAGGCTGGCGTGCAAAAGTCTCGTATCGTATTTTCAGTAATTATTCCTAGCATCAATTCGCAACGTCCTTCATCCGTTATTTCCTATCGCTGCGTTTAAGAAAATCAAATTCCAATAATCTTTTGCTTGTCGGAAAGCAAGAACGATATTGACAAACGACAAGGTTACAAAGTATTGCGATTATAATTACATTATAATTACACGCAGCGATTTCAACCTCTTTCTCTTACTAATTTTATCAGCTTGTTGCTGTTATTGCGTAATAAACGTCCTTCTCCGATGGAACCTTGCCGCATTCGGTTTAAAAGTCACGCGTTTCTGTCGTAAAATTGTGTTCATCCGTACACCGTGTTGTTCAGTCTCAACCTGTTATTCGTGTCACTCGTACGCTAATATTCATAAATCGACTGCATTTCGCATCGTTCTACTCGGTGCAACACACGGAAGCTCGATTTTCCTTTTCTACGAAAAATATCCTTCATCTTTCGCTACTGATACGAAATCGATCAAACTAGGCAAAATAGCAATCGCGTCAGAGTTTTTTCATAAAACCAAAATCGACCAACGTGGAACAATTCTAAAACAACAAAAGAAAAAAAAAAAAAAAGAAAGAAGTATCGTTTCATACGGTTCTTGCCTGTAATCGATTACAAACTTTCGCCACAAAAAACGAGTTACGCGTATATACTCATCGACACCGTTTGTCTCGAAAGAACTTTATCATGCAACGGCATAAAGTTTACACGAAAGTGTTCGTTTTATTCTCCGTTTCGTATTTCTATCGACGAACAGCCGCATGGTTAAAGGGTCAGAAGATTGCGAAATAGCGATCGATGTTCGCCGATTCGTTTTACGATACCGGGTTATCTATCGATCAGAGATGTAACGTGTAAGGCAAGGAAATAAAACCATCGGTGTTGTCTACGTTAAGTATGGACATTAGCAGAAAATCCCTCGCAAAAATCGATGGATCGTCGCTTAAACGTTAATCGAATTAAACCAAGACTCGATGCTCCGTCGTTGTTTTTATCCTCGTTCGGTAAATAACGATCGGAGACAACGGAGAAAGAAAGAAAAAGAAAAAGAACAGGATGTACGCAAACGACAATAGCGACCAGAAGAACAATTATTTTGTCAGTTGGATTCGATTAATTAAATAATCGTTAATCGTAATTGGTAATCGTGCGTGTTAAGGTGAGACGCGTTGAATGATGTACCATGATCAAAGTACGAAAGAGCGTGTGACGTTATTTCATCCTGTTTTCTTGTAGCGGCAGATAACGTTATATACGTATACGCGTATATACGCGTGTTTGTGTGTGCGTGTGCGTGCGCGTGTGTATACGTACATACAGGTGAAAAATATGTATACAAATATATGTATGTATAAATATATCGGATGGTCGTTTGAACCAGAATGCGCCGAGCTACGAGCGTAGGGCATTAATAATAAAATTTTAAAAAAAGTTATCCGTGGGTTTGTTTATTCGTCCATATAGCAATAGTAAGAAGAAAACAAGGAGCGTCAGCGATCTTGGCACGGCGCGTTTTATCGACAGAAATTAAGACGACTAAGACGGTAAAGCTTTCAAATCGTACGAAATTCGAAAGCGAATCTCCACGCGGAACGTCGTTAATACCGCAACTGTTACTCCTGTCAGATGTGAAACACGCAGGTAGGTACAATTACGGTTACTTTGACCGCATCGTGTTCGGAAGCTACGAGTTGCTGCGCGCAGCTCGAGTTCTATGCGAATAGCCAACGAGACAAAACGCTTCGATCTATTCTGCTCGCTCGCTCGCTGTCTCCGGTATCTTCAAACTCTCGACTCGAACGGTCCGGGGCGTTCCAGGTCCACCGATTCTCTCGGATTCTGCGACGTGGTCGATTAAGATTCTCAAGTCGTTGCCCGAGATTCCTGAATACAGACAGCTATTACACGTACAGCTGCTTCGAGAATACAGCTAGCCAACACGGAAACCCGTTATCGCCCGTTTCAAGCAGTTCAAGCTGTCTCGCGTGCCCCATCATTGACGACTATGCGGCGGTCACGTAGCCAATTCTCATGGAAATGCATCCACCTCGGTTCCACGGGAATTTTTGGGCGAAACGGTCGTCGCGTTTCACCAAGCAGCACCACGCTAAGAACTCGCGCGACGCCTTGTCCGGCGTTAGCCAGCTATCGACTCGTAGCCGAATAACCAACAGAGCCCATTCTCGATCGGTTTGTACGCGTCGACGCGACACATTGCGACAGTGACAGAAAGTGGCGCAGTTTCGCTTCTAGTCGAATTGCTTCTGGAGGCAAACCCCATTTTGCATGCGAACAACGGGCGGCTCGCATCTGGCATTGTTGCGCGTTGCAACACGCCGCGCCGCCAGTCAACTCCTAACGCCGCTGCATGTTAAGTTGCTTTGCCGTTAGTTTACCGAGCCGAAATTCGCAGCCGGCAAGCAAATGGACTACGCAACGATCGAGACAGACAGGCGGACGGACAGACAGAGAGGCGCCGCGTTACGCACACTCGGCAAAATCAGCAGAGATTTCCAGCTCGTTCGTTCGTTCATCATGGCGAGAGAAAAGTAAATTTCTTCTCCTTTGTAAAAGCGAAACTGGATTTTTTCACTCGTCGTTGCGTTAGCCGTGGAGATGCGTTTCGATGACGAAGAACGAAGAGGAAACGGCAATTAATTTGGTTTCTAACCGGTGAAAAATACGTATCTTTCTTTTTTCAGCGGAATCGCGTTTCTTGGCCATAGAACGTTCTATTTTTACCTTTCTAACGCGATAGGATATCAAACGCAAGAGAGAAAGGAAAGGAAAGCACGTGCCTCTATAAGTACGAAAGCGTGACCGCGTGTTTGCTAGAAAAATTTAAGAAATGGGTTTCGTTTCTTTCTCGCATCTGGAAAACGTAGATGGATAGTGAGAGAGAGAGATAGAGAGAGCGAGAGCTTGTAGAAGGATTAAAAACATTTCCTTAATTACCCAAACGAGGCAGTTCGAAATCACCTATTCAAAGTACCCCTCGCGGACATGATATCTCCACTTGGCAAACTCTGATCGCTCGGTAAACGTTCGAAACGAAGTAGAGAATCGAAGCAAACGCGAAAACGGCCACGAATAAATCGACCGAATCGATTGGCCGCCGCGCCGCCGGTTGTTTCGCCCCGTAATCAAAATAAATGTTCGTATCAGCAGCCTGTTTTGCGCGCATGTTACACACGATCGACAAAAACGCGAACAATTGCTCGCCGAAAGGTGGGAAAATTTGATACGAGAGGGACGAAACGGCGAAACGCATGGTCGGGAATTCGGGTCGAAAGCTGTTACGAATCGATCTCGGAAGATCTCACGCGGCTCTCTGCGCGGGTTAACCGAATCTCTGTCTTAACGACTAGGTTAACGAGCTCGTAACCTATATACCGCATCTGATGCTGCAGTAAATTAAAGCGATTATCGTAATATCGCATTGAACTACATTTTAGGAAGTCGAATGAATGGTCGCCGGAGGCTAATTACACACTCCGGTCTCTAACCACCACCGTGGTTGATCGAGACATTGTTTGGGTAATTTGTTCGCGGTGCAGTGAAATTACAAACGAAGCTCGCGTTCGCAACCAGTTTTTCACAAAACAGTGTCTTACATATATTATTATTGCTATCATCGTTACATGGTGTAATAACCGCTCGCATAAACGTTGCAAATCCTTCTATCGATTCAGAGGAGGCGTATTTTCGCGTATTTTCGCGTATTTTCCCGAACGCGATTGACATAAATTTCAGAAAAAAGAGAAAAAAGAAACGAAGAAATTTAAACAACGTACGTATTGCGATACGTTATAATCTTATCTTGCACATTTTCTACCTACTTTCGCACATTAGGTACGCGTATGCATTTCTACGTTTTTCCACACCAAGCTGTCCCATAAATTAAAAACAATTAAAGATTCTACCGAATGTAATTTACGCGATATCGTTTTACAATTTTCACACATTTTTCCTACAGATATTACCGGAATATAAATTTGAACTGTACGCAATTTTTACGCATCGTGGAAATACCACATTTTCCGCTAAATTTTCAGCAATTTATCCAGCTAACAAATTACACAGTACCTGTTTTCGCTAACGAGCTTCCACGATTTTCTCCCATCTACGATTATATACTTTTTTCCATCGAAAGACGATCGCCGTAGAACCGATACCACGTTGGCCACGTTACCGCTAGCAAATATTTCATCGACCATGCGAAACAACGATACGACGTATTTGAAAAATATTCCCCTTTGATAATACACATCGTACGTACAACTTCCGATCCACGCGATTTCTTTCCAGAATAAGAATAGACGCGAGTTTCCTAAAGAAGCTTCGCTACCTACGCCATATAGGTCAGCGAGGTCACGACCCAAATTGCATTTTCACGTTAGCAAGGAAAATTCGCGCGATTAATTCGCGCAAACGGCGACCACGAGATAGCGCAATTTCTCTTTAACGAATTACCGAAAATTTCACGAGGTCGCGTGCAACGACGCAACGAAAAAATCGCTGTTGTCATACTTGCTCGCCTGGAAACCTTTGACAGCCTCTCAACGCCGACGATCGCATCAACGATATTTCTTCGACGTGCCTTTGAAAAGACAAAAAAAAAGAAAAAAAAAGAAAAAAAGGAAAAATCAAAAGTTAAGAAAACAATACTTAAGGTAAGGTAGTAAATTTTTAACGTCTAAAAATATTTCGTCTTCCTCTGATCAATCTTAAGGTTGTTCTAAAACGCTATTTTTATATTTTTAACGACGTTTCATTTTATTTTCCACGTTTTAAAAGCGTTACGGTTCAAACTTTAAAATTATATAGAACGCCGGAGCCGGTGCAAGCGAGACAATTTCTTTCAACGTTATTAGCTGCGTTCGCGAAGAATTTGCGTAATTTGGCGCGAAATGCTTCTGCCACGGTCGTTTCACTCTTTTGTCAAACGGAATGCTGCGAAAATTATTTTTAATCGCCGAGCTAATAAATCGCAGTTAACAACGTTGGATAATTATGAAATTCTTTATGCAAAGTCCAAGAGCGATCTTTACTTTGACCAATTACTTTTTTATCTCAGCAACGTTCGAAGACTAGTTATCTTTCTTATAAGCTACGCTCAAACTTGCAACGATCATAGTTAATTCCAATTCCTTGGCAACGTTTTATACGACATTTTATACAACGTCTATTCGTACGTCGAACAAAATAAATAAATAACCGCGGTAATAAAAGATAACAACGTTGGGGGATAAATTATTAGCATTAGTATAAATTATTGGTATCGCGCGCCCGTTGTTTGACGAATCCAACAAACAAACTTTTTTTTAACACGATGGCGAATAACCTTGTTGTTTAAAGAAAAAAGAAAAAAGAAGAAAAAAGAAAGAAAGAAGAATGAAATGGAAAAAGTATTTATAATAATAACTAACGCGGCGGAAAGACGAAAAGCACGTAAAAATTACTGTTCGTATTTTCTTATGCGCGATAACGTAAAAGTCTCTTGCATATAGCCGATACATGGAGGTTATTGATAAAGAATTCGTCGGAAATATAAGAGTGTACGGATAATGCGACTGCATTTCCTTAGAACTTTTATTTCGTAATCTCGTGGTTCGAACGCTCGGCGTGACTTTCGAAGAGACAGGCACTCCTTCCGGGGAAAAGAAGAGTCGCGTGGAGTGTCACGGGGAACGCGAAACGTTTCAGAATCGGATACAATCCAGATACGTACGTATACGTATATTCCTTTGCGTCGCGTTTGCCTGCCGCTGTAAATGGCAGAAAATTCGTAGGGATTCAAAGAGGGATACGCTTCTTACCGCGCAAGTCAATAAGGTCGCAACCTGAATTCAGCTTTCGAAGCATTGCTAAAATCGCGAATCCGACGTATCTGTCCCGTATTTTTCCCGTATTTCTCCCGTATTTCTCCCGTATTTTTCGTGCAACATTAAATAACGTTTCTGAGAATAAGGAAAGATTCGTTGGAATCTCTGTAATTCTATTCTACGCAATAACACGATTCGGCTAACGAGTTCGTAACGAGTCAGCTTTCTCGAGAGAAACGATAAACTATCCCGAGAATCGTTGTTAACAGCTTTAGTAGAAACGATTGCAACGATTCCAGCGACTCGAGTTTAGAATTACTAGTTTGGCGAAAACGTTCGTTACGTTGGCAATTTACGATCGTCTATAAAGTAAAAATCACCTACATCTTAGCGTGGTACATCTGGTAGTGTTGGAGATCGAAACGACTTTTTTCGAAATACCCAACGAATATTTTATTTGGTATTTTACTATTTTATAAGTCGACGTGTTCGCACTGATGCGAAGCAAACGGTAAATTTATTATAAAATAAGTGGGAGATACAAGCAGCGAGAAGCATTCAGCTTGTACTAATAAATACCGATACCTAATAAATAAAATAATAAATACCCAATATCAATGACAACCGATCAATACGAAGCGTACTTCGTATCGATCTCTTTCATACGTGTATCATACGTGTCGTACAGGAAGACGAGTCAACCGGTCACTCGAATCCCTAGTACGTGTCTTGAACGGAACAACGCGCTTCTTTATTTATTCGTTCGTTTTAAAAACAAATTATATTACGTTTTGTATCGTAGTGGAAGAATCGACGCTTAACCAACCGACGCACAACCATTTCTCTGTTTCAACTTTTTCGATCGTTTCTTCCATCGAGGAGATTAGGTTAAATAATAGGCAATTTCGTTCAAGTTGTACGCAAATTGAGAAAACTTGGGAAGAAGGAGAAACGCGAAATCTAAAGAAAGATCGACTACTACTCTACCTTATCGCTCTTCTCCCCTCTATAGGATAGCCTCACCGGCTATTCCAACTCCGAGAAACTATCCTACTTATCGTCTTTACAACTATTCCAACGCTACAACTCTGACGCTTATGTTCGATCTGTCCAACTCCAACTTCCACCAAGTCGAGGATTCAATGAACTTACGGTTGCGCCATACGCCCCGAGTTTCGTTCTCGAATCAGCTTTAAATATTCTATACGAAAGGTATTCGTTTCTGTTTCAAGCGTCGATCGGTCTCCTTGAATTATTCCTCGTCCGCGAGACATATTTCTCCTATCCATTGTAATTTTCATTTTCCGAATTGCTAAAAAGAATCATCGAATTATTCAGTTTCACCCGATGGACGATAACGGAACGAATATTTTAACGATATCGTTTTCATTACATTGTTAGTAATTCTCTATGCTCGAAATGTGCTCGATTAAAGTATCGATCGTAGTTAGAATATTATACGTGGCGATAGATTGCCAACGACGCGATATAGATAACGAGTGGATAAATCAAAATTGGAAGTGCAACTTTCGAAGGAACCTATTCTTATCGACCGAAGACCAAATGGAATTCTGCGAAGAAGATTATCAAACTATAATCACCGACCAAACGTTCTTAGCAATCGATAAAATGCTGATATTATCTAATATGGAAAATTTCGCGTTTCTCGCTTATCGGTAACTGGTAAATTACCAACGACTACGCAGCCATCGTTGATTATTGATCAAGGATAAGACGAACGAGCGTACTAGCGTTATTAGCGTCAACCAGCGGTTGTACCTCGTCGAAGATAGTACGATACTCGTCTGTGGTGCTAATGTGACGTCGGATTATCCATCGACCACTTATTTCGCACGGAAATTACATTTCATCGCTTGTTTGCAACGCGTCCGTACTAATCTTAAGAGCGGGTCTCGCGATGATCAGCTCGCTTCGCGCGAGACATCGTCTCGCTCGAGGCATGCCCTGAAACAAATTTCATCGTGTATCGGCCCGCTTAACAGCTTCGTCATCTCGACGGCTTTAGAATCTTTCGTTACCGCGCCAAAGCAAGGCCAAGTTCTTTCACTTGTTCCTCCTTTTTCGTAACTGAAACGCGCATCGTTCTCCTTCGTTAAGCATACACTTATACATTGTTAAATCAAGCCAAGACCGATTCGAATTATTCAACGGAGGAACGTGCGAAGCGAATTCAGCTTATAATTCTGCGTAATGTCGACTGTCCGTACAGCGTACACCGATAGTATTAGCATTAGTATATTAGTATACTAGTATATTAGCATATTAGTATATTAGTGCATCAACATATATTAGTATATATTATTATATAGTACATGTTGAAAATAATTACGCTCTTAATTTATAACAGTAATACCATACGGCTATAATAGTGCAGTTATTTTCGTCGTAAACTTGCGTTCCATATAAATCAACACAGTTTTAAATCAAAAATTAATACCACAGAAGCGCAAATTTAGTTTTAGCTTGTAAAAGCTGTTAAAATTATAAAAATGCCTATTCTAATAAATTGTCGGAGCCGTCAATTTGCGATAAAAGTTAAAAAATTATTAAATTTAATCGTGTTATAATCGAAAAACCATGTTTCTTTTTTTGCCACATCGGCAAATCGTTACCGTTCGACAGACCTTACGACACCTTGACAAGTGTATGCGATCAGGTGTATAAGGAACACGCGATTCGCGCGCCACCTCGTTTGTGCTTCAACTTCCGTACCGTGAATATCGAATAGGTGAGCTTTTACGAATTATACCGTTAATTTATAACATTTTAACCATTAATTCAGAACATTTCACCTATTAATCTACGATATTTAAGCTATTAATCTAGAACATTTAAGCCATTAATTCATAATATTCAAACCATTAATTTACAACATTTAAACTATTAATCTACAACATTTAAGCCATTGATCTGTAACGTTTAAACTGTTAATTTGCAACATTTAAACCACTAATTTATAACATTTAAGCCATTAATAACAATTATACCAATAATTTATAAAAATATTCTTCCATTAATTTAAAACAATTATGCCCTTCGTTTAAAATAGTTATACCATTAATCGAAAGCTATTCTATTATTCATCTAAATCAATATTATCAATTCGTTGCGATTAAATTAATGATTCATCTTGCTTTATTTAATATCAACGAAATCTTTAAAGTCTTTGAAATGATGCTTTGTTTCTATTTTGTTCTTCTTTTATTTCAAATATGATATTTAATTCTTCGTATCAGTATGTCATATAAAATCGGTGCAAATGCAAATTCTAACTACTGGGCGTCCGTGGATCGAATGTAATTCTTCATGTCCGCTCAAAGCCAAGGAATCGAACCGTATTCATGAAATCGAGGAAACAAATGCAATTTATTCAAAGGCAGCGAGATCTCATCATCCATCGATGCGTGCTATAATTGGAAAGTTGCATGGTTTTGTTTCTTCTGTGATAAGTTGAATGTTCAAGTACGATTACGCCGATCCACATTCTATACATCTTCTAATTAATAAATTTCAATACAATACAATATTTCTTTGTTGTAAAATAATTTTATCTTATTAATATAATCTTCTGCTTCCAATGCTTGAAAAGCCTTTACGTAAATGGGACCCGAGCGTAATTACCTCCTCGTGGTGGGTCCCGGTAATTGGCATCGTTTTGCAAATATTAATCGACCGATTAATTTTTGATTAATCTTTGGAAAACGATACCAAGCTAAGAACTACGATAATATAGTCCAGTTTGGATCACCGAAAGCCACGAAAAGAATTTTGGATGATCTGGACTGGACTAATACTCCCCTTCGGGGGCAACGTGGGACACCGTGAGATGCGTGCATCGTAGCTTTAATTAACCGTAAGATAGATGCCTGTGTCAAGTCCATTGTGAGCCCATTCTGTACAATGATACTTATCCGACTTGCAACGAAATATAAACACCTATTCTCCTTTCTATTATTGCTTCCTTTTTTATTCTTATCTGTTATGACGTGCACGGGAGCGCGTGGCGATTTTTATTTTATTCTCCGATTGATCGCCGTTTCTCCTTGCCTCCTCCCTACTTTTAAGGGAAATTTAGTCGAGGCATCTAGACGTTTTTAATTTTTCGATGCTTTCAAAAAAGTTTGGCGTCGCGACCGTTTCTCTTTTACTCGCTTCTCCTGTTACTTAGAACACACGTTTCTCGCAATTAACCGATCTTCGATCACTCTATAACTGAAAATAATTTATTATCATTATTTACTTCCCTATTAATTCATGTATGAATTCTACAATTTTTATTACTTTAGCATGATCTTATATTAGGAAGTAAAACAAACTTGTGCGCGTAAGAACATATTAGATTTATATATTTAATAATTAATTGTTGAACAATGGTATATGCTTGGAATTAAGTTATGAAAACTGATAAATCGTTATAAAATATTATGATGGGTCGTCAAAGTAGAAAATGTTTCTAGCAGAATGCCGAAGAATCAATAATTATTACAAATTGAAATATTACGTAAATTCTTTCCCTTCGAGACACTTGACCACTGGTCAACTTCATGTTTGGCTATTATAGTAAAATTATGTTCGTCATAAACTGGTATTGAATATAGATTAAAACAGTTTACGTCAAAAAGCAGTACCATAGGAATGCAAATTTAGTTTCAGCTGATAAAAAATGTAAAAATTATAGAAACGATTATTGTAATAAATTGCTGAAGGCGTCAATTTACAATAAAAATTTTAAAAAATCATTAAATTTGATCACGTTATAATGGAAAAACTCCCTTTTATGACACCGGCAAGCCGTTACCGTTCGATTCACTTTCCTTCACCTTGTCAAGTGTATGCCGACAGGTATATAAGGAACTCACGACTCACGACGAACTCACGACCGTACCGTGAAGATCCAAGAAAAACTTATAACAATTAAACTATTAATTTATAACGTTTAAACCATTAATTTATAACATTTAAACAATTAATTTATAACATTTAAACTATTAATTTATAATATTTACACTATTAATTTATAACATTAAAGCCATTAATTATAACACTTAAACAATTAATTTATAATATTTAAACCATTAATTTGTAACATTTAAACGATTAATTTATAACATTTAAACCATTAATTACTAACATTTGAGCCATTAATTTATAACATTTAAACTATTAATTTATAACATTTAACCTCTATTTCCACCATTGGATTTTCAACGGTTCCTGCCTGATGTCAGTCTTCCTGATGATATTCGCGGGATGATAGCCGGCGACGATGCTGTAACGTCCTCTGTTCTCCGCTTCGAACGGTGAGTCGCATGCATTTATGTTCCTCCGGTCACTCAATCATGTCGTAGGACGAATGGTCCGAATCGGCACGAGTGACTGGTTGTATTAGGTAGAATTTTTTGCGAGCATAGTGACCGCGAGTATTTTTTATACCCGCGAGTAGTAACATTCTTTTTTCAAATATTTATTTATTAGCTCAGGATAGGTCTTCTTGCACATCGCGATTATAACAATTAGTCTTTTAACAGTTAGTTTAAACATACACATTTGAGAATATATTCGTGTCATTTAGAAATATGTATATTAATATTCAGTATAAATATTTGTAAAAGTCAAATATCTACACGAATATATCTGTGTCACATAAATATATTTGATCTTAAGCGATGAACTTTGGTACAAATAGTTTAGTACAAAAAGTCACGCTGTATATAAAATATGAATTAAAATTCATTTCTCCTTCCGTATAAGAATGTGTAAAATTTTACGTGCAAGAAGAAACTACGCGACAGGCAGATCTTTTAATCAAAGCGATAATTATGAACGCTGCTTCTGCATTTTCGAAAATACGCTTTGACAAAGAGATCGCCTGAGATTATTTCTTCCTTAGTAATACATTTAGAATCAATTATTTCATTTCATCGAGTCTTAGTCTTTTTTCAATTAATGCTACCATCTTTTGCAATATTCAAATTTCATTGTTTTATTAGATTAATAAAGTAAAGTTATTATAATCTGAAACGAAGTAACGAAATATAAAATCAAAGAACGTTAGTCAGTTAAATAAAAATTAGACAAATTAATCATCTTTTTAGATCAGGATTTTTAGATTTAACCCTTTCCGTGCTCATTGTCAGGACCTCATTCACGTGTCCAGGTGCTACTTGAATGGGAGAAAGACATTGGGCACGATGATTGTATCTAATGTAAAAATTTCTCAGCGATCGACGATGCGCTAGTGTATCGTGCACGACGTATTTTCCACATTATGCGTGTGTGTGGTTAGGCTGTGGAATTGCGTCGTTCTTCGAACGTTTGTCGCTCGAGCACGCACATGCGAACGAGCAACGGTCACCGCTGTGATCGTTGGTCGGTCCATGTGCACTTGAATCAGCTTCCGCGTCTTATATTTTTATTTTACCTTTATAAGTTTTTTTTTTTGTTTGCGATTTAGAAAGTCTCGAGCTTAGATTTAAGTTTCAGCGGGCATCGCGCCCGAAGAAAGAAGAGGCTATAAGCCGAAGAGGCCCGGCAAACTGCCGTTCAAGAGGGTAACTACCAATGGCTCTCCATCCTCTGGGTGATCCAGAGCATGGAAAGCCATTCTCGTTACTACTTTGTCACTATGCTCGCTTTTAGTATTTGTAGTAGTAGTAGTAGTAGTAGTAGTAGTTTTTTTTCTGGCCGATGTATATATCGGTCCATAGTCACATGGGGCAAATCGCGATTTTTTTATTAGTGTTGCGACAGATTAATTACGGGTTGAATTAGGGTCGCGAAATAACATCGCGGCTTTTGATTAGTGAATCAAAAGCCGCGACACTTCGCGAGAGAATGATTACAGTTTGAATTAGAGTTGCGATAAAATGATAATCGCGATTGTTTTTTGCAATTTTTATTACGAATTTTTAGAATTTCTTATAGAATTATTCCTATCGGAATTTATCCTATTTTCTATTGTTTAAAATTAGTTTATAAAAATGTTAGTTTTCAATTAATCTTATGATATTGCAAGTTGCAATATCAGAATATTTGAAGTAGCTTTTTGTATAGTAAATAGTAATTTTCATCGAATTCACTGTAAAAGTTAGCGTTGCGATATCGAACGATCGCGTTTTGTTAAGTAGAGTTGCGTTTGCAAAATGCCCAACTGCTCCGACTGCATTTGTCGGACCTGAATCACACGATACAGTAAAAGCTGTACAAGTGTGATCGTTCATCGGCAACCACTTAAATGGTTGCACTGCGATATATCGCCCCTCTACTACATTGGCCAAATCGCGATTTTTTTATTAGTGTCGCGACAGATTAATTACGGGTTGAATTAGGGTCGCGAAATAACATCGCGGCTTTTGATTAGCGTCGCGAGAGAATGATTACGGTTTGAATTAGAATTGCGATAAAATTGATAATCGCGTTTGCTTTAGAGTTGCGAATTACCATATCGCGATTGATTTTTTTGCAATTTTTATTGTGAAATTTTAGAATTTCTTATAGAATTATACGTATCAGAATTGATCTTGTTTTCTATTATTTAAAGTTAGTTTATAAAAATGTTAGTTTTTAATTATTTTATAGTATTGCAAATAGCAATACCAGAATAGTTGAAGTAGCTTTTTCATATAGTAAATGGTAGTAATTTTCACTGAATTCACTGCAAGAGTTAGCGTTGCGATACTATTCCATCGCGAGTTTTAATTATTTTTCCATTTAGCGTTGCGTCAACGAACGATCGCATTTTGTTAAGTAGAGTTGCGTTTACAAAATGCCCGAACCCTGCGACTGCGTTTGTCGGACACTGTTCCTGGATCACACGATACAGCTCACAAGACAGTTGTACAAGTGTGATCGCTCATCGGCAACCTCCTAAATGGTTGCACTGCGATCACTCGCTACTAGTGTCGCGTATTTTTTAAATACGAGTGCGTAGATTTATATTTATTAGCGTTGCGTATCAAATTTCGGGAATTTTCAGATTTTCTCTTTTTTTTTCTAGTGGTAGATTAATCGATATTGCATATATAACGAAGCACTCCGCGCGTTTGATTTTGAGGATTTTCTGTTTCCTAAATATTATAGTAGTAAATTAGCGTTGCGAAACAAAAATATTCCCTTCCACTCACGGTTTGTTGGTCGGGTTTATATAGAGTGGAAGACGATCGAATTTTAGTAGCCCTTCTGGCTACTGCATCGTTTCCTTTTCAGCGCCCCTTATTACCGTCCCTTATTACCGCCCCTTATTACCACGCCTTATTACCACGTTTATTACTGAAAATACTGCTGTGAGACATATTCCACTGTTAGCGTTAACGTTAACATAACTACTAAAATACAGACCTTTTTTTATGTAATTAATTATTACTATTAGAACTAATAATTATTACGAACGTAATATACATATAGGTAGATGCATGAAATTGTGAGCTATTTCAGGCGTAACAAAGTATCACGATGATATATCTTATTTTTTTAAGTACCTACTGATTTATTTTAAATGTCGGTTAAAACTTAATTCAGTACTATTGGAATGAATACTAGTGATTGTTCGTTCTTAGAATCATAACTTCTAGAATCTTTTCGATCGCGATATTTTTAATAATTGTTAATAATTTTAATTGTTAGACTTCAGGTTTTCATGAATCCTAGTCAGGTATCTAGTTTTCGCGTCGGTTTTTCTTTAAAAAAAGCTCCTTTGCTGTTTGTTTTGAACATTGTGCAAACGCACACCAAAACGAGTATTTATTTGACGATAAGTAAATTTTAGATCTTTTGCGTAAAAGGAGGGTGGTTGGGTCGCGGTTAGGGTGGGTCTCCGCTTGCAGCACCTCCTCGCGGTGAGACCCGGGCAATCAGTATCATTTGATATATAATTACTAATTGTATCGCTATGCAGCGAAGTAGTTAAATGTCTAACCGGTATAATTATTAATTATATGGCAAGTAATATGAACTAATTGGCTGCGAACCTGACTAGTTGTCGATATCAATGCATGTACGCTTATATCGCACTAGTGAAATATATATAATTCAGATATAATTTAAAAATTCAACTAATAACGAATACTTTTGAAACTTAATAAAGCATAAATAAGAACGGAGTATTCTAGAGTTAAATAACTCCATCCAAACCATCGTAGCTATCGATAGCAATTAAGGATTGATTAATCTTAAATCTACGGAAGATTCTTCGGTGATCTGGAGAACTTCTAAGAACGATTCCGATGATCAGACTCAGGTGTTGGTTACAAGAGAACGAACATGCGGAATTGCGAGCCCGTACGACGCGCGAAATTATCAGAAAGGATCGTCAAAGGGTAAGACGTGGCCCTGTGTCTTGACTGAAATTACGCGACAAAGTTCGTTCCTTTGAAGGAACTTGGAGGAACCGCGTCCTCGAACCTACTTTGCTTAATGAACATAGCCCTTTGTCGTTGCATCGTAATCGAAAACGGTGTCCACGTAGAGCTACACGTGAAAATATTCGATCGAATACGCGAAGTTTAGGATAGCCGACCGGAAGTGTTGTTGCCGAAGATTCGATATTGATAAACTTTTCTATACGAGCGATGCGAAGCGAATGACCAGCAAAAAGTTTCCAAGACGAAGTTTGAAGGAAGTATGGTTCTTTGAAAGTAGATTCTGAATCGATTCTGATCGAGAAATAGGACGTCGAACGAATAGGTTTTGGATGAAGTCAAGTATTTACTATGCGCAAAATTGTAAAAGCGAGGGGATTTTGCGAAAAGAAGCGTAGTTCTTTCCTAAAAATCGTTCGCGAATGATCGTGGTGATGAGTCTGTTAGAATTTAATAATAATAATTCTGTTAGAATTTAGTAATAATAATTTTGTTAGGAAGAAAAGTCTGTTATAATTTAATGAAAAATAAATATCATTAATGTATTGGGATTGGCTTTTTCAATTCGGTCGGTCCGCGGCGGTTGGCAACGTTTGCATAAAATAATAACAAGTTAATTATAAAAATACCAAGTGAACGAACAATTGATATTATTTTATGACATATAACTGAATGAAAAATGAACCGAATAATCGTTATTATTTCACGCGAACCGGCTTTAACCTGACGGCTAGATTAAAAAACCAACCCAAACCAATACATCGATGATATTCATTTTCAATTGAATTGTAACAGGCATTTTTTACAGTCTCACATATACAGTTAAGTATGGAATTTTACTCAAGCTCGTCCAATTCTCGTTTAATATTATAGGCAGAATATTATTATAGGCAGAATTCAGTAGTAGTGCCAACAGTTTTTTTCGAATATGTATCTCGGAAGCTAAGGCAGACCGACAGTTACATATGTATAGGAACAAGTTATTCAGATTTAAATGCGTCTTAGTTGCACAAACAAATTATTACCCCCAAAACTGTTAATTGATTGAACATGATCCCATTTAGTTTTACTCGGAAAGTGTTTAAATGTTACATAAACATAAAGAAAGCCAAAGAAATGAAATAAAAAATTTGCAACAAGATGAATCCTTAATCTATACATTATATATTTGTATAAATACGCGTATATAAATACACGTATAAACGCAAAAGAGTACAAAATTAGAACAAAATTATAAAACGAAATCAAATAAAAAATGTTAAATGTCAAATCGAACGAACTTTTCGGAATACGTCGATAGATTCATTTCGTGGCAGTTGGTTTTTCGATTCGAGTTGACAAGGTCAACGTTGTAGGCGGGGGTTGAAGATGGCATCGATTATGCACTGGTGACCCTGATTCTGCACGAAGCAGCGCTGACTTTGCCAATGACGAGGCTAATCGGGAAGAGGGTTAGGTCCATTGCCAGCAAGCCGGCTCGTTCTCGTGTAGGAACTGCATCGTACTTCTTTCGTATTCGTATTCGTATTCCAGGGTTGCGGTCGTTCAACACGGAGTTCCGTACGTTTCCGGTTTATCGACGAGTCCTTGCAGCGAATATCAAGGATTTCGCGTGGGATGGATGTTAATAAATTTCCGAGGAATGCTGGAATGCTGGAATACCGAGAATGATATTTTTAGATATCCAGGGAGATGGATTTTTCTCACGTTTAAAGCAGATGAAGTCGATCCTGGTCAACGTTTTCGCATTAAATGTAATTTTTCTCAGTGATTTATAGAATTCGCAAATAAATTCGTAATCCCACAAATTGTACGTGATGGATATTTTCAGAATGTTGTTCCGTTTCCTGATATTTTTCAGTTTGAAAAGAGTAGATAGCTTTAACGTTTCCGACATTTAATGTCACACAATGTATCTGACATAATGTACACATTTTTGTATTTCGTAGTTCTTAGAATTTTCGTAAAGAAACACGGTACTTGTAATATAGTATGTTTTATGATTCTTGTCATTTTTTTTCGAAACGATATCGAAATATCGTTAGTTAATCTTTGTTTAGACGTATCGTTCGACACATTGCAGTTTCTCGTCCTTTATTTTAGAATTTTACGTGTGATTAATTTTACTATTATGTATGTCATCGTACATCAACGTAGCGAAATAACGAGTCATTTGTTATCGAGGTTATAACACAAAAAATAACAGCATTATTTTAATGACACTCATACCGTAGTTGATCGATGGTGTTAAGGGGATTATTACTGGCGAGCACAACATTTAAACTGAAAATTACCATCGCTTCTGTTTGCACGCGAATCTGAGCGCTATTTTAACAGAAGTTTGTCTGTTTGTGTGGCGAACCTTTGTTAAGCGTGAAATAGACACTACTGCTACGTGCCTGCTCGGACTGGATGCCACGATGCATCCACTGTTCTGCTTGCTTCTCTCGTTATCACACTTAAGGGACGCTCCTGATTTTTCTTCCGATTCTTGCTTAATTGTCACTTCCTATATTTTGAATAATATCCTCGCTTTTCTTAGAATTTCCAAATATATTCACTGCCACGAGAATTTCCATTATTTATGTTATTTATGTTATTTATGTTAAACGTTGAAAGATAACGTTGACCTTTGAAAAGATTTCTTCATTCTTCTCCATATGTAACGCTCGATACTCGTTAAAGATTGACACTTGAAGACCACCACCACCACCACCACTACTACTACTACTACTGATGAATTCAATTAACTTATTGCTAATAAGTAAAAAACTGCCGAGGAAGCAGATATTTTCTACTAAACTAAACTAAACGAGTTTTATTTATCAAAGCTTCTCAGCTCTTTTCCGCAGACTTTGTATCCATTTTTCGTAATATTGTTAGTACAATTTTGTTAATACAAAGTGTTATTATTGTACAAAATTGCTGGTTTATTTTCTATCTTTATTTCATTTTCGTATTGAAATTGCAAGCCTTTTTCAAACTTGCAGCCTTCCATCGTTCTATCTTATGCTTGGCAAACTAAACTAAATTAAACTTAAAATATTACAAGAGCGAACGAAAATTCCGCCAAGATTTCCTCGAAATAATATTGTAGAGTATCCTCCGCGTACATCATGGTTTTCGCGATGCAGATTCATAAGCATAAGAGATATTTCGTTAGAAAACATTATCGATCATTTTGAGTCACGCACAAGCATATTTCTCTCGGGTAACGTCGATTCAGCGGATCACCGACATAGTTCATTTCCACAAATCGATTTATCAGATCGCACACGGTGTCGGTTGATATTACTAGATTTTAACGTGTCAGAGGATTTATATTGTAGAACGGAACGATAAAATAACGCACTAACACAGGTAGAGAGCATTGATTTTATAATAAATACACGATACGTATTTTTAGGTGTTTCGATCACAACAATATTACACATTGCAAAAGGAATTGTACGAAAGCGTTACTTGTGCTGGCACAAGTGAAATCTCATGAAACGATATTTTCGCTGCAATTCTGTATTCGGCAAACTAGCCAATTTTGATCGCCAAGGAAAGATTGGTATACGGTATTTTCGAAACAAAATTAACGTTAATATTTTAGAAAGTATTCCGTGATAAACATATTTACTTATGCTTTACGATATATATTGTAAATTATTTCTATCGTTAGTAAAATCGTTGTAAAACAAACATTTTATTGTTACAGCTATACCCTCTTAGCTATAGCAACTATCTAAACTATATTACATGTACATATACATGTACCCATGTATATTTGTATCGTTTTCATTTCTTACTTCTATATAGTACGATACAAAGTAATTGTGTGTTTTCAGAGAAACTTGTATACGATTTCGCTACGTCATAACGAAATACACTTTTGCTATCTTTATTCCAAGTCAGTGAAAAATCGTTTTAATAGGTATTTATTTATTCGGGCAACAACGACTTAACAAATAACAACACCTGTTGGAGAATTTCACTAAAAACGTTACTTGCAAGGGTTGTGGAATTTATGAGAAATTATTAAAATTCTACGCATACATGCCTTACTGGAAAAAGTCAAAAAACACGTACTAGATTTTCTCCCTACGGAAGGAATTGGTTCGAATAGTTGTTCCTGATTCTTTTTATTATTAAAGGTTTTCTATTATTGTTATCTCTTAAAGCTTAGATAATGATAGTAAGAACGAGAAGATACGCTATTCTTTTTGATTCTTTGCTGGATGTTTATTATTTCGTTTTTACTTGATTTCTATTCCTATCGTAATCACTTTTAAATAGGGGCAGAATAAACAATCTACGCAGAATTTGGTATTGGAGAAAAGAACTAAATATGTAATTTACTTGTGTCAACCAAAAAGATATATGTATAAAGTAATCTCGTCAAGTATAAAAACAAATACAATAATTTTGTTACGCAAAGTTGTAAGTTAAAATCAACGTAGGTAAATGGTCAGCCGTCATTGATTAAGCTTGTAAAAATGAAAAATGAAAAATGAAAAATGAAAAATGAAAAATGAAAAATATCGCATCAATGTCTTTCGTCGAACGACTCGGTGGTCTCATCCTTTTATTCCATGTTTCGTGTTGTTTCATTGCACGTGGAAGTTGCGAAAATTCTGCGAGGCAACGGGATTTTTACTGGCGGAACGAAGAAAGATCGCGGCAAAAGTTTGATGAGTTTGCAACGAAGGTAACTCATTGTTAGCCCGAGGCGGTGGAAAAATAAGCGACAAACGTTGCACACGATTTTCACCTGACGACAACTCGTTGAACTGGCAGCGAAACTTTCTCATGAAATTGAACACTCGTGAAACCGTAGATGGCGTAGGTGATTTCTTGTAATAATATCGTGGAAGTTGCCTTCGGACGATCCTAGAAAATAAGAAAACTTGAAAATGGTGGAGATAAATTTTTCGCATGTTGGAGATTCTAGAATAAATTCTTCATTTTATATATATACATATGTATAAATGCGATAAATTGTGCAACAGATGCTGCAAACAACTGATTTCTTCTACCTTTCTCGTACATTATATTTGCACGAAATATTAGAGATATTTTTTAGTCATTCTTCGTACTTTTGGTTTTTATACTATTCGGTTTTTATCTTTAAAACCTCATATTCTAATATCAATAAATATGTCCACATTACAACAAGGAAAATATGGGTTGCGTTAATAAAATATGTAACTATAATAATACAAGAAATAATAGGTGGTACATTTGATAACGCGAATTATTAAAATATCCGAGTATCGATCACGCAGATTAATTTTGTTTACTAGTAAAACGTGAATCATAGTAAACGTGTATAAGGTTATTCTAAAAGCGTCCAAAATGTTTCTGGTTGTTAAAACGAAGATGAGATCGGGGGTATAAAAAATGTATGTTAAAATCATTTGTCATAAATGACATTATAAAATGTCAGTATCGTTTGTATTGCAATTATAATATTTGTTTGATTATGTGGAGATTGTCGAGTTTAGGTATGTGAAATGGATATAAAATATGCGAGGAAATCAGACAGACGAATAAAAACTTACACAGCCTCGTTTTTCCCCTTGTATTTTGCAAAGGTCGGCCAGTTTCAGTAGTACAAGTCTGCGATTGGTCGGATCACCTGGTTTCCCAGGGATGAAGTGGAACGTAAAGGAACAAAGCATGTAGTTTTAATCCCTGTACGGGTTCGTTGGGCTCTAAAGTCTGCAGAATGAAAAGCGAGCGGGGCGATCGAACTTTTTGAGAAAATCGATTTCAAACATCGAATACGCATGGGATCAGGGAATTTGGAAGTATCGCCGGTAGGCCGCGGTCAGTCATTACTGAGCGCTATTTCGGGCCGCTCTATTATTATATCTATGATAAATTAAATAAAAATGGAGGGCCAGTGATATCGGTAATCTGGCGATAAAAATTCGAGGCCCGTTAAATACGTTCAAACTTTTCTACTTTCGAAGCAAACACCGCTCGAAAACGCCTCTCCGTGGCTCTCCTCCTGGACAACATCCAGTTAAACTCGATCGCCGAAGAAAAATCATCTCGGTCGCTTTTGCCAATTAACCTTGCACTTGCCAGCGCGACGCTTATCGCCGTGAAGAGGGTGCCAGAATCCCTCTACCGCGGCCTCTGGCCGCCGCCCCTCTTTTTCACCGACGCAACGACTTGGTGCATCGCACCTGAAACCTGAAACTCGAGGGAGAGCGGTGGGTTGTTTTCGACGTCGGTGGCGCCTTCCACGGCGACTGCTCGAAGCGATCGGTGTCTTCCCGAAGCGGACAGTGCGCCCTGACCCGCTGAAACAAGCGGTTGGCCTCGTGGCATTATCCGCGATCGCGTTTCTACACGGTGTACTCGAAACGATGAATGAAAATGTACCGTCGCCCCTACTGTTAGCGTCGCAAGGGTTGAACTTTAACGCGGTCTGTTCGCACACCCGATGACCTCGTGTTTACGCGTGAGTTACAAATCCGAAGTCATCAGTTCGACGTTTATGTTTCGTATGGTTCGTGGATACGTCGTGGTTCACTGCCAAACAGAACCAACAAAGACCAAAGGGCTACTTTTTTGCTCGAGGATTCGTTCCTCGACGTTCTAATCGAAGAGGATGACCGTGCGGTTGGCCAATGTCGAAGCAAACGACAGACGTCGGCGGGAAGGTCAGTTTCCGGTTGAAACGCGGTAAAAGTGTTTCGGGGATGTTCGTCTCGGGAGGGTGGATTTTGAAGAGTGTTTTTTTCGGTGTTTGGATCTCGGTATCGTTCCTGTGGCGTTGAAAAGCTGATGAGTTTGACGCGGACCTCCCTCTGCAGAGATAATGCGGTGTTTATCGTCGAGAGGGTGAGTTTTCGAGGTTGCTTCGAGTCTCGAGCGATACTCGTAAGGGATTCTTTGCGAGATAAAGACACAAGGGCCGCTTCGAGCATTATTTCGTGCTACTAAGAAATTGTAATTTGCGAACAAGTTGTTGGTACAATGCGCGTTAGCGTAAATATTTTCTCGCCGAGATCGAGAATGTATTTACTACACAGGGGTTGGATATTGGGGATTGTTTCAACAATTATTTGGCGAGATGTCAGAATGATTATTTTTATTTGGGTCGGTGTTGTAATGGAAACATTCTCTTCCAAACGTAACTAACGTGTTCCTCGCGAAGGGGATGGATTTCAGAAGTTGCTCCATAAATTATTCGGAGGTATGTTAGGAATTACGTTTCTTCTTTTCCTTCTTCTTTTCCTTTTTTCTTTTTTTCTTTTTTCTTTTTTCTTTTTTTCCCCTTTTTCCCCTCAGAGGTCAGAGAAGTTGGTGGATTCCTCGTTCTAACGTGAATATTTTTCTACACGGGCGAATGCAATGTTCTTTGGGTAGGCAGCTTCATTTTTGAAAATTGTTGTCGTAGTGTAAATATTTGCTTACAAAGATAATTTATTACTTCTCGTAAAGGAGAGACAAAGTTTTCCTGTCCGATTTAAAAATTGATGAAAAGAATGTCAAACGTTTTGTTTTTCGAGAAAGCAACGGCTCCGGTCCTAACAAGAACAACATTCTTGCACAGAGAAATCAAGTAAAAACTGAATTTTAAAGATCGATCGAAATCGAATCGTTTTTAGGAACAAACTTTTGAGACGGTCAACAAATTCCAATCTACAATCGATTTAATTTACCATCTTTCCAAGATTTGTTGATAATAAATGCTTAAACGCGGACGTTTGTACTCCGGCATTTAATTCTAGCGTTGAAGGATTCGCTGTCGGTCGTGTGCTCGAGGGTTTATCGTGTTTTAATCCTTCGAGGCTACTTAAGGTTGGTGCCTTATCCTTGGTAGATAAGGACTGAACTAATTTCCTGGGTATTTTGTCTCTGGTCTTCCTCAAATACAAGACGCCTCTTACAAAATTTTCAGGTCGAAAATATATAAAGTTCGACGAATAAAATACATTGTATAACATTAAAATACATTAATTTCTCGAATTGTTCTAATTTATACAGGATGCCTCGTCGCAAGTACTTGCAGCTAAACTCTGTCGGTGTATTTTACAAGCATAATCAAGTAGAGACGTTATATAATCGTAAACTTTGGTTTAAATTATAAAATTTTCATTTAAACAGCTATAGTTAAAATAGGAGGAGATTGGTACGAAGAGGACGATATGTACTTTGATACTGCGATATTATTTCTACTTTTAAGCCGTTCTACTTTTATCGGTGGATAAGTTTATAAAAGAGTATCGACACGCGTGGTTAAATAACGCGAGGATATATTAACGAATTTAATTAACAAATTTTAGGAGTAAAATCACAGGACGATAAATTCAATCTCGTATCGCTGTTGGTTTAATATCGATAGGAACAGCGAACATTTTGAAACGTGCTGTTAATGATTATGCAGATTGTAATCGTAAATCTATTCTCTCCTTGTAAGCATAGTAACCGCAAGTCTATTATCGTATATCTTTGAGTTTCGGTAATTTCAATTAATAAGTATAATATGTGATTACATAATATAATATAATATAATATAATATAATATAATATAATTTTAACATGCTTCCTCTTCGCGATACATATTCTGCCAGCGATGAATTATGGGACACTTATTTTATAGATTTCTGTTACTCGGTATAAGCAGGACAGAGTTGAGTTGGTTCAGTCGCTTGAATTCTTTCCCACCGATGCTCGTAAAACGCGATACATCTTTCCTTTCTGAATCCCTTGGTGTCGCAGTCGGATAAAATATGAAAGGATTATAATTTTTAGATGCTTGATCATTCCGGGCGCACAAACGGAGAAACGCAAACGCCGTTTGAAAATTTTACATTCAAAGTTTTACGTTCAAAGGAGAAATTTCTTATTTTTCGCGCGTGTAAAACATCGCGATTTTCCATTCGCGGGTCGTCATTTCGAGAAACACGCGAAACACGCGGCGATGATTTTACAGGTTGTTTGGTTATCTCTTTTTGTCGCGTGTCGTGTATCGTGTATCATCTTTGCGTATAAAGCACGAAATAAATACTTGCTGGACTTTCGTACGATAACGCAAACGAAACAAAAGATTTTTTAGCGTCAAGTTAGTTTTCGCAGTACTTTGAAACGCGAATAAGATCGAGTAATCAAGTTAAAGATCAAATTTATACAATATTTGACAGCATATGCTTTAACGCGCCAAAGGAATATACAGATAAGTTTCGATCAATTCTCCATTGATAAATGTTAGGGCATTAATGATCGATAACACGGGATAAGAAAAAATATCGTACGAAACTTGTTAATTGGAGAAAAATGTACGATATTTATATATCGGTGAAACGGGATAATTTTAGTCACACTCGCCTTTGTAATTAACGGATGAGATATAAAGCAAAATTTATGAAACGTATTAATGTTTTCCAGCATCAAGGAAACACGTAGATGCACGATACTTTGATTAATTTCTCATTGCCAAATATTAAAGTAGAAATTATTAGCGACGTAAAACAACGAAATGAACGAAATGAACTGAAACGCGATATTTGTAATTATCTGCCAAATCGACAAATAGAGTAAATTGAAAAATTTACACGATACATTGTAATATCAAACTACTAATATCAACTACACGGATGTATTTGGATTAAATATCCAAATTTAATAAGCGATAAATTGTCAAATTACTGTTTTGCCGAAAACAAATATATTTATTTTTTACTTAATTAATAACTTGGATAACTAGAAATGCAATATCGCGCATAGAAAAGGATTGGTTGTTTGATGTTTTTATTTCGCTTCTGTCGAGAATGTGCATCGCTCGAGCAGGAATCTATGCACACAGCGAGTGTGCTCGCCTTTTTAAGACCTTTCGTTGGTAATTGCCGTCAATAGTCTATGGCGTCAATATATGGCGTCAATAGTCAATAGTATAGGTTTTGGGGTTAAGCGTCATTGATCCTCGATTTTTCTTCGTACGTATTTATGCGCTGCGAACGTCCAACGCCCAACGCCCAACGCCCAACGCCCAACGCGACCGTCGTTTCGGAGAAACGCGACTCTGCTTCCGCGAGACGAAGATATCTTTAGTTGCTTGGAAGAAATGCACCATCGGAAGAAATAGACGAGTTTATAACGCGAAGCAACTTTTTAATAAGTCGCGAAGACTTGGCAGATAAAAGTAAAAACACGTACTCGTTTTGCCAATTAACGTCCTTTTTACTGCCATAGCGAAAGGATACCGAATTTTCATTCCCGACGAACCTGCGTTTCTTCGGCAACTAAATTTCCACGAATTTCTCTATAGCTGATTATGTTAATTACAATACAGAGCTAATTAATCCTTTTACAAAGGTAAGAGAAGTACAAGCAACGACAAGTACAGACAAATAAGACGCAAAAGTATCGCAAGTCCTTTAGAAATTACCGGAACCTTTTTAAAGCGTAACTTGCATAAAAGATTGTAAGACGTACTGATATTGCTAAATGTAAGTACATCGTGTAAAGAATCCGACATTACCGACATCCGACACACGATGACAAACTTGAAAAACCCGTCGTTCGGAGGTCTTATTTTACCTTACTCGTAGGTGCAAATGTGTTGGTGAATTAACGCTGGCGTCACGCCTACCGCACCTACGCGATTAAGCGAAAAGAAACACGTTTGTATACGAGGTGTTCCAATACTTTCCACAGCCGAACTTTTCCGGTGTATATGAACATTTGTTGGAAACTTTGTCGTAGTAACTCTAAAACGACTATATGACTAAAGTACAAAGCTTGGTTTCTTCGATCCTTTTATTAATTCTACACGTTACTTTATATATTTTTATACGTACAGCTTTAAATTCTACTATTACATTCTAACTATTTAAATTTCTGAAACTACACGCGTATTTTTTGCAACGTATCTCTTTACAACGTAAATTTCTATGCGTACAAAGTTTTTATGAAACGTTAAGAATCGATCGTGCCGACTGCTTTGGTAGTTACAGCGATACGAGGTTTTAAAAAGACGGAACGAAGAGAAAATAATGCTTTAATCTCCATGCTGGTCCGATTTTAAGCCGCTAGACATTTATCAAAGTGCTGCAATTAATATGCGCGATGAATAGGGATGAGATGAATTTCAATTTCAATCGAGTCAATTCCGATACGGAGGTTACATTTCACGGAAACTCGATTACTGTTTAGTAGAGACGGTAATATTCGTTTCTGTATTTGCAAAACATTCGGATTATGAATCCTCGTTCTGCTTCCAAATCCCCTAACGAGTGTCCGCAATCTTCGAAAAGCCTACATTTACTTACGTGCCTCGACATTTGAAAGTAAGGTCATAGATGTTGGAGTTGAATGTTTGGAAGCAAATTATTATTATATCCAATTATCTTTGTTCTTATAGATTCTGATTCTTTATCTAGATTCAATCGAGCAAGTACGTGCACGATTTGCCATTACAATACGATTATATATGATAAATACGATTGTTACGAATATGAAATTATACGGTAATTTATGCACTTTTATTTGGTGCACCTTTTATTCGAAACAGTAATATAATCTAATATAATCTAAATAACTCTTGTTTCCATTGTACCATCAGTTGCAAAACACCTTGCGTGTATAACAGATTTTTCTTGCTTACGTCTATATCTCACAACGTATACTCGTAAAGTTACGGTGGAAGAGCTCTAGCGTACACGTTGTACGTAGAAATTTCCTACCTTTCTTTTTCGCAAGATTCGAAGTTGTACGGTTGTAATTGTACGAAAAGGAAAATGGAAAAGAACTAGAACGTTTATCTTGGATTAAAGCGGAACGGAGTGAAATGCTGTTTCGTCCCGCGTCGTTTTCATTCGCAGAAGTAAATTGCCTTGGGCTCGAATGCTTTAAAATTGAAATTGAATTTTCGCTAGGTCGACGTTAATTAACATCCTGTTCGTTTCGTCTAACCAGCAGCAACCCTATTTTTCGCGCAGGAAAGAAAAAAATGGATTTGGAGTAAATTGCGTCGTTTGCTATATACGTGCCCGCCCGGTGAATCCGGAAGAAATGGGTTGACATACGACGACTGTGTTCCGTTTCCGTAGTTTACTCTATCTTTTTTCTTTCTTTCATTTTTCCCTGTCTTTTCGAGAAAAGGGGATCACCCATCCTTTTTAATTTCACGCTTTCCTCCCATTTTTTCCCTTCTTTCGCCATCGGTTCGATTCAAGCCATCTTGGACGTCCTTCTTTTTGCTCAAAATATTTTACTAAGAAATTTGCGATATCTTGTTCTTACTCGACTACCGCGAATGATCTAGTATTTCGTAGTTTTCTAATTACGATAACGATTTATACGTACGCGAAGAAATTTTTCTCTATTTTTCATCTCAAACTTCAGACACGTACATTACGCATTGAATTTCGTGGATGAATGGATGCCTTTACGAATATATCGGAAATTCGATAAAATCGCAGTTGAAGCTTCCTTATCTCCGTACTTTCCGGTTTAATTATTATTGCGATTATTATATTTATCTCGGCCAACTATATCTAACTTGGTTAACGTTAACCACACTAGCTGGTAAAACTAACGAAAGCGCCACAGATGCGTATCATCGGATCATCGGATCATCGGATCAGGAGTAGTCTCTCTCGAAACTTGTCGAGCATCGTACGAGAATTATCTACTAATTCTAATTGTACGTTTCATCCTCTACCCCGAAACTTGGGCTGTATCTACATATCCATTTAACCCATTAATTTTACTCATCTCCGTATCCCATCTATCAGAACCAATCGCACTTTATCCGAAAATCAATTCATCACATTCCATGTACCGTGCCATACCGTGTACCGTACACCGTACACCGTAAACCGTAAACCGTACACCGTACACCGTACACCATCGTTGAGCTTTACGAGTCAATCGAGCAAGAGGCGATGGTGGACGATGAAAGAAACTCTACATTTTTTTAATCGGAAAACTTTGTGAACTTTTGTTTCGAGCGCCTGACAACGGACAAATTGCATTACATTGATTACTTTTGAATAATGCGCTGCGATCTCTCTCTATGCTTGGAAGAATGTTAGAAACAGGTATAAAGTATTATGAGAATTTATTTGTGAGAGCAAAATTGCACAACTATTACGAAAGACAAATCCTTGTTCAGAGCTTTACTAAAATGTCAATCGTATACCAAATTGTACATCAATTTTTCTTCAAAATATCCACTCGTACAGAGACAAGCGTTGATTCGGAGATAATTCACGTCGTCGTTGGGAAAAATAATGAATCGAGCCTCGAAACGACCGAACCGACGGTCGCAAGCTCGAGAAGAACTCGGTTCCGCTACATGCAGGTCGATGCGTCGACGATCAGGCGCAGCCACGTCTAGCCGGGGGAAATCGCTCCTGATGGGACCCGAGTAAGCAGGAAGTAAAACGCGTAAAGGTCGCGAGTCGAGACGACGGTTCCGGCATTGGCCATCGTGGAACGCGGCCATCGGTGAAATTGTTCCACGATCTAACCCTTCTACACCGCGAATAACTTTTATCGATCGACACACATTTCGCCTCGTTCCTTTTCTCGTATTCGCGCGTCGTGTGGGCGACGCGTCGCGTCGCGTTCCATTCAGTTTCCACGCTCCATCTCTCTTCGCTTCGACCCCTCTCGGCCCGCCAGACAGTGATCCTACGGTCGCAAGATTGGATTTTCCACGATTTATAACCGCATCGATTAAAAGTTTGACCGAGTTTGAGCTCGCGAGCAGTTTTAAACGTTGTCGAAAACCGTTGGAATCGTTTAGAACGATAGTTTGTAATACAAGCCAGGTTTCACGGAATTCTTGACTTTCGGATCGTGTACGGATCGTGTACGGATCGTGTATGGATCGTGTACGGATCGTGTACGGATCGTGTATGGATCGTGTACGGATCGTGTACGGATCGTGTACACGTCCGTTTCTTGATCTATGCATTGTAGTTTGCGATACACGGATCCACGTGTATGAAAATATGCGCGCGTATCGATATATTCGTACTCTATGTCGTGTAATTGTTAACGCGTAACAAAATAATGGAATATTTAGGTACTCGAATATCACTCGATAGGTAATTGAAATTAATATTTAGATTTTTGCGCCAACATGCCGTGTTTAACGAAACGTGCTATCCAAAGTGTGCGATCGTCGCACGACGAAAGAATTTCTCTCGACGTCGGAATCTTTTCGTATAACGTAATTGCTCGGCGTTAACTGTTCGTTGAAAGGCGTTAACACGGTTGCCAGCTTAACACGAGCCTATGGCGATGTCGTTTGTAATTAAAGGTCTGGCGAAGAGGATGGCAGCAGCCCAGAATTCGCCTCGCTCTTTCGTTATATTCGCTGACACGCGGAACGACGCGCCTCCTCGTCCCATAGCGACGAGGAAAAGTATTTCATCGTCACGCCGCGCGCCACGTAATTCCGACGGCCCTCTTGTAATCTTCTTCGCAAATAGCTCCATCTTGGCGCAATCGCTTTTTAACTAGAAGTTACGACTCGACCAGGTATCAAACCAACTTTTCCTCGGCTATAGCGTCTCCGTTTCGCAGAAAAGTCCTCGAGATAGGGCGATTTCTCATCGATGCAAGTTGTAACCGAGAGTCCGCGAAGAATGAACTCGTCGTTTACACGGAGCGAAGCGTCTGTCGCGACTTGACAGCTGTTGCACCGTGCAACTCGGGATTCGTAGTTGCTCGTACCTTGGATTACTTTCTCGTACCTAAAGGCTGATACCTCTTTGTTCCGACGTAGTTCCGACGTAGTTCCGACGTAGTTCCGACGTAGTTCCGACGTAGTTCCGACGTAGTTCCGGCGTAGTTCCGGCGTAGTTCCGACGTAAATTGGACGATTCGTGTTACCGTGTGATTACCGCACGGCGTTGGGATCGTTAAAAATTGCCAGAACGACGAAGATTTTCCCTGGCAGTGGGTCTACGTTTATCCATTCGGGAATATCGTGATTCTCTCTTTGACGATTGTTTGAAAATGGATGGCTCCTCGTTTCTTACGTATATCTGCAAACTGGATACGATTAAAGGGTTCGGAGGTACACCGACGCAAGTACATTTTTTCTCAAAAATCAGACAAATGCACGATACACGCGGTAACATATTTTGACGTTTAGACGCATTTGCTTTGTTCTATCGAATTAAAGGTTTCATCGAATCATGTTTTCATCGAAATCAGATGTTTTGAATTTATTTATTTTCTATTATATTTTCCATAGACGAGTGTAAAGATACGCTAGGTAAAGACGAGCTAATTAGGAATAGAGTTGCGACATGTACTACGGCTATTTTTGGTAACGGTTCATATTATTCCCTCGTATTAGGCCCTTTTGGCTAATACCTTCGATTTCCCTGTATTCTTGCACGAGGTGTTCTATCGTTTCTTCCTACCGCTCCCACCCCCAACCCCCACGCCCGTTTACGCGATCTACAATTCTTCCACCCCGCTTCTACCCGGAATCTATCAACTTTTTTCTCGTTATCATCGATCGATCACTTTCTCTATATATCCCCCGTCTGGATATTCTGCTCGTTAAGGTTTACCGTTGTTTAATTTAAAATCGAAACAGCGAACAGCGAAAAGTGAAACCTAATTCCAAACAGCGAAACGACAATATAAAATGATCTCGAAATAAATAGTATTTGTAGCGAAAGTACGTTCCACCAAGATATTGAGAGAACCAACCAATAATCGTTTGTTTCGTTACGCTCGAAGGGGGCATTGACACATTTAGATAATTTTAGATGGGCAATCCGCAGAGAAATAAGAATAATTGGAATAACGTGTAAATAATCCGTTCTTGTTTTGTAAATAATCTTTTCTGATTTATACGCGTCGAATATTCTTAATGGTAATTAAAAAATGTTTCAAATATGGCGTTACTCGTAATTCAGAATTTTATCCAAAACTCTTCACCGTTCTAGTCGCTAGAGATTGATGAAACAATTACCAAACTAGTCGAAATGCGCGTAACGAACGCAATTCTTCGACTGTAATTTATCGATTGTATATCTCTGAATTGCAGGAACTAGGCTGCGAATCAGAAGCAAGCGGCATTAGGATAAAACCTCCTTCCAGCCTTCGTTTAACCCGATAAGTTGTCACAGCCGACACAGTTGTAACGCGAATTCTAATTTTGTACAGTGCTCGGCGCGTGATCGTCGTGAAATTGAACGTCGAGCTGAACGCGAAGGTGAACGTGGAGGTGAACGTGGAGGTGAACGTGGAGGTGAACGTGGAGGTGAACGTGGAGGTGAACGTGGAGGTGAACGTCGAGCTGAACGTGGAGGTGAACGTCTGGCCGAACGAAAAAACGATGTATCGTTAACGAGAAACAATCGCCAAAGACATTTTCAACTAACTTTGAACGAAAATCTTGCGACGAAGAACGCTCGAGAACACTCGAGAACACTCTGGTCAACGATGGACTGGATTGAACGATCGTGCGCGATCGGCACGGGTACACAGCCATTAAGGAGGATCCTCTGTCGTACTGGTAATCGTATGAAAACACCTGCTGCCCAAAGAAGATGTCGCTCGAGGGCCCAGAAGGTGCGTCTACTTTCCATCGAGATGTATCCCGAATAACCAAATCGATATCGACGCTCTTAAACGTTCTATGGTGAAACGAGTGTTGTACGCTTAACCAACGGGACGGAGAGAAAGCCGACGAAATTCACGTACCGTTCGTTGATCGATTGGCTGGAAGCGCAGAATCCATACGAATACTCTTGTATACTTGTATCCATCGGTCTCGGGTCTCAGGAAATAGAAAAAGGCAGGGGGATCTGTAGGCGCGCTTAATCGACGGTTTGAAAAGAAATTCTGAGAAACGCGTGTATACTCGAGTCGAGTCAATTCGAAGCGCAGGCAGAAGCAAAAAACGGCTAAACAGCTCGACGGGATACACGGTGTCTCTGTCCTAATAACTTGGATAGGCTGTTGCGATAGGGTGTCGTAAGGCTAAACTCGGACAGGAGGCGAGCACGATCCGCGGCCATGACCGAGTAAAGTAGCCGGGGATCGTCACAGACACGTGGTCCACCATGTTGAACGTAATGGCAGCAGTGACGACAAGTCTACCTAGCCGAGTAGATCCGACTCCGACATCCTCCAGCAATACCAGCAATCCATCGAGCACCGCGCCGAACAACGTGACGTCGGTTCCTGTGGAGAATCCAACGGTTGAAAATCTACCTGAGAACGTGAACGTGTTCGTAGTTGTGATCAAGGGTATCATTATGGGCAGTATCATCACGACGGCGGTGCTAGGCAACGCTTTGGTGATCGCCAGCGTGAGAAGGCACAGAAGATTGCGCGTGGTAACGAACTGTTACGTGGTGAGCTTGGCAGCGGCCGATCTCTTGGTGGCCATGTGCGCGATGACGTTTAACGCCTCGGCTGAATTGTCCGGAGGAAAATGGTTGTTCGGTCGGTTCATGTGCGACGTGTGGAACTCGTTGGACGTTTACTTCTCCACGGCCTCGATACTTCACCTGTGCTGCATCAGCGTGGATAGATATTACGCTATTGTCAGCCCGCTCGAGTATACAGTGATCATGAGACAAGGGACGGTGGGATGTATGCTGGGTAGTGCATGGATTTTACCGGCTTTGATCAGCTTCATACCGATCTTTATGGGTTGGTACACCACGCAGGAACATTTGGACTATATGGTGAAAAATCCGCAGGTAAGCTAGCTCGATATTCTTAACGATTCTCCGACACTTTGATTCTTCGTCTCTTCGTCTCTTCGTCTCTTCGGTTCTTCGATTACTATGCACGAGTTCGGATCGTTCTTTCGGGATTCTCATATTTTTCTATCCTTAAATATATTATATATATATATATATATATATATATATATATATATATCATTTCTCAACTCACATATCTATTGTTCTGTTCGAAAAGAAATATCATTCCTATCTCGCAGATGTTTCTTCCATTCTCTCTGCCGTTCAAATAGCAATACTTTTCAAGAAGACTAGATTATCCGTTCGAGATATTTCTCGATTAAAATCTTTATACTCTCTTCGACTAGGAAATTTGTCGGAGAAATATGTCGTTCTCTACACTCTTCAACGATCGTTAGGTGTTCGTGCAGTTGGTACAGACGGTACAAATAATATTTATATATTCGAATATGTAACTTATACGGAAACGGCAATCGCGAAACACGAGGCATATATCCTTAAGTTTATATCCAACTTTCGTTGCAGAGTTTAAAAGAACTTGACGCGTGAAGCGCGAAGCGTGACGACTAATCGTGCGCGTCTTTTAAACGCGCGCCATCGCCTATTTTCTTCCTTAAGTGACGCAACTCCGATGCTTGAACTAAAAACATCAACGATGACGATATTGTTTTGTACAACGGCAACGCGCGAAAGTAATACATTTTGTACAACGGTCGTTCATTCGCATAATGCAAGACGAATCTTCCGGTTAACAACTAGATTCCGTAACGCGTCTAATAAGCATCCTGACCTGCATACGAAATTGTAAATACCGACTATAATTCCTCCGGGATAAGAGGATTTGCGCAAGAGGCTTTTCCCCAATTTGCATACGCATACGTTACGGTCAAATCGACCAATCACGTCCTTGACGTGGTCCACGTAACTTGCGCTATTGTTTCCTTGATTGGCTAATTTGGTTATGTATAGCGGTCGATGCATCATGGGAACACCGTCGTGAACGCCCATTGTAAATTCAGAAGTCGCGGCGATTCAATGCCGGTAGATTGAATTTACAGCACGAAGGGTCAATCGTCGTTTGCTCTCCACCTCGTTTATTCACGGGCTTGCGAACAAATTTACAAATTGTATATTCTTCCATCGCTCGCAGGTTATCCAAAACGGACTTTTAGACCGTCGCCAGCTATGCCTAACGCAATTTCTAAGCTTAGACTAGGATCTAAGGTTAGAATCGAAACGTACGATCGTCGGTCGTGATTGACGAATAGATTGCAGATTTTCGTGCACTTAGGAAAAGTTTGCGGGTGCAAAAATGCACAGAACGCGCGTAATATGCAAAGTAATACGCGCGTACGGTGCAAGAGAAAAGCGAAATATCCAACGCAACAACCGATTATACAACGTTTTACGTTATCTAGGCGCGTGTCGTTGAAAAATAGAATCGCTCCATTTTTACACGATTAACGCGTCTTATTGGAATATATTTCTACAAACTCTTGACAAAATATGCCTGCTATTTTGGTATTGTATGGCTCGATGTCTCGTTTATTATCTTTGATTTTCTCGAGGCGTAACAACCGTTTTCTTACGCGATCGTTATAAATGGAAATCTCTACCCGCTATTGTTCAAACGATCGTATCGCATTTAAGGTAGAGATTCGGGTAAAGCAACGCCTCTCACATGGAAATTGCATTATAAAAATAGAATCGTTCGTTAAACTAATGGAACGATTCCCGTACTCGTGATACGATAAAAATGTCTAGTGTCTATGCCTGTTTCGCTACTGGCTGGCTGGCTGGACGGCTGGCTGGACGGCTGGCTGGACGGCTGGCTGGCTGGCTGGTTGGACAAATCCAATTTAAGAGTATCTTCAGCCGGCTGTAATAAAAATAAACCTCCGTGATATCGAGGAGTCGATGCTCCATTTGCAGTTGTAGTATAATTGGACGGGAGGATTCCTACCGCCGGTATTAAATTGCAGTTTCCGGTTTCGTGGAGTGCTGAACTTTTCAATGCTACGCGCTCAAACATTTCTGATTACACGATGGAATCGATACGTGTAGCGGATTCGTTGTCATCGTTATCGTCTTTAAATAGCAACATCTCTAGCGTTTTCTACGAAATTATCAAAATGTCGATTCAATCGGACAAAGTATCCGACTAAATATCTATCTGATAACTAGTTCGAGTTCGAGTTCGAGTTCGAGTTCGAGTTCGAGTTCGAGTTCGAGTTCGAGTTTACGATTATTCGAGGAATCGAATAGTTGGAAATTTATGCGATTGCTGTTTCTCAAAACTAATTCACGAATTTGAGGGTCGGTGTGCACGGAGAATTGCGGAAGCGGAGTTTACTTTCATTTACTTTCATTTACTCTCAGGTAGTTATTTAACTATTCGATCGCTCATCCAAGCGATACAAATGAAATTGTACCGTGCGACCATATATTCTTCGATTACGATGATGCACCCCTCAATCCCCTTTCTGCACATAAGCATCTCTATTAGCGGAAATTACTAAAAGTGCGAAATTAAAATAGCGATTCAAATGGAACCATCGAGTTTGTTACGCGAAAGATCAAATTCTCAAATAATTGCAACGTATCTCTCAACGAGTTGCAATTATTCCGAGTTACAACAATTCATAATTCCGAGCAACAACGTCATTTAATAACGTTAATGGAAATACGATCGATCTCGTTAGTCGTCTACTCAGAGTTTAAAATAGCGCATTTTCTTTAATTAACGCTAACTCGAAGCGCGATTAGTTGGACTGGCTTCGTCGTTACACGACACATTAATGCAACTTAAGAATAATACGATACATTTCAAAATGAAGTTTACGTAAGCGCGGGAAAAGGTTTCATCTCGTTACACTGCAGGTTTTAGTATAAATTCTGTCATGCACGATGGAAACTACCGTCGTCGGGCGAAATTGAATGGAAAATGCCGCTTTAGCTCTTGGTAAAAATCAAAACTAGGCGATCGAGTAGTCTTTTTCCACCGTTATCGTTTGTGCGTTGCGATACAGTTTTCAGTGATAACCACTCGCAAATGTTTCTAATATGCCAATGTCGAAAAGACGATTCAAGGTTCGGCTTAAATTGGCAAACTTTCGTTTATGCGTATGTATTAGAAAACGCGCGTTATGTCTTGTACACGAGTATTTTACCCATCTTTTGTTAGCTGTTAAATCGCGTTTCAAGGTATTAAAAACACACACACACACACAGAAGCCTTTGTTGAAATATTGCGAAACGCCAAATGGAATTGGTTTCAAGATGTACGATTCAAACTGTGTCTTGTTCGTTCGAATTTTGCGAAAGCCAAATGTTCTCGTTGTTTCGGGCTAATTTGGTCAAGCCAATACGTACCAAGGGAAATGTTGCAATTTCGGAGTAGACGTTGCTTCGAGAATAGCTATCGTGCCAGTCGAGAGAAAAATAAATTGCAGCTATCCGAATAAAATGATAGGCGACAGTCAAATTATATCCGGTAAAGACGAACGAGAAGTAGAAATGCTAAACTATACTGGTATTAAAAGGATGAAGAAATAATTATTTCAATGGGAAAATTGGGTGCATAAATGGGAAGTTGAAATGGTACGCGGACCGAGTATAACAAAAATGCGACGATACTTTTGTCGAGAAACATATAAATTCTGTGCTAAATATAATTTTCTAAGGCTGGTTATATTATACAAGCCTGTAAGACTGTTGCAAAATAGAACTACGATCGTCAGTGGCAGCTGTTGCCCTCGTTCAATTGCCGCTGAAAAAGCTGAAAACATGTTGTATCGATTTAACTAATCTAATATATTTCTCTTTCATATTCATTCTGATTTAATCAGAGAATTGTTCGTTGTTCGTTGTTCGTTGTTCGTTGTTCGTTGTTCGTTGTTCGTTGTTCGTTGTTAGTTGTTCGTTGTTCGTTGTTCGTTGTTCGTTGTTCGTTGTTCGTTGTTCGTTGTTCGTTGTTCGTTGTTCGTTGTTCGTTGTTCGTTGTTCGTTGTTCGTTGTTCGTTGTTCGTTGTTCGTTGTTCGTTGTTCGTTTCTATCGGAAAATCTTCGCTCCTAGCACTTGCATCGTTCAAGTTTCACTTTAACTCGTCGAGTTCTAACTAACTTCTCAGGATATTGGTAAGCCGGGTAACGAGTTCACTCGTCTTTCCTAGATAACGAGTTAATAGGCCACCGTGTAATTTATCCTGTTCGTCAATCCCGTCATCCCACGGGAGCTGCAACCTGCAATCTGCAACCTGCAAGCTCTAGCTTCTAGGCTCTAACGTTGATTACATAGGCGACATAGGCGACGTAGGCGACGTAGGGGCGACATAGGCGAAAGCCTCGGGAATCATAAGTGTTCTGACTCTAGGGAATAGTCAGTGCTGGGAGCACGCGAATCGTTGCAGCTTTTTCCTGCAAAGTCCACTTATGCATAAAACTGTGATAGCATAGATCGTTTCGCTTAAAGCAAACAAAGATATTTCTGTCGTTCGGTGAGGAACTTTAACCGGATTCGTGATCTTACCAATTTCGCTCGTTTCCATTAAAAAATGAACCATTGTATCGCGTCTCTACGTTTCATCGTTTATACGTCTGTTTCGAATCTATATGGAATCGCCGATTGATATTTTCGTGGAATCGTCGACGTATAAAGCGAGCGGCTTGGTTACTTTTGCCACAAACAACGCGATGATAAACCAAAAAACAAAAGAAGAAAACAAAAAAAATACGCTTAAGCTGAATTAGAAGCGAGAAAAAGAAGGAGAGCAAGAGTATTCTTCTCTCAAAGAGTATTCTGTGATTTATCGCGTAAACGGTTATCAAGCAACCTGTTCGTAAACGCATTTACGATAATCTTGTTTTATTGGGCAAAGGTGTACGAGAGTCTATCTATCTAAGTCTATGGGAGATGTGGTGAAAAGAGTTTTGACAAATGGCAAAATATCTCATGTTGGCTCGTTTACGACAATTTCTACGAGCATTCTTGAAGTATTCTTGGAGCATTCGAATGTTTGGCGTTCGAGCATACGATAAATAATCGTCTTTGTTACAAGAGTAGTAATCTCTTTCCGCCTCGGTCCTTGCAAAATCGAGCCTTCGTTCGTTATGCTATGGAAAGACGCGAGGAAAATTTCTTGGAAAGATCGCTCGTCCTCGTCGGGCCTCGGATAATGTAATTCGTGGTCAGCTCTCTGCCTTGAAACGATCCTTGGTCAGGCGTGGTCAGGGCAAAATCGCGTATCGATCAGGGTAAAATCACTAGGGATCATCGTAGAGTGGGTGATGGAGCGTATCCGTGTCGTTACAGGTCTGCTCGTTTGTGGTGAACCGGCCGTACGCTGTGATCAGCTCGTGCGTCTCCTTTTGGATCCCTGGCTTGGTGATGATAGTGATGTACTGTAAGATCTACAAGGAGGCGGTCAGACAGAGAAAGGCGCTCAGCAGGACGTCCAGCAACATCGTGCTAAACAGCGTGCATCAACACAGGGCCTCGACCAGACAACACCATCATCAGCAGATGCTGCTTCAAGCGGCGGCGGAAACCGGTGAGTTTGCACTATTACACGTATAACGTTTTAGCGTAGGTAACGTTAGTTCCGCTTCCGCTTCTGGTCCCGATCCCGATCCCGACCCCGATCCCGACCCCGATCCCGACCCCGATCCCGACCCCGATCCCGACCCCGATCCCGACCCCGATCCCGACCCCTGTTCCCGTTTCCATGGCTAAAATGGAAACATCTGTCTGTATCTCAGGCAAATCGTTCGCTCCGTAACAATCATGGTTTCCTCGGTTACTTTTTTCCCACCATCCGCGTTTCTCTAGAAAATAATACGAAACACGCAACAAATTTCTTTGGGCATATGGCTGAGAAAGAATTCTTCGATTCCTACCCTCTTTGTACTTTTTATGTCACTAGATCGCTCTCGTTGATGTTTGCGTTATCCTATATCGTTGACGAGGTTTCGTTTGCATGGAACTGTGTTTATTCTCGTCAATTTATTTCAAGAAGCTACGTTTTATTCAGAGAAGCGCCTCGTTAAATCGGGCACATGGAAAGATTCTCACGTGAAGCGTTTCTCGCACACGCTTCCGCCTGCATATACTCGCGTATAAAATATTAAATCATTACGTTACTAAAATTCCATTGCGCGTTTCTATTATAAATTTGAAACTTTCCCTGTACGAACTGGCAAAGTGATTAAGGTGAAGCAGAAATTTGTCGATAACGCTTTAAAAAAGAAACCGCTTGAAAAGCAAAGAAGCGCGGTTGAAGCGTTTCTTCGTTTACGTAATTTCATCGATACTTGAGTTAATTATTTCCAAAGTAATTAAACGCAGTATATAAAAACGACGAAGGAAGGAAGAGATACTGCTGGTCAATTTCGGTTTTTTTTTTCTCTCGAACCACGTATGTCCAATTTGCAGAATAAAATATCTGTCGATCGGTCGATTTTCAACGAATTACGTTTCCATATATTTTTAACGCGATACCACCACACCCCCTTATTTGCTATTCGACAGTTGATATTATTACGTATTGTTCAAGTACGGTGCAAGTAAACTAAAAACAGGTACTCCTACAAACTGGTGCACCG
Organism: Bombus waltoni; assembly: GCA_014737395.1. NCBI lineage: Eukaryota > Metazoa > Arthropoda > Insecta > Hymenoptera > Apidae > Bombus > Bombus waltoni. The sequence goes on along the minus strand of JACXII010000063.1, from coordinate 78,980 downwards.
TCCAAATAATCCGACAAAGCGATTAGTATGTTATAATATACTGGAAAGTGACAGTTTCCTCTGTCGATATTTCGATGCACTTTGCGTGGATTTTGAACGTTGAATTTTGCGGCGAATGGACTATATTTCGCTGCCGAGGGGAATATCACGAAATCCGCGACTCGAGTCTAATTACCTTTGCCCGTATTTTGCAAAGTAAACAAATTCGCTTAGCTATTAGAATTCACCACGTTGGACCATACGGCAAGGAAAAATGTTCCCTTCTAAATGTTTCAATGGTTAAAATGCTTTAGACGAATCGATCTTTTGCGACGATTATAAAAATTAACCCGCGATATCCCATGATGTCCCATGATATCGAACCCATTATAGCGTTTCGTACGACGATCGGCAAAGTGTTTGAATTGAATTGAATCGAAAGAATAAATATTTAAACAGGGTAACGATGTGAAATTGAATTTTTCGTGAAATTTATGGCATAATGTGGCAGTCGTGTGTGCGTGAACGAGTTTTTGAAAGAGCGTGGTTTCCAGTCGCCGAACAACGTTGACGTGACGCGACAGAAAATGAGACGGAGATCGAGAAGCATTCGCCGCTTCCTTTCTCGTTCTTGCACAGGTTTGCAATGGCGATGCAAAGACACGGTCGAAGAGAATCGCCAACGATGTATCGACTATTGACATAGTCTGTAGTATAGACATAGCTGTAACATAGATAAAAAAAGAAACAGCTAGAGCGTGCGTGCTAGCCGAAGAAGCGACATAGAAGTAGGAAGAGGCCCCTTGTACCCTCGTGTAATAACGTAGAGTAAATAGAGTGGAACACGTGTAAAATGGTACGCGCCGGAACACTGGCGGAACACTGGCGGCTGTGAGCGGATTGACGGAGGAAAGGAGTTGCAGGCCAGACAGATAGATTACAAAGTGGATCGTACGAATTTATTGGATGCGTGACTATCAAGGGACTGACCCTTCTAGATAAGATACGATATCGACTTTATGTCGTGTCCGACATAATAAAGGTCAGACCACGACCCTCGAACTTGGTAAGACGCAAGACGCCCGTACGCTACGACCGACTGTGCGTATGCGATTTTGTCGCGTCCGGCGGTTGGACCACGACCCTCGCTTTACGTCGGATGGCAATAGCTCTTGAGCATGATTCGAGCACCACGACAGCTATTGACGAGTGATTCTTCGCATCTGACCCGCCATTCATCCCTCAAGATCGGCGCGAAGGTTAAGAGTAAAAGGTTTGCTTCTCTTAGCGAGTGGTTTATGACGATGTTGGCCGTTGGAGAGTTTGTCGGGCCTGAATACACCCTCTTGGGGCCCACTCGGCGGCAATCTCGCGAATCCTTAGCCGTTTCGACCCGTTACCGGTCTCGAACGTTAACACGGATCAACGAACGGCGCGAGCGTCGTGCATGGCTGATTAGACAAGGACAGAAGGACCTTCCAGCGGACCTGTATGCGGCGTTCTCTCATTGTACGTACTACTTTCACGCCGCATCCACTTACGCGGTAACACGCGACTACGAGTGGCGTACTCGATCCTTGTACGCGTCAAGTTGCTTATTTCGAATTGTTGGTTATTTTATTACACCATCGAAGAATCGACTTTGTATCATTTTTATCGTTAATCGTGTGTCGTTTATCGGGCAGAAGAAAAGCAAATAACGATATATCCGCGCTACGAACGCCTGCAAAATAGCGGCAATCGGCTGAAAGGAAGGCAGAAATGCAGAAATGCAGCAATTTCATGGCTATATTCGCGTGTTTGATCTTGTTCGTTTCAACTCGTAACGCGCAAATCGTTAGAAAGCAGGACCGAAAGGATCGAGCAGAGATATCCAATTTCGGGGTGAGCGCGAGCTTTCGAGGTCGATGAAAAACACGTAAACGTTGAAGTTTACAATCGCATTTTGATCGACAGGGCATTGTGGTTTATACAATTAAGGTCGCCGATTGAAAGCGGTCGAAACGGTTGAACCGATTAAATGGGATTTTGCGGTCTCCCGATAAAATCGTGGTTTTCCGCTATTTTCGTTTATATGCTGGACGATGATAATCGGCTTCGTACGGCTTCCGGCTATTATAGACGAATGAAAAGACTGGTCGATTTCGAGGATCGTACAGAAATGCGATATTAAACGTGGTAAAGACATTTTTGAAATTTCGTATCTAGCTCGGAAAGATTCTACATGAAAAAGCTGAAGGTGCAAAGACGCGCGCATTCCACGTAATTATTCATATCTATGCAAGAATATATCAAATATCCATCGTATAGTTGCCGTTGCAATAATCGGTACGTGAATCGCGGGTGTTCTACTTAGATTCGCCAGAATCATTCGTCGATCTGCAGATTCCTCGGCGTACCCCCTTCCCGCTTGTTTTTCCAACAGTTTGTTTTTATTCCGTTTTACGCGTGAAAGGTTTCGTCGCTATTCATGGCGTTTATACACTACCTTTTCCGTTACTTTTTCCAAAGTGCCGTTTTTATTCGTTTTTATTCGTTTTTATTCGTGCTTTTCTCTATGTTAGAAAGACGTTTGAAAGGATTTATCGGTACATCGGTAGTTGAATAGATTTCTTTCTCCCGATAAAAAAATAGGAATTTTATAATAACTCGATAGTTTCGCGATACAATGGATTACATCGATAATTGGTGATAATGGAAGAAAACGTGACGTAGATTTTTATATAACGTTGTTAGCGATTTTCTTTCATTTTTTTTTCTTTACTTTTTATTTCATTATTCTCGCAACAGAGGAGAACGTTCACCTCATTTGATGATAATTATTACATTTTTCTGGCTCGTTTCTCTTCTCGCGCCACACATCGCTCGCTATTCCTCTTCCTTTTTTCCTCGCTATTCCTCTTCCTTTTTCCTCGCTATTCCTTTCCGTACCATGATTTTCAAAATTTACGCCATTTCCGCTTCGTTATACATTATCACGTACAGCGCAAGTTGAGTTGAAACTTTTGCCTTTTCCGGAAAAATTCATTTTATCGTTGTTTCTCATTTCTCATTTCTCTCGTTTCACGTAATATTCTACGATGAATAAACGATTAGAAAGCAATAGAAAATGAACCGAAATCAGCGGTGAATTGGATTCACTGTTGCAAATTCTAATTAAATAAAAAATTTAAAGTTTCCTACATCGGTACATATCTCTTCTCTGCCTTTTCAGAAATTTCTATTAGGATGGCAAAATCACTGATTTTAAAATTACTTTATAAAATGTGTTGTAATTCGACTGTTTAGCAATAGAAAGAGCAAGGAGAAACATGGAATTCTTATAATTCTTTCTCGTAGAACGTTCCCGTTGTTACGCTAATTTGCGTAATACCGAACCAGTGCTTATTAAAAGTCTCGTACATTTTTTAATTTCTACAAAATTGGCGTGCGGAAAAATGTATAATTTCGAATACCTTTCGAATACGAACAAATAAATCCGAATAGATTCGGGTAGTTGGCTGAATAAGCGTGTGCATATCGCGACATGTACGTATTGTCCTAGTACGATGATCCTTAATGGGCTTGATCGAATGGATCGGTAGAATGTTTTATGCCCGTTGAAAGTTCTATCGCATCGTAGTGGAGTTCGAAGCTATCGAGGAATGTTCGCGCCATCGATTATACGATCGAGACGGACGAGTTTACAAAGCTGTTAGAAGCGACTGCAGATTTCGCTGAAACTAACGCTCGTCGGGTTACGAGCCGCCAAATGGATAACTCTGTAACCGTATGCAGTTGCCGAACATGTGTACGTCACTATCATTACGCCAATATCGTTCGACGAATTTTCACACCCATTGTAAAATTAACTTTGCAAAATTAACTCTTTCATTCGACAGATAATTAATGAGATTTTACATGATTTAAAAGCTTCGTTTAAGAATGGAGAATGTATAGTCGTAATTACGTACAATTAAACGAATAAATAATCAAAATTAGTAACGAACGAAGCAAACGTTTACGATAAATTAACAAACGTATCTGCGTTACTACGTTAAAAGTGCATTGATATCACGCGTAAAACATAAAATATTTCAAGCGCTAACTAAATTTTGTTTATCGAAAAAAGAAACGCAATGAAAAGCGTTGCCTCTGTGCGTGTGTACTTATAAATTATTCTTTAAATGAAAACCGGTGCAGTCATGCTTCAAACAATCGTTTGAAGAAAAAAAGAAAAAGAGAATTGAAATATCTAGGAAGAAAAAAGGCTACGTATAATATTAAAAGAAATAGTTTTATTTTCCAAGTTCGAATCGTTGTCTCTGTCTCTGCCTCTGTCTCTTTCTACTCGTAAGAGGTAAATCGAGATTCGGTAATTCGAAACTAGCGATAAACTACGCTTTGAACCACGGTTAACGGAATAATCGGACGAATGAAGGAAATGTGACGGTGACGCGATTGAAAGCAAAAGGGGGATGAAGCGGTTGAAAACGACAAACGATAAAGGAGGCGTGCTCGATTCTGCGTCGCCGCCTTTAATGACCGGTCATTAATAACAGCGCGGTACGTGCCGGAAATTTACGAGCGCGTCTGTTCAACTGCAGTTGCAACGAAATTACGAATCCGCCACAAGCCGCGTCCCTCCGCCGCTCTTGGTGCGCAGAGGAGTCGCCGGCCAGCTGACCTTGACCCTTAAACGTATCCTGTCGTCGTTGGCATTTTGTTCTGATAAAAGTTAGAGGGGGGGGGGGAGACTAGGGACGTTTCTTTTCGTTTACTTATTTTATTCCGCGTTTTACAATTTGTCCAACGGGACGTTTCAACAATTTTCGATCTTCACGGTCTAAACCTTCACAATGTTGTTTATCGGACAACATGGTCATGGTTGTTTGCGTTTCGATCGTGTTTTCCATGCCAAGTTACATACGTTGTATATACGTTCCGATAGGATTTCTTGTGTCTCGACCAGTGGCCTTGACCTCGCACGGTCCCACATCATCGGCAACGTTCGAGCTGAATGGTGGTTAGCAGATCGAAAACGAAGGGGTGGGTAGCCGTGGAAGGTCAGGGCGACAGTTACCGACCGGGTATTTTTATTCTTGGAACGTTGCGAATGCAGTTTTATCGCGGAGAAGTTGTTTTCGGTTACGTAAACAAGGAAATTTCCGGACTGCATGACGAAGGAAAAGTGGCTCGTTATATTCTTGTCACGAGAGCTGCAATTACCCTTCCAATGTTAACTCTGAAGAGCATGTAAAGATTAACGCTACTACTTTCTTTATTTTCACATTGTTATTTATTCCGTTCTACTTATCTTACGAAAGATGTTTCACAATTTCCATAAAATTTCCTCCATGGAAGAAAGTGTCGAGCTTCGTAAAAATTTTCTAAACGAACAAGGTCGATGATACTGGAGTTGAACGATGAGAAATTAACTAATTGACAAATATTCATTTATCTCGGTATTATCGTTCATTCCCTTTTACCTCTGCTGTGAAATACGCTCGTGAAATTATCGCAAGCCGCTCATCACTTAACCTTGCTCGATTCTCGAAACGAAACTCGAGCTCGTACTCGAACTCGATCTCGATTCCTTTTTCGTTAATACTCGAGAATGAATAGCATTGTCGCTGGTTTTTAATCGTTTTAATATATCTGTTGCAACGTTGTTCATAATATTATAAATAGACATTTTTATTTTATTTTTATTTTTATTTTCTTTTATTTTATTTTATTTTAGCCTATCCGTTTTGGTATTACGCGCTCTTCTTTCTTCTACTTTATGCGTTCTCTGAACAACGCGTACAAATTTTTAGGCCGAGCATGGGAAGAAGGAGAAGAAAACAAGCTTTTAGAATTTCCTTAAAATGGACATAAACTACGTACATCGGTTCCATCGACCCGTATAATCGACCAAAGCTGTCCTCGACGTCCAAGTTACGGTAAAGAAAATGGTCGCGAGTCGAAATGGTCAGCTTTCGCGATAATTAGCAAAGCCGTCGACGGCGAACGTTGACAAATTAAGGTTCAGTCGCTTTAGGAGAATGACATCGCTGGATTTTATTCGTGCGTTTTGACAACAAGTTGGATGGTTCTACGTGATTCGTCGTTGTTCCGACGAAATATCCGATGCGTGGATATCGTTGGTCCGTTGATCATTCTTCAACACGTTCTCCGGGCTTCCATCCATTTGGCTAATAGCAGAAAATTTGATGCAACGTATCGTTTTACCGATCATGTTTGTTTCCTCTTTTAATCTGCTATCCTGGTTTTTGTACGACCAAAATTAACGATTTATTTCGTCTTACGTATATTGTTAAGAATTACCAGCCGTAAATAAATTGTAAAATACTGAAATACGAGTGTCGCGTAAAATTTTGTTGGAAGAACGCGAGGATGCTGACTTCTCCCTTCGGACTCGAGAACATTTCTTACTGGTAATGAAATAAAACTGGAAATACGTCATGATCGTTATTCTCACTCTCCGAGCTGTGCAATCTCAAGAGTTGACATTTACGTCAAGCAACGCGTTGCTTTTATGACGTAAATACAAAATGGTACGATATCAACTCGACGTTTGAATAAGATTTGAATTAGCTTTAATATCATTGTTATTATTATTCTGAGAATTTATTTCGTCGACCCGACGAAAATGAAACGTTTATAAAGTCGTCATTTACAATAGATCTGTTGCGCGTTTACCTGGAATTTTCTGTTAGAAAACGCTGACTTGGTACTAGTAAAATTATAGAAGATGATTAACAACGCCAGAAAAATTGCATTTCTACAACCGCAAGGTGAGCAATTCTTTTGAAAAGCAACGGTGTACAGGATCGTAGGCAAGCGCAGTCGCTACCGTTGTAACGATTCCGTCTTAAAGCGTTGCTTCTGTTACGTAAGGGTCAGCGTTATCATACAACGAGCGTAATAAGCAATAATTTGCACGTTACACGTTCTCGTTTACAATTTTTGTAAGGAAATTTCGTGGCAACGACGCTGTCTTTCGGTTGCACGAGCCCCGGCATCGACGCAGCGAACACAGTTCGAGATACTATCGATGTAATTGGCAGCATTGCGCACACGTGTTATTACAAAACAGCGTGGAGATACAACACACCGCTATTTGCATAATTGCACAACTAAATAATTACTTGCGCACGTGTTGTCGCAAAAAGAACTGAAACGTATTATGCTCGTAAAAAGACCGCAGAGCATACCGTCGGGGCAAAGGTCACGGTTTGCCGTGGCTGATTCGTGCTCACGCAAACCCTTTGGCTGGCAGCGTATCCACGAACCCAAGGCTCTGTCTCACCAGTGATGGATGTCGCGAGGGCCCCGACTGGTAGCGACAAAGTCGCGTTCCGCTTTTACAATTCCACCAATGACCGATCGTTAGGTCCCTTGTTGTTCGACTTGCACGAGCGGAGACAGAGTGGCTTAACACGTGGACCGGTCAGAGTGGTCATCGGTGGTAACATTGGCAAATACTTTTAGCGTGGGTAAAAATCGTTTTACACCTGCGAAATGAGTCCTTTACACCGCAAATTTACATCAACACCGTGACCTCGCGAGCATTTAAGCCAGTAGTTTTCACGCTCTAATTTTAGTCACGGCTCGTTCTACGAATTTTAAAGTTTAACGAAAAGAGGAATTTATAGATACGAAGCTCGATAATGCCAGACTACTCGTGCCAGACTGCGTGGGCGCCCGAACAAGCCAATTGGAGAGAACCCGAAGAAAAATGAAATAAATTTCGACTAACGGACTAACGGACTAACGGACTAACGGACTAACGGACTAACGGACTAACGAACGTTTCAACAATGCGAATAACTTACTTAGACTTAACGTCGGAGATGGAAACGCGCGAATGCGATATAATATTTTGCAAGAATTACACGTTACGGCGTAGAACGTATCAATTTATCGCAGCTGCCAGCTGCCAGAGCAATATATACGAATAGAAGTCGCCCTACCTGCGTTCTACCTGCTAAATTGCGCTAAATGCTGGATAAAATGGCCGGGGAGTTAAATTGATTTTGTCTCGAGAGTGGCTGGATGCTGGCCTAGGTCTCTCCAGGGTGACGTTGGCGTACGAGCAACGTTCCCATCCGCTTTTGCATCGTCGAGGATAAACGATACGTACGACTTTGAAAGGTGGTGGCAGCGGCGGCGGCGGCGGTCTCGTTTTACCTACGATGGGTGAGGACGTTGCAGCCGGATCCGCGTGTAATAGCTGCGGTGGTCATGACCGCATGACCGAGTGACTTTGCGCCAGGCATAGGCGTGTTAATCAAGTATGAGAAGAGTTTCAGAACGTTGAGACTTAATCGCGAATTACCAGCGCAAAAATGAATCTAATACGTAACAAAGAAAAAAGAAGATAATTCGATAGCGTTCGTTTCTTGTTTCGCGTATATATGTACTTTTTATTGTTACGACTGTTACAGACATTGTACATTTTAATGAAAAATTTCGATTTTTAAGCCATTTTTGTCGTCCGATTTTGTTGATTTTCTGTTTAACGCCGCGAGACAAATTGCGAGACAAATTGAGTCGGAAATACGAGCGACGGACGAGGGTTGACGAATATCGCTTTGTCGTTGGAAAAATTTCACCGATCAAATGGTCAAAGCACGGATACCGGAAAGAAAAGGAAACAGCTAGAGATCTAACAAATAAAAATTAATAAATATATGAAAAATATAGCAACAACGTGTGGGGGACGAATTTCGGAAAATGTATATTAAAAATTACATTTTTAAAGCAAACTGTAAATGCAACTGCAAATCCTCTCTCAGCTTCGTTAAAAAAATAGTCAACACCATCCCCGTGTTGGTTGGCTCGTGTTCGTGAAAACGATTTTACGTTGTCGACCACTTCAATTTTCTCATCGCGACAACTATCGACCTTTCGACATCGAATCGAACTCTAAGACCAACGTATTCTTGCCGATACGATCAAGACCAGGTTTCTTACTTTGCCCCCGTTCGCCTCTATCCTCCACGGTTGCGCAACCAGAGAGGGAGGGTGGCATGGGCCGACATAGGCCGACAGGGGGCGCTCTCGATATTTACAGCGGACTGTTTTCAAATATGTATATCGCTTTATACTCGAATTGACAAGTGGGACGATCGATATGCGGCGGTGGTGTGGCGGTGGTGCGGCGATGGTGGTGCGGCGATGGTGCCGCGAAAGCCCTCTACCCTCCTCTGTCGCACCCATGCCAGGTTCGTGCAATCGCCAAGCATTTACAAGTGCCTCGCGAGCCTACGGAAATCAGACCGGCTCGAATCGAACAATCTGCATTGACTCGCAAAAGTATTTGAATACTTTTCACAGGAAACTTGTCACGACTATGGCGCGTACGTTGCACGAAAGTTGTTGAAACTTCGTTAACGTTGTAATCGAAACGGCGGCTCGCGAAAGCACTTGATCACTTGGAAGAACTTTTCACGAAAATGTTTCATCTTTGCATGGAGATTGCAAATTCCGACGATGAGCGCAAACATATTAAGATTCTTTATTTAGAATGTTTTACGATTTGCTTGGAAAATACGACCAAATCTATAAACGATGAAATACTTTGAAAATATAACGGTTTCGCACGTCTAAGTTCTTTAAACAAAAATTACCGTTAAGTCGAGTGAAAACGAACGCGTGTAAACGCAGAACGTCAAGGAAACGCAAAGGAAACGCAAAAAGACGTAAAGAAGAAAGAAAAGAACAGAACTTGAGCGTATCGGAGAATTCCGTTCGCGCGTGTTACTCGGTCCTTGGATATCGAAAGCCTAGAAATTGCGCGATCGAGAAATGTTTAAACGATTCAAAACCGCGAGAAATTATGTTTAGCGGAGTCGATTTACCGATTTACCGATTTACCGATTTACCGATTTCCCTTGAACGTTGGATTCAAATTTTTACTCGCATTGCGTGGTACAGAAACAAGGGGATGACAAAAGAATCGAACGACTATTCTTCGCCGTAAACCAGACGCGGACGTGATTTCGGACTCGTTTCCTCTCGTCGTGGATTCGCTCGATACTTTCGATACTTTCGATACTTTCGACATTTGCACGTGCGCGCCCCCTTTTGAATCGATAATATCGATTGCGTGCAAACAGCGATGGAATATAATCAGCGCTACTACGATCAGTCGAAATTTCAAACTTGTGAGTTTTTCAACAAGAAGAGCGCGCGAGAGAATCGCGCAAATTTGTTCACCTACGACGTTCCAAAAAATTGATGGACTCAAGTTGTACCGGTATTTGGAAAATTATATCGAGAACGACGAGTTACTTGCGCGAATTAGAAGTGTTCTTCGAGAGAATAGACGAAAGAAAGGGGGAAGAGGGGAAGTAGGAAGAAACAGAAAAGGAAAAGAAAAAGAAACGGAGGAGAGAGGGCGAGGGAAAGACATTTTTTTTACATCGTGTTGCAAGCAGATTTTTATATCTCTTGAACATATTTTTCCAAGCTGAAGAGTGGTTTCGCATTGTCAAATATTTGACGAGCTCCGACTAAAAAGTGGTCGAAGCGAACGATAATAGGTGGAAACCTCGCTTCGTCGCCTATTCGATTTCGATCGATCAGTTGCTCGAGATTACCTTAAACGGAATTTACACCGTTTCACTTTGAAGGATCACTGCGTACGGTTCACGGAGAAACGCCGTTTTCATCCTCTAGTTTGGACGAACGGAATGGCTTAAATACGCGTATATCAGGCCCGTAATCAAGGGGGGGGGGGGCACTAACACGTATGTACCTGGATATTTGCTTCTACAAAGTGACTTTCTACGGATAAACGAAACTTAACTGCGAGTCAATTTTCCACCGTTACTTTAATCGAAAAACATATTTTAGACGTAGAATCGCCTTTAGCGCGATACAAGCAACGATTCGTCCGCGGCGTTCGTCCGAAACGTTCCGCAATTCGTCGAAGCGAAGTAAATACTTTCGTGCTTGGCTTCTTTCACCGCGCAGGAGTCGTCCGCGGTGATCCATCGAGTCGTGCACTATCGAGATTAATATATAATCATAATATAATAACCATAATACGCGCTTCAGGTTGGAACAGATGCTCGTTAAAACGTGAACTTTCTTAACGGATATTTCACGTTACACTTCCGTCGGAAATATCGTCCGTATATCATTGTCTTTGTCATTTCCGCGTATCGTTCCCAAAATACAGTCTGTAATAAACGCGAAACTCTCCGCTTTCTTCCACTTTCTTCCACTTTCGATTTTTGTTTCGTTTTCTCTCTCGATCGTTCCGCGAGTCGATGTTCCGATAATTGGAACTCTAGGATAATACGAAGTAACTCGATTCTATGAGAAAACATTTTCACGGTAAAATTAATGGATCATTTATATTAGGTTCAACCTCGAAGCAAGCCGGATCGCCAGATGGTCTGAAAAGAGTCGAAAATAACTGGCGATCTTCCGCAACGCGGTTCGCAAGCTACGCGAAAAACTTTTAACCGCTTTCGTTGCTTTTATCGGCTATCTAGAACGTTTCTTCGTGCTGCAATGCCATTATTGTTATCGTTGGAACGAAGTAGCCGGTCCAGTTTTCCGAGACAATCGAACCGGACATTGGTAAATGAATTATTAACAAAAGCGTTCCGTAAGTGGATTAAACGTTGTTCCACGAGACGCTTTAATCAGATTAAAATCTTAAAAGCACGGGCAAACGTTTTTAAGCGAATCCGGGGGAAAGTAGCCAGCGCTTTATCGGTTCAGCGTGTCGATCTCTATCGAATACGATGTACAGAAGATTCGTTCTTGTCCACGGTTTCTCCGAAAAGCATTTTCGACCGATATACGGCGAGAAACGAGCGAAATTGCACGGTCTCGCTTGTCGCTCTTTGTTATTCTATTTGTTCGGTGTAGAACTGCGTTTAAACCAGCTTGGAAGAATTGATTTAATATCACGTAGCATTGTACATAGTACATATACATAGTACATATACATATTCGGAAGAGAGAACAGTAAGTAAAAAGTCGTATTCCGAAAGAAAGAGACAAAGTCGTTGGCGAATAAATCCAGGCGGAGGATCATATTTGAGAAACGATTTAGTCGAAAATGGAGGATAACGATGGATCGAATCGACAATGTCGATGATTCGTAAACTCAAACAGCTCGAAAATTTGAAAACGCAAAAATTCAAAAATGCAAAATGGAACAAATGAAATAAATGAATGCGGTATCGAGCCTTGGTGGATCGATCTCGGAATCGCGGAAGCTGTAATTCCGAATAACTAAACTCTACGATAGTTGTGCGAGATGAACCGATCTATACACAGCACGTGATTACTATAATATGCATTCCAATCAATCGTCAGCAACTTATTCGTTCGCGGTACGAGTAAACAAACTAGTCGGAAGATGGCGTGCAGCGGACCTTTAAAATCCTCTGCTGGATTCAGCATCGGCACTACCGATGAAGACGAAGAGGAAAACGAGAAGGATGGACGAGAGGTCTCGGTCGCGGCCGTTTTGTTTTCCAGCCTATTAGAGCGAATACATACGCGACTTTGGACCTTGCCGCCGCTTCTCCCATCGGCATCGAGATTCCTATCTTAATCGTCGTTTTTACGAGCGTGCAACGTCGGTCACCAGCTCGACCTTAAGCTCTTCTTAAGTTAGGCGGCGTACTCGCACGAACGAGGATCGGCGCTTTCGAATTGCCGATAATTCGAACTGGAAATTACGCGTACGTGGATGGAGAAAACGCGTTGCAACGTTGTCCGAATCGACTGGAGCGGAAGAAACGGAGAAACTGTAATTTACCGCTTTCTTTTGTTTTATCCGTTTTACCTTTTATCCGCCGAAAGAATAACGCACGCTCGGTTCGCGAATCGAACCAAACTCGAATCGAGCGAACGTGGTTTACCACAGGTGTAATAGGTAATACGATCGCTCAACCCGATCGAATCGAACGTTTTTCGACGTTGTTTAACTTGGTTAAGTGGCACAGTGGGATTAGATTGACTGAGGTATGGGGGGGGGGGAGGTTCGCGGGTACGTTCGAACGAAAGTCGAACGAAAGTCGATCGAATCTAGCTCGATACGAACGGATCGGTTTCAGGATTTTCAGGCGCGGTTCGCGTAGCCGGCCCGAACGCTTTCGTACGAACGTTCCTATGGACGTCTCGATACGTTCGATCGGTTTAGGTCGACCTCCAGACTCTTTGGCGCTGTCGTGCCTCGATACAAGGTTCATAAATAATCAACTTTGTACACACGAGTCTACGCTGTTGAAAAACGATGATTTTCCTTTTAATAATTTTTGCACGGTCACACGCCTGCATCGAGATACTTGGGGTTCGTAGGTTCCGTCATTCCGGAGATAAAATGCTGCCGACGCTGTGGAGCTTTCGGCTTTCATTTCGGTTTCAAGAATACAAGGATCGTAACGTTACCGAACTTTCGTTTGTTTCAATTCAGCGAAGAATTTAGGTACCATCGAACCGTCGAGGAAAATTGTCGAATTTTCAAGCTCTCGAGCCTTTCGATTTGCATATTGCTCCGAATTTCTGGACACTCGAATCTTGGTATTTCCATGTTTCAAAAATCGAAATCCCGGTACTCTGGTTTTCTGTGCTTTTACTCGGACATTGCGAGTTTTACGCCGCGGAGCTTGGATGGATGTCTTGGGACTTTTGCACTTGGAAACTTTGCCTTGCATACGTCTACTATCCTCGGGGTCTTTGAAATATTTCACTTTTACGATTTAGTTGCTCGCTCGAGCTTCGAAACTCGTGGAACCAGAGAAATCTCAAGTTCGTCATCTACTAAAGCAGTATGTAAAATGGCGTTTCGGAGAAACTGCGCGAGTCAACGGTAGAAAAATTCAAGGTCGCTTCATCGAGGAGAATAGCGTTGTTCCATCGGTTGAGAAAGGGTCTGCTTACGTGTCGCGACGCTGAGCGGTCTTGAAGGCGATCCGCATTAGCGACGACGTTCTCCGCATTAGCGAGCCACGTGATCGATCGTTCGATCGTTCGATCGATCTCTACGCTCCACTTACTCTACGCGAATAAGAACAACTATCGTTCCCTATGTAGGATGAACAACTATCGTTTCCTATGTAGGATGAACAGCTATCGTTTCCTATATAGGGTGAACAGCGAGTGACGTTGATCGCCATCCGGCTACTTTAACCTGTCTCTATTTGCCGATTCACCGGAAATGGTGCACGAACTATAAAATTACTTTAATACTTTAGTTTACGCTAAAGCCGATTTACGACCGTTTCGACTTGGACAACTTGGCGAAGAACTGAAATCGCGTGCTACCATCGATGTCGAATCGACGACGACACGTTTATCGGCACGAGCGATCCGACGAGAGGATCGAGCATCGTTATCCTTTTCTAAAAAGAGAATCGTTGCTCCATCGTTTCCTTTATTAATATCATCGGTATCATCCCATCTTGCGCAATTTCGGTCTGCTCCGTTACGTTTCTACGCTCATCTGTGATTCCAACACACGGAAAACCATCGAAACTGTGCTTGCAATCGTTTCATCGTTTCATCGTTTCATCGTTTCATCGTCTCATCGTTTTATCGTTTCATCGTTTCAAAAGGGACGCTGGAAAGAGAGAAGATCTACTTCCCGGCGGTATCGATCCACCGCGAAGGAACGAACGTTTCAGAGTGAAAAGAATCTCGTTGGCGAGTTGATCGGAAAACTCGACTCTTTCGATTCGAAACCGAACTACGCTTCGACTATATGTTCCTTCTTGCGATTGGTTCTGTTGGACATGGCTCGTTCGAAATACCAAGATGGCCAACTCGAAGGAAACTTTCTCAATAGGCGGTTGATCACCACCGGGGCGGTTGATCCCGTCCAACGCGGTAACTCTGTTCGTTCGTGACTTTTTCCAAGACAGTTGCTCGGTGTATGAACCGACCGCTCGGTTGTATATGAACGCTTGGTTTCGCGAAAAATCTTTGCTTCGCGAGGGATGTCCCTTGAAGCGAACGCGAATGGTATCTTTCGACGACGCCGCAGTCCCATCGAGGTTCGTCCGAGTCTATCGGCAACAGCGTTGCGCAAGATGGAGAATTCTATTCAACGAAGAATAAACGCGTTCGAAGGTACAGAGTCGCGAGATTGAAAACATTTGGCAACCTTATCAACGCGACGCTTCGTGCATTTATCAGTTCTTCGTCGGGATATCCTTTTCGCTGGGTTTTACCTTTCGTTCTTTGCAGAAGTGCGTTTATGGGATAGGCGAGTCGAAAGGAGAAGCGCGTACGAGTTAGAAAATAACTAAAATAAATAAAATCAAATAAGCGATAAAAATTCGATGTCTACTCGCGAGGTCTATCATACATCCTCTGGAACCCTTGTCGCGTCACGCGCCGTGCTTTTTCTACGTGGTTGTTTCGCAGACCCTGAAAGGTAATCGAGAGCTCGGCTCTCCGTAGGTCACCGTTCAAAGGCAACCCTGAACAAGAGAGACGCGAACGTCGAGGACGAGCTTCGGCCAGGGCAACGCAGATAATATCGCGTCGGCGATCGATCGTTGGAACGCGAAAGTCATACGCGGTGACTAGAATGGAGCGTGGTGAAGCGCGGTGATGCGCGGTGATGCGCGGTGATGCGCGGAACCTAGAACGACCGAGAAATACGAAGATGGGCCACTCTGGAAGATTATTCCTTGATAACGTACGCCTTTCTAATCGCTGCGAGCTTGGAGATTTACGACACGCCGCCCCGGCGCGCCACGGCCGCAGTAGTCACGTTCCGCCGTAAGATAAATTTTCGTTGAATTCCGGCGAAACCCGGGCGGAGAACATTCCGCAAAGTTTTCAGCTCGTTTTCCATCCCGGCCTGTTCGCTCGAAATTTAAACGCGTTGGTAGAACATCCACGACCAATGAACGAATCGTATGGAATTGATACAGAAGAGACGACGTCTCCCTTCTTTCAAACCAGTATCATCCTATAAAGGAATTTGTTAACAGTTGAAACAATATTCGGAAATAACGTTTGACATCAACGAATGAAACGACAAAGTAATATCTATCTTGTGGTTTACGCGAAGAAATGCTCCTATATAGTAAGATGTCGCGATATACGATAGTTTGTACAAGTATATACGAGTATCGAAATTTAATAACCTAAGTAAGCGATAAATTGTAAATTGTAAATTGTAAATGGTTTTAATTGTTTAAATTGTTTTAATTGTTTAAATTGTACAAGTTTTGACAACTGTTGTTAGATCGTGTTACATGATATCACATGGTATCACATGGTATCACATGGTATCGTATATAATATACGTTACATATGGTACGCGCTAATACCAATTAATACGTGATCTTACGCAACCTAAAGTTTGACCATAAAACCTTTCAGATTATTTATTCGTTCAGACTTTTTGCGGTTTCGCACTTTTCTATTCGATTTGCGCGAGGATATCCGTCAATTTCAGGAGAAGGGCGTGGAACGGCGATTTTCACGACGCAAAACGATCAACTTGTAGCATGTCGCCGGTATTTTCGGCGTGCCAACTGTCACGATGCGGAAAAATTGAACGCTTTCGCGGTCGACATGGTGGAAACTGACTGTCAGTCAGCTTCCACCGTGTGTAACGCAAGATGGCTACGGGGAAACGTGCCTTTCTGTCGTTTTCTACACAACGGAGAAGCAGAGAGGCAGAGATTGTAACCTTCGCGAATGTTCCTAATTTACTTTACGCAGTACAAACTACAAAAGATAACTTAAATAAAACGCGCAAAGGATGCAAGCTGAATATCGAACCGAGCGGCAAACGGACGAAAATTTCCAAATACGTATTCCCTTTCGATCAGAAATGGAAATATAGATAGAAGAGAATTCGATAAAATGAATACAGATATTTGTATAATAATCGGGGTTGTATTAAAATTAAATTCGTCGATTTTTATAAAAGCCTGGAAAGCGTGCGACCATGAAACGTACAATTAAATAAAGTGGCCTGCTATCGTACACGTATCGGACAAGTAAATCGCGGTGAAACTTGCTGAACAATTTCATCAAATATCAACGGTTAATCGTGCAGAAATTTGACGATGCAAAGCGCCGTGCGCAATTATGATGGAATCGTTCGCGCCGTACGGCCGATGGCAATTCAATTAATTTAAAAGGCCGCCATTGTCACAAGGTCGCTTTGAAAGCGGTCACGTCGTTTCCGACCACGTCCTATCCGACCACGTATTTATGCCGGTTTTGTTAAATGTCTACCTGCTTGGGTGCATTTTGTTTAATTGGGCATTAGGTGATTATTATTTGGCGTCACGATCGATGATCCTAACCGGAGCTGCACCGCTCGATTCTTTTCCTTCCGCCTGTCCGGTTCCTACTTTCCTTTGAGATTGATTCTTGGACGGTCGGTGCCGCATTCTGCTGCATGTAATTGGCCGTGAAATCTATTCTCCGACATTCGGGTTCGATCCGTCTCTGTGACGACACGAAACTGACGCGTCGCTGTAGAAGATAGAAAAGGGAGCGCAAGATTTAGATTTTTCCCCCGGTTCGTCGAAACGCCACCGCTCTGCATTTTCCTTCTCTTTTTCGTTTACCCCCTTTATCACTGCACGTAAGCATGCCACTTGGATTAACTCGACGGTAGCGTCTGCGTTTCACAGTTTGTTGTTGCTTTCGGCGTTATCAAAAACCGCTTTTTCGTTACCAACCAGTTGTTATCGGCAGGTTTATTCTTTATTTTTGCAGTTATGCCTGAAAGAAGAGACGCCTTTTTTAAAGTGGAAACGCTTGGTTCTACCGGTCATTTTTATTATTCCATTAGCAAATTGGTGTGTATTATTTCTTTCAATTGCGCGGGTTTCCTACTTGTACGGTTTAGTTGGGCCATGTAAATGGAAATGTCTAAATAGAAAGAATAAGCGAGTAAACGNAATAAACGAATAAACGAATAAACGAATAAACGAATAAACGAATAAACGAATAAACGAATAAACGAATAAACGAATAAACGAATAAACGAATAAACGAATAAACGAATAAACGAATAAACGAATAAACGAATAAACGAATAAACGAATAAACGAATAAACGAATAAACGAATAAACGAATAAACGAATAAACGAATAAACTAATAAACTAATAAACGAGTAAACTAATAAACGAGTAAACGAGTAAAGGAGTAAAGGAGTAAAGGAGTAAAGGAGTAAAGGAGTAAACGAGTAAACGAGTAAACGAATAAACGAATGAATAAACGAATTAAATAATCGTTCTGGACGACTAATTATGGTTGAACGAACGAAATATTAAAACGATGGTGTTAATGTAGGTCGATTACACGTAAACGGATTGGAAAGAGATAGAACACGGGGAGATTAATGAGAGGGTTGCGACGCGCAAGTTCGAAAACTTGATCAATTATTTCGCTGTAATCGTCGCAGACGATTTTCCAAAACTACCTTAGCAAATTATTTCGTAATAAATACACAATTACGATATGCAATACGATACGAAATGTCGAAAAAATACAAAGAGTAGTAAATAAATACACACGCACGTATTCCATCGGGCGTGTAATATCTTTCCATTGAAAGCAGTTCTCGCGTGTCGCGCCTATGGAAGCTACGTGGTACACTATTTTTCAGACGGACGAATCAATCAGTTTCATTGTTTTTACGGCAAATAGCCTGTCAACGTTGGATGCGGTTAATAATGGATTTCCAATTTTTCGACCGGGTAGGTTGAACCAGCTTCTGCTGCTTGCCAGCCAGCCAGCCAGCCAGCCGTTCCCGTCCCGTCCCGTCGTTTCCCCTCCTCTTCATCGAGATCGCCGATGCTACGAAAACCATTGAAAATCAAAATATCGCTGATCGCAGGGATCCGTGGTCCGCGGTCAATCTTGCTGACTGATCATTCGAGACAGACGGAGCATTTTCGTCATCATCCGGCTTTTTCTTTTAATTGAATCGCTAGCAGACGACGTTCTCTTCTCTCGTAATTCGATGAGTCGCGATGACACGGGGTACGTCTTTTTTCCATTCTTCGTCGAATCCCGGAGAACGGTTACTTCCTTCCTGTTGTCTTTCTCGCACTTTGGTATCCTGTTCGATATTTTTCTTGGAATCTTCAAAATCGACGAGCAAATTGCAAGTTCAAGGACCACTGTGTTCAAATAACGTCCTTAATAATAATAATAATAATAATAATAATAATAATAATAATAATAATAATATCTTGAATAATACTTCATAGCGAATCGGCTGGAATCCGTGATCGACACAGAGAAGCAAAGGATCGATAGAGTAGCGAACAAATCGCCGTAACAAATACTTTATAACGTGACATTTGTCGATCTAATACGAAACTTACCGCGTATTATGCGTTTAATCAGGCAATAAAAATTAAACGAGACCAGGACGAAAAGTAAAAGCAAGTAGGACACGGTTTCGAGCAACTTTCATCGCACGACGAGCAAAACAGTCTATATAACTGATTCAGAGATGTAAAGACATCCTTGATAGTCACACTTTTAACGACCAAATAGATCGAGTCTGGTTGAGCGTTAGAGCGAATATCAATTCACAAAGTTAGATAACCCTTTAAACGACTCTCCTTGTCACCTTTGACGAGTATAGACGCGTGATAATCGTATTTTTATTGCGCGTTTACTGCTTTCAACTGCATCCAGAATGATCGTAAATTGCCTTTATTGCAACGCGTTAGTTTTACTAGCAATTTGTCGTTTTATGGTGGCGAATTATTATCTGGCGTTCGCTGATTTATGACTGGCGTAATCTACAGCAGCCAGCCCTTTTTTCTCTTATAACTTTTCTCCGTGGTTGTTTAAAGAAAATTTAACAAAGCGCCTGTTGCACAATTTCTCTCCTCTCTTCTCGTTTTTATGTGGAATATCTAAGAGGCAGTGGAAGCCTTCGACTAAATTTCTCCAATCTTTTAACATTTTCTCCGGCTGTTGAGATTACACGTTAACTTTAAAGCTGGTTATCCTACCTGGCAGGTTGTCGATCTTTCACAATCGTCAAAATTTCGTTGTTGCGTGTATTTCATATAAATAGTTTGAAAATTTAAGTGAAAATTATGATATGGTAAATTAATAAAAGATTGACAAATGCAAGTTTCTCGGAATTTCCTTTTAACCTTTTTAATTACAACGTGAAAAGACAGAATCGATAAACACGAACCGATGGAAACAAAATTGGGAAAATCGAATGTTGCACCAATATAACCTTGATCGTTGATAGCCTCATAAATTTCCTAATTCGAATAAACTTACTCTATATAATTTCATATGTATGATACGTAGAGTAAATATATAGATAAATATGTGTTGGGATAAACTTTAACAAATTTCCCGTCTCGTTTGTTGTAACTACAGAATCGAGAAGAAGCGAATTTTGCAGACGGGAGTCTCTCAAACGTGGCCTATATTCTAATTGTCGCACTGTGCGCGCGCGTGCGCGCGTGTGCCCGTGTGCGTGTGCGTGCGCGCGTGTGTACGTGCGCGAGTGTGTGTCGGCAAGAAATCAATTGCCAAGACAAAGACCCGGAAACCTGACCAGCAGAAACTTTCAGCCAGTTCACGGAAGATGTTCGCAAGTAATAGCGAACGAGCAAATCGATGGCTTGATCGAAACTGCCTCGCGATCGAACGACTTTCGTTCATCATTGCTAAATCGCTCGAAATCGCGAACGCTGGCGTTCCAGTTAGCGAGACGCATTGTTTATCGTCAGAGCTGATGAACGCCGATTTCCTTCGAACTTGGCCACGTCGGATCGATCGACGTCAGACTTTGGAGAAGAAATTCCTTTCGGCGCCAAGATCGATCGATTTACAGGGTGTTTGCCAAAACGGTCAGCCGCAATTTGTAGAAATTCATCCGTTGGCCTTAACCTTGCGCCGGGATCGTCGTCAGCCCGGCAATGTTTCTCGCAAAGTGTCCGAACGTCGAATTTATCGTATGTATTACATACTTTGGAAACTAGGGAACACACACATTCCGCTTTATCCTTTTTTTCGTACTTGCTTGCCGCTCCTCGCGACGTGAAGCGACCCTGGATAATAATTTAGTCGCCGGCAATGTCTCGAGGTCGACACGAATGCTGCAACCTTTTACCCCCACCCCGACTTTAACTCTGCCCGACTGGTCCTACGCGGCCCTAAACTACCTCGCTCGTTGCAAATATTCATCGAGTAATTTCGCTCCGAAGTAACGCGTAATGCTAAATATCGCCAATGATCTTCGATCACACGAAGCGTTGCAATTAGATTGCCGATGTTTATCCGTTTACGAGGAATTCAAGGTGTAATAACGCATATAACGATTATATACGGATTATATACAAATACACGTACATAAAATATGTCGGAACTAAAGCAAGTACTCGTTATAATAGTTGATGGGCGCCTTTAATCGTATTACGAGAAATATCTGCTTGCAAAAAAACATCTCCAGTCTACTTATAATTATGAAACTGTAAAGTCGGCTCACGTTCCTCGTTAAACTCTAATTAAATCTACTTTTCGTTACATTTTCTTGCAAATTGCGAAATTACACGAGGTTACGGTCGAAAGTTTCAGCGTCCACTTGGTTCCTTGGTATCGATATCAGCAGCCGTCGCTGTAATAACAGTCGCGAACGAAAGAAACGAAAAAGCACAGGCGGAGGAGGGGAAGAGGAGAGTGAACGTCTTTTCGCGATTCCACGTCTTTTCGCGATTCCACGCATTTTCACGCATTTTCACGCATTTTCACGCATTCTCACGCATTTTCACGCATTTTCACGCATTCTCACGCATTCTCACGTTGCATCGCGCAGCAATGGAACAGAGGAGTCGTCGGTTCCATTGCTGGCGGAGATGTTACGTCGCGGTTTCGAGAAACGCGAAACGCGTATTGCGGCGTTCGCTTATCGAAAAAAGCATCGGTATGAATTTCGCTCGCGTACAGCCGATGACGGAAGCGTTCCGCTTTGCTGCGCGTGACCCAACTGAAATGTAGTTGGCAACGGCGACAATACGACACGCGTTACAGGCTATTAGAACAATTATCTAATTCCTTCGCTATTGTAGTTCTGTAGTACTTCGCTACTGCACTGAATCGCGTGGGAATTAGTTTGATCGAATACACGATGTCTTTTCCTGTAGGATAAGCTATATCTGATTATAGATGCTTATCTGGAAAAAGGACGTTTCATACGCATCGATCCGATACTACAAGAAATTTAAGTGCCAATGGATTGACAAATACGAGCATTTTATTTAACAAATACCTGCGAAGACTGTCCTGTTGCGATAAGGGAGAATAACGTTTGATCGTACGGGGCAGTTGTTCGTGGAAGCAACGGTACGATTCTATTCGCCAATCTGATTAACCCTTCGTATTTCGTTCCATCTGGGTATCTTTTTTTCTCCCTCCCCCCTTCTACTTTGCCTCGCGGCGTAGTGGCAACTGGGTCACGGGCCGAAAATATCGATGTTCCATAATCTGGTCGGTGAAAAGGCTTCGCGTTAGCGAGCCCCTGTGCACACGACCGAAAGCTCTCTCCGCGACTTTTGCTGAAACTCGACCGTCCTTGACTGAATCGAGCCGCCCCCGCCCGGTATTCGTCGTTTCGCGTTCACGGCCAAAGATCGCCGACTCTCGAGTGCATCTCGGTGCTCGAAAATATTCGCATGCGCTTCTTCGCCCCTTCGTCCCCTTCTACCTCGCCTCCTTCCTCGCCTCCTTCCTCGCCGCATACTACAATGGCTCGCGATAATATCTCGACGCTCTTGAAAACTTTTTTACGCTTGTACCGGCTACGGAAAATATTCTGAAATCTCGTTAGAGACGCGACTATCGTGATCGCGTTGGTAAACTTTGATACGGATCTGAAACTATATATATACGAGTCAGCGTCAACTTTTCCACGGAGGAGATGTACACGTGTCAATGTCGACGCATCGTGCGGCGTCGATCCGTCTCCAAAGATGTTTGTTTGTTGCATCGTCGATAGCCGGAACTGTGAACGCGGCTTTAGGTCCGATACGAGCGCGATTCTAAGAATCGTTTCGAGGGTGCAGTAGTTTCGGGTGACGACGCTCTCTGTCGTCGTTGTTCGCTCGAGAACACTTTCTCACGGTGCTCTACGGTGTCTGCGAACTGACAACACCAGAATCTTGGACGTACGTAACACGTAGTTGCTATACAGCGTCGATAGCAATCTTCAACATACGGTATATCAAGTAGCGCCAAGTTGCCGCTTATTATCGCTTAACTTGCTAGAGTATTTCGACGTTTATAGAAACCATATACTCGTCGCGCGTGTTTTTTCTTAGCGCCATAATCAGACTCGATTATCGCGATCATATTGGCATTAAAACGGATCTGAAAACGTATATAAAAGTTATTTTACATCTATTGGAAGCATATACCGTGTATCAATATTCCTACTATATGTTAATCTCTCGCGAACAAGACAGGTTACTGACCAAGCTTTAATAACCGATTTTCATGAAATTTGTAGAGGGTATCGACGATCATTCGTATTTAGAAGGAAGACCGTTCGTAGCGCAAAAAGACGTTGTATGTAAAAGTTATTTGCTTCCCAATGGCAATTTTACCTACGTAAACGGGCTTCTTGTTTGTGTCTGTCCATCTACTGGAAAACTATAACAAAAGTTAATGTATCTAGTAAATCTATATTTGAGAACAGATTCTTAATCCTGACATAGCTTTCCATCCATCAGCGTGTAAAATACAAACGTTTCTGTGTGCTATTAAAATTTTAAATTGACACCCTTTGCGACGTCCGTAATCTCAAACGTTTACGTAACCGCGGCGTAATTTCGTGAATTGCCGGCGTTTCCGGTCGAATGAAAAATTCATGGTACGAAGAGAGATGCCGGAGAGAAGTCTAATTGGCTTCCTTCTCGCCTTTCTTTCTTTATCCTATGAAATAAAAAAATGGAGATTAGATCTTTTTACACGTCCGCTGCAGTTGGATGAATTCTCGTGTTTGTTTAAAGCAGCGCGAAGGTGGAATCGTTGAGATTTTGAAACGGATGCTAACGGATATAAAAGGTGTAGATGAGAGGCGAGAGGGATAATTAGCGAGAGAATGGAATTCATTGCGATTTTACAGTGTGCGCGAGAACTGTAGTAGCCCGAGGGATAATTGGCGCAATTGGCGCAATTGGTGCAATTGGTGCAATTAGTGTGCGGTGCTAATGGGAGTAAGCATTGTGAACGCGTAAGAAAATGGACGCGAGAACAGAAGCAAAACAGGTTTCGCGATTTTGTTTTTCTAATTTATTTACATTAATTTACACAGTTTGACAGAGTTCGCGTACTGGTGCTACGAATCGACCAAACTGCTCCGCTATAACGCGATTAGTGTACGTTACGCTTTTTTCGCCAAAATAGTACATTTCGACGAATCTCGAAAAGGATCCAACGAAAGACAAAGAAGCGACGAAGCGAAGCGAATTGCTAAATAGGTAAAACCTAAAAAACAGGAAATTAAAACCCTCGACAAGGAGAAACGAAAAAAAAGGAAAAGATGAACGTTATAAACGTTTGGAAACCGAAATGATGATGATGATGATGATGATAATGATGACGATGATGATGATGACGATGACGATGATGATGATGATGACGATGATGATGATGATGACGATGATGAAGGAGGGGGCATCTAAACGTAAATAGGAGGTGACAGAAAAAAAGCCCATGAAATTAACAAAATCCACGTAAAGAAGCAACTGGGGGAAATAAGCGCGGGGTAAAAATCGCGAATGGAAAGCTCGGCGACGTAATAGCGATGTGTTATATTTGTTTTCGGTTAAAGCAAGCGTGGGTTTCAATTTAGAAAGTTTCTTGAACAAAACCGTCTCCGCTTCCTTGTGTCGTAGTATCGAATTAAAACTGAGATGCAGACAGGTCGATCGATATGCGTGAAAAAAATCGATCACACGCAGCACCAACGTATTCCACGAGTAAAACCAATAAAACAATTTCACAAGTATATGAATAACTTTATAAATGCTTTGGTTATTTTAATCGCGTACGACGTTCAACGGTTATTTTCATTTCTATTTAGTTCCGAGTGAATTCGTCTGTTTCGTCCACCCCTCTGTCAGCGCTTGTCAGTCTCAAACGCAGAAGATAATTTTCTTTAAAAGTGCGACACTTAGAAATGTGATTTTCTGAATAATACTGAATACCGCTGGATACTACTGAATATTGTTATTTTTATAAATATAAATATAAATTGGATAGAAAGTAATAAACTATATGAAATATCGCTAAAAGGACAAAAATATGGTACCGATTGACAAACTTGCATATATATCGCTCGACGATGACGGCGATGACGGCGATGACGGCGATGATAATAAAATAGATACGTAGGCAAAGTTGGCCTATTGAGAAAGCAGTGGTGAAACAAAAATGAAAGTAATTAGAGTCAAGTGGAAGATGGTCGCGTAGGAGTTGGAAGACACTTGTTACGAAGCTGTTGGTGAAAAGTTAGCGAAAATAAAAGGTATACAGACACAGTCGTGCATAGCCACTTATATTTTCCCCGAGCGAATCCCTCGATATTATATATGGAATCCTTGACCTCCTCTTTCACGTTGCTCCTCCCTCCCACGCACAACCTTGAGGGAAAACATCTGAAAGAAAAAGTTACAATAACACCCAGCGATCGATCTTGGTCTAAATCGCCCTAACGCCTTACCGTTTCTCATTTGCATCCATTAAAACGCTTAAACCGATCGACGTATCGATCGGTTGATTCCTGTATATCACACTTTCTTCGATCGATACCGATTACAGAGTCATTCACCTAATATTACAACAACAAAATATCCCGCTTAATAATAATTTGCGATTACCTAAAACATTTATGGAAAACTGGCTCTTTGATATTGTTGGGAATATCGGGAGAGTCGGTCGCGTTTACGTCTATTAAGATACCATTTAACTCGACGATTACACATATGTCGCATACATATGCGTCGACGCCTCTTTAAAATCGAGAAACTACGGTCATACCGACCGCTTGTAGAAATAACAATTTTTTAAAAACTCTTTAACGTTTCTACCGTTGTCACGTCGTTTGCGATAGATCGATTACAATTTGCCAATGTCTCGTCAAAATTTGATTTACTCTCCTCCGAAAAAGTCTCACAAAACCAGGAAACCGTTTAGCGGAAATAAAATTTCCCACCATCTCTTTCTATCATTTTCCTTCGTTTTCCTTCATTTTCCTTCGTTTAGCTTCATTTTTCTTGTCGTTGGAGCATCGAGCGATCAAAGGATCGAACGAGTGAATTCAAGTATGCTCGCGAGTTACACGCTGAAGGGTTCTTGCCAAAACTCTTTGGGCCGAACCGTGAAAAACGCCGCTAGGATGGATCCTCGACGCGACTTTGGCCGATCTTCGGAGAGATCGTTCTTTACCCTCGACGTAGCTAAGCTGCAAAGAGGGTAGAAATCGTGCAGTATGCGAATGGCCAGACACCATTTTGAATCGAATCGGGACCACTCGTTTCTATCGTCCGATATCGACGAACAGCAAGCACTGGAATGGCCAGAATAGAGGTCAGGATGTTCGTACAGGCTCGAAAACCGATTGTAAAACGCTCGTAAAGACCGTAACATGCTCGTCGTTTTACGGGGCTCGTGTTCACGCCGAACGTGATTGGAATATAGAATTTCTGATTTTCCATTCAAATTTTTTGCTTATTTTACACGTAATAAGGGTGAGAAAGTATCACTCTGTTTTATGCGTTATACACGTGACTTATACGGTGTTTCTCCATCCCATGGGAACATCTCGAAGGAAACCGCTCGAAAAGACGATAGTCTTCCGTTATGATTCGTAGCAAATGTTTATTTATTCTGGTCAATTTACTCAGGTTCGAAGATAAAAGCGTACGTTGAACGGTAACGTGACCATTCTGAGAAATAATATCCACGGCAGGAGTCGTTCCGTACAATACCATTTTGCGTATTTACGTTGTTCGTTTCTAGCTTTGAACATTCTTGCCTTCTGTTCTTACGTTCTACGTGGCAGAGTTCTTTCCACGGATGTTGGGATGTTGGGATGACGTGGGACCGATCGTAACCTCGTGAACCAGGCGAACGTTACCCGTGATCCCGAACATACTGCTTTCCATAAAATCCCGGCCTATGTTTCCTGCTACCAGCACGCCTCTCTTCTCTTGTCGCCCTTCGAATTCGTATCCATACGGCCGCGCGAGAGAACGTCGTGTTTCACTCGTATCCGTCCGACGCGGTCGATCAATTCGTCGGTAGTCGAGTTAGAAACCGAGCGATGACCGTTTTCTATCGAATGGAAACGAAGGTGAAAGATTACGTCGAACCTGGAGGGGATTTACTTCAACTTTTGTTTACGCGGAGGGAAGTTTGCATCGTACGATCTTACAGTAAAAGTCTACGTAAGACCGCCCAATATGAAATATTGTATATTTGTAAATATTATATCGGATATGAAGTATTATAAGCAAAGAAAACCATCGTCTCCGAATTTTCTTTTGCGCGTTAAGCCACCTATCGGTGAAACTTATTGCGATTTATTCGCTTTCGTGTGCGTGTCAAATCACAAATCACAAATACACGTAATTATACGCGATACCTTGTAGGCTCTCCTGCTCTCCTTCTCCTAAGTAAGCAAGTATCCGTCATATCCTGCTAACCGCTCCTTGCCATTAAAACAAAAATGAAAAGTTTTCTAATTTCTGGTATAACGTTAATCTTTTAAACTTCTTTCACAGATATATTAATAAACGAGATTTTAGCTTTTTTCGCTGAGTCGAGTTTGACGAGAGAGACGGATACACGAAAGTCGATAGGTGTACGTAGACTTTCGTGGTTGACTGTACTATGCATATATGTATATTTAGTAACCGTACATATAGCAAAGTAGGGCGAATTTGCAGAGAAGCAATTTCGCTATGAACTTTTATGTAACTTTTTTTTATCTCTTCGTTGTACCGTGAAAAGAGCAGAAAAAGTAATTAAAAGGAGCGGGGCTAGATCTTGACGATTTTTGAAGGAAATTGTATATGCGTACGATGAAATGCGTCAAGGAAGAAGGAATTTTTTTACGATCCGTAGGTGAATTTCGCAAGATTTTCCCCGGGAGAATTTTATAACAATTTTACGTAACGATAATAATTAAAACGTAACCATGATAATTATCGGTTTCAAGCCCTTAATATCAGGATTAATTACTATTAACCAAAGCTATTGTTATTATCGCAGACGTGTTACACAGTTTCGACTAGTTAAAACTAGTTTTTAGTTTTGTCCGAAGTAGAAATTTTTAACAGCGAGGGTATATCGATAACGCCTGATTATCGCAACGATCGATAACGTCTGATTGATTATCGTAACGATCGATAACGTATCTGAATTGGTCAGAACGAGCATGAACTTTAGCAAGATTTCGAAACGATATTAGTACTCGAGGATACGTTTGCGTGTTTCTGGAATTATTAACTGCATTTTAATATTAAAAAGCGGCAATGTTAATACATACCAGCTTTAAAACTACGTATCTGTATCTGTAACTGTATCTGTATCTGTATCTGTATCTAACACGTATCTAATCTACTCGCTTCTGTATCGAACACGCTACATATACGTGCAACACATATAATTAATATACACGTACATACATACAAACATATATATATATATATATATATATATATATATATATATATATATTCGTACAAGCTGTCAAACGATGGCAATCAAAATGCAAACGTTGTAAGTACTACTCGATCAAACTTACACCATCTATTTAAACGTTGTACGTTTGTTTCGTTTCGAATCTTCGAACTAATTTTATATGTGATAATTCGACCAAACGAAACGGAGAAAGAATGGAGAAACCACCGTTCTTGGATAGGTTTGATCGATTCGCTTTTCGACCTCGCTGTTCGCAGAAAAATCGGCAAATGGCGAAGGGACTCGAATCCATTTGCATGACGTCGCGAACGCCCACTGTTTGACCTCGAGCGTTGCCATCTTTTAGAATAACGAGCAGCTTTTGGCTCGCGGATTATGATGGGTCACGCGTGCATTCCAAACAGTAATAGAGAGCCACGCGTGTAACTGGAAGGCCGCCGTTTCGTAGGGTGTCGCTTTGATATGTGCGAAATCTCTGTAAATCGTTATAGATAACTGTGATAATATACGTCAGATTATTTAAAATGCAGCGCCTTTAATCTTATTTCCTACTTCATCTTATTTTACATTTTTCGTAACAGAGATCGGTAGTATTAGTATTATTATTAAGTAGTAGTAGCTAGATTAAATAGCTAGCAGTAAGATTAAATAACGAATTCCAAACAGTACCACCGGCCGAGATTTAACGAATCAGGACGATTGTTCGTACGTTATACGTACACTAATCCTTTTGCCAATTCTACCGATTCTTCTTGTTTGCGATAAATAACTTGCAAGCTGTCTATACATTTCCAGCCTGGTTCTGAATTTTACACTAATATCTGGTCGCAGTGGCAATGAAATTTCCACGCTGTTGGCAACGGAAACTATCGAGAATATAGAGGCGACGACGTACGCGGCGGTATCGAGACTCCCACGATCATTGTCACGCGGGGGTGTACGCGTTGCACAATCTTTGCAACAGCTATTTGAACGTTGGCGCGTTAATCGTTCGGCTGCGGCGAAGTACTGCTCGCTGTATGACCCAATTTCCAACACGTTCGACTCGACCTAGGGTTCTCCGTCGGCGATCCTCCTGCACTCTGCATTGCCGTTGGATTCTGGAGCTCTCGCGGCTCTGACACGGCCACGAGACCGTGCACTTTGGACCGATGCCAATGGCCCTATTACACAATTCGCTTGCTCGATAGTCAGATATCCCCCCGTAGAGTTCTAGGTTTTCCGCTGAACTTGATCCATCTCCCTCGCCCTCGCCCTCTCGCACATTCTCTTACATTCTCTTCCTGCCGCACGTGTCAACTATGGACGACGTTTCGCGGGCCTGTGTCTCTCAAATCCCATTGCAATCACGCTTCCCGAGTACCTTCGAGGTATTTTTTATCTCGACTATAGTTGGCGGATGAATTACTCGTTACGCTTTTCTCGTCCTTTTTCTAACCGTCCGTGTTCTAAACGTGCATTTATATACAGGCTGTCCCAAGCCTCAGCAGCCAAACTTTCTGTCTATATATTGTATATTCTATGGGCATAATTAAACAAAAACATGTGATATAAAAGTAGGGCGTTCAAGGTTAGCATGCTAAACAGTCGTAAGAAATAAGGAAAAAAGAAAAAAGAAAAAAGAAAAAAGAAAAAAAGAGAAAGACTACAAGGCACAAGGAGGAAGAACGTTGGAAGAAATAGCAAACTCTATCACCTAAAATAACATAATACACGTATAATTCCACGTTTCGCGTCCTGATGTTTTCAGATTGGATCGTTTAGATAGAACACAATCGAAATTACTTTCGTTTTATCATTGTCAGTTTCACATCGACAGAAACGTTCAAATTAACGACGAGTGTAACGATTGTGTAGCGTAACTATTATATAGCGTAACTATTATATAGCGTAACTATTATATAGCGTCCAGCGTCCACTAACCGCTAACAAATTTTTGATGAATTTCTTAAAGCTTTTCAAACTTGATCAGAAATTTTTTCAAATTTGATCAGCAATTTTTTCAAATTTGATCAGAAATTTTTTCAGGAAGAAGCCATCCGTTTCATCGAATACATCTAAAATATTTCCGCCTTTTTTATCGTGTTACCCGAGTAGTAGTAAACGATATGTTCGTACTTGTATATTATCGTAACTATTTTATGCAAATGTTGCTTCGATGATTCAATAATTCGATAATTGATGAAGCACGACATTCTGACTGTACCAAGTCTTTAGTCTTTAAATATTTCAACTTCAATCGTGTAGAAAAAAGACCAACGCTGCCGTGACAATTTGCTTCTCCTAATGAATCCTAGATAATTGACCGAAAATACTCGAAATAATCCTAACGAACCCCAAGTAAAATTTCCTCCACTTGTCACGATCGACATTTCTTTCAACCACGAGAGAATTTCGCGGCAATTCCGAATCAACGAAGCAGGTCGCCGAACGAAATAGGTCACCGAATGAAATAGGCCACCGAACGAAATAGGTCACCGAACGAAATTCGGCGGCTCGGCAACACGTTTCGATGAATTAACCGTGTACATTAACAGAATTTCATTCACCGTGTAACAAAAACACCGGCGATATTGACTTTATTCGTTGGCCGAGCGCCAAGATATTTTCATTTTCGTCTACATTTGCCCTCAACCGTCTGGCACGGACGTTGTAATCCAAATAACGAGTGGAAAGCTTCTCGAGGAAGGTGTACTTGCACGGGTGTCTAGCATTTCGAGAGATCCGTCGGAAGAAATATTCTTAATAATTTTCTTGCCCGGCAGTCTGCCCTGGCCAGGAGAGCCAGAAAAGAAAACCAATATGTAAAGCGAAAGGAGAAAATGGAAAAGTTTTCGAAGAAAGAGGAAATTGCCTGCAGACTTGGTCGTCCCTTTCGTGTTCTCTTAGGGAGCTGGTTCTTGTACTCTCGCGACCAGCACACGTATGCAAAGTTCTCTGGCTGAACGCGAATCGATGCGCTTGATCAAAGAGTGGATTTGCGTTTGAGCGTTTCTTCTTTTTCGTCGGACTGCAGTTATCGAGTATAGTTATATTCTCTCTTTCCTTCTCACACAATCTTCTTCTCGCACAATCTTCTTCTCGTCGCATAATTAATACAAAATTGCTTTTTCTTTCGCGCGACTCCGCCGTTGGAACGTTGATAATTAAAACGGACGAATAATAACGGAAAATTTGCATTCCAAATTGGAAACTCGATGGCCAAAGTGGAACACGTAGCAACGGTCGAAGATTACTTGGGTTACTTTTCCTTTTATCTAGCTTGTACTATAAAGAAACTACTATAAAGAAAAACTGAAGAAAATAAACATTTTTCCTCTTATTCGAGTTTTAATATTACCATTGTCGCAATTCGACTAGTTCCTTTTTCTTTTTTTTATTCCCAAGCTAAAAATTAAAATGCGTTTAATCGATCAAAGAGGAAGATTGACAACGAAAGCGGGGATGGGGGTGGGGGGAGGGGAGTAGTGTAGAAAAATTAGTATCTTCTAAAAGGTATATCACCTTTCTCCAGTATTGGTTTATGACATTAATATTATCGCAACTCGAGTATTTCTTCTCGATGGTCCGGCCAGAAGCGAAGAAGAGATAACAGAGTATGGAGAAGTCGATTCTTCGCTCCTTTTATCGTGTAACGTAAATATTGTTGCGATTCGTTCTCGAATATCTCTTACCCTCGCTTGTTCCGAAGTTGCAGAGTTGGCCAACCAAAGATGGTTAAGGCAAAAAACTGACGGAGAAGCCACAGATATCAATTTCTCTTCTTTCTTTCGTATTGCAAAGTAACTTTACGTCTTTCTCGAGCAAGTTAGAAAATCGACGATAGAAGCGAAAGGATAATAATAGGTGTGAAGCGTGACAAAATCAATTTCTTTTCTTTCGTTTCGTTGCCTTTTTACTTCGAATGGAAACATATGTATAGTAGCAAAAAGTTGAGCGATACTGCGACAAGAGATTAACGAACTGGCTAACTCTTTAGTCACTTTATCTACATTTTTTTGTTTTTTTGTTTTTTTAATAGTCTCTAACGTCGCATCAGCCGCCCATACGCGGTCACCAGCAAGGAGAATGAGGATTATATAAATACGGTGTGTATGCTTGAGATCGGAACCTTTCAAAAACGAGTAAAATTGTTTTACTAGAAACGAAATGCAAAAATGTACAGCAATAACCTGATTAAATGCAAGTTCCTGCCTACACAACATATTTTTGTTGTGGTATTGAAAGCTTTCAGTTTGGATTTTGGTGGCACATATTTATGAAAAGGTTCAGAGCACGCGGAATATTTCTCTTTTCTTTTGTTCGTTATTTCGAAGGAGAAAGTCGATGGACGAAGCAAAGGAATAACAACGGATGCGAAGCGATCGATTTCTTTTTCTTTTTCTTTTTCTTTTTCTTTGTAACCATTGCAACACCATTGTAACACGAACACATCTTTTCTCTTCAAATGTTCCGATATTACAAAGTGAATGGTCAAAGCGAAGAAATGGTAACGAGGTTGAACAAATCATTCTTTTTTCGCTTTTTATTCCTCTTTGTGGTACTACTAGTATTATCGTAATTTCAGTATTTTATTCGCTAGAAAGTATCGTAGGTCTAGGACCGAAGAAAATCATCCGAAGAAACCATCGTTTTGTTGGAAAAGAAAATCGTCGTTCGTTGGTTCGTTCGTTCGTTCGTTCGTTGGTTCGTTCGTTGGTTCGTTCGTTGGTTTGTTCGTTCGTTGGTTCGTTCGTTCGTTGGTTCGTTCGTTCGTTGGTTCGATGACAAACGGCGTCAGTGCGAAATTGGAAACCGCGACTCACTGGCAGTGCTCGCAAATTTCCAGCGATTATTTATTGTTATTACCGCGGTTTCGTCCGCGTACAGCTGCCAAGCGTGCTCGGGACCGTGAAATTCACGATGAAACGAATGACTTTAGCCTTGAACCCCACGGGATTTTCAAACGAAATTCCGCTCGAAGCGCCGTCTACATTGGTGGAATTACGACTGTGTAATTGAGGAAGAAATGGAATTAGTTTGCAAGAAGATATTGTATTTGCGTTTGTCGACGCAAATTGCGAGTGTTTGAACTTTGGAACGAACAGCTGTTGAAACTACTGTTATCGGTTCATGCCTAGTTTGGGCTAGGTACATTTTTCTTGTAAAAGGCATTATTGCTATAACTTGTAACCTGGGCCCTGACCTATTTACTCTTTCATATCCTGACTTTTATCATACAAAGTGATATATCTAATCGAAGAGAAAGCATTATTAGCGATCGAAGCAAATTAAAATTCATTGCGAGGGTTATATTAATATATTAATGTTATAATAGAACTATGTAGTAAATATAGTTTAGTCGAGCAGCAAATTCTAATAGAATATCAACGTTGTACGTATGTATCAATATATATAGTTGCATACGCTGTGCTATGTAACCCACGTAGATGTTGAAGACGATAACAGGAGAAGGAGAGCGAAAAGGAGGTGAGAAGTAGTAGGACCAAAGAAAGTACCGTGCTGTGTGCTATACAGATCAGAAGGCGGCGTAGTTATGATGGCGCGGAGAGATGATGTTTATAAGGAATATTATAAATCAAGTCCGTGTTCTGATCTCCCGAGGGCTGCAATTGCAACATCCATCTATCCATCTATCCATCTATCCATCTATCCATCTATCCATCTATCCATCTATCTGTCTATCTATTTCTTATATCCGAACAAAATATGTCACATATAAAGAAAGACTTAACGTAAGAGATTTATAACTTAATAATAGAACCTAGCAATGTAAATGTTAATGTCAAGGAACTCTATAAATAATATTCAAATTATTTTACTCGCGTAAAAGGCTACATTACGCGTTTAAAGTAAAGTAAAGAAAAGTTGATGCGAGTAATATTACAAACAACATTGCGAAAAATAATAAAAATTAATACCCGATTAATTTATGGATCCTCGACGCGCTGCACTTGTGCTAACGTTCGTATGTAACTTGATGCTTCTAGTACACTCGAGATAGGCATAAGTAGACGTTTCGTGTTTATAGACATGTGTTGTGGACAGACAACGTCAAGTGAAAAGATAAAAGGAAAAACACGAGCAATCTTAAATAAAGTGGTAAACACTGAAGGAGTAATTAGTTGAACGGTAGACATTATAGCGTCTAGTCTACGTTCGTGGTAATGTTTCGACTTTGTTCGCAAGTACGTTGCAGTATTCGTTTCAGCATCGTTGATCGTAGCGCAGCCTGTTGTATTACGATTATTTCTATCGGTACCAAGCCATATTATACGTATGTATATGGTTGATGGCGCAATCCCAGTAATACCGCAGTTGCACCGATATCGGGATGACTAACGTTCAATTACCATCGAGCGAAACGATTACCTCCCAATATCCAATAATAGCCATATCGAATTTACCGGTCACTCAAACGAATAAGTTTACCAGAAATGCGAGACACGAATATATACGGAACACGGATGGCGCGGAGTTGACAACTCCGGTCCTTTCGCGTCGCGATTTGCCTAGTATCTGTAATTACGTGACGCGACTAAACTAATGCGTTGCCTGGATACTCCGTCTAACGGTGACGTATCTATAATGCAATCCTTAGTAATATACATACAATCGAATTATGACTATGCACTAAGTGCGTCGCTCGCTGATTCGGCCACCGTGCCTCGTCCCAAATATCGACGAGGTCGCTGTTTAATAAAGCGGTGTCTTGATCGCGCGGCTTTCGTCCGTCTACGTGACGTGTCTAGGTTTCTCACGATGACGAACTTTAATATCCCTTGTCGTTTCGTTCGCGATATCGACAGATTTCGTCGCGATTATCTGCCACGTAAAAGAACACAGGCAAATTACGAAAACCCAGCGTTTTTATTCGATTGCACCGCATATGCCGAACTTTCCGCAAAGAAGTAACATTAAAGTGTATACATTACTATGGTCTTGCCGTATAATCTAAAAACGAAAACCTAGTTATTAACGCAACTTGACTACTACAAATTTGGAAACGGTCGCAATAACGAAATATAATATTACACCGATAGCCGAGTAAGATAAATAAAAGCTCGGACAAGCAGCGCTCCGTTTAACCAAAGTCCCAGCTAATCGACCATCGTATTACGAATCCCCTTGAATCTTTGTATTTCGATCCTGTTCTTGTTTTAGTAAACGAAACGAAACGGGTTTTTAATGTGTTAGCAGGATGTTTCGTACCTCGCTCGAACTTGAAATATAATTGAAATATAACGTTAGAAAATTAAGTGGACAATTACAGAGAGAGCGAAAGAACAGTGCTGGGCTAATTTGAGGTCTCTGAACCTACAG
This sequence comes from Bombus waltoni, assembly GCA_014737395.1. Classification (NCBI taxonomy): domain Eukaryota; kingdom Metazoa; phylum Arthropoda; class Insecta; order Hymenoptera; family Apidae; genus Bombus; species Bombus waltoni. The sequence continues at coordinate 42,990 of JACXII010000063.1, read as the reverse complement.
CCGTAAGTATCACCTCGCGCAACGTTCATCGTACTTGATTCCATCCCCAACCAACCTGTAATCCTAACCTCGCAGAAGACTCGCGCAACGATCAACGCTCCGATTAATTCCACCATCCCCTGACGCAAGTATTCAAACTCGGCAAGACCACGTTTCCCACGCTTCGTTGCCTATCGCGAAAGAGACAGCTCGACGCCGATGTTCGATATCATTGCGGTGAAAACAGGCTCGTTACTACGGCATTCTCTCTCGACAATCGTCATTGCGCTGAGAAATTCTTCGTTCAATGGCGGATCAAAGAGAGATAGAAATCGAGAAGGCGCGATAAGCCAGCTAAGAATAGCATGTATTATGTATTCCGCAGTGGCGCAGAGCTCGCGTCACATGGAAACAGAGCTGCACGAGTAGTTCTCTTGCTTTTCTTTCATCCCTGCGCGCTGGACCACCCGCCACGTAACACTCCTACTACTATGCATATATATTCTCGCGTATTCCCTACCGGTTAATCAGCTAGACGACACGTCCGTTGCAAACCACAGATAATAGACGATACTTACCTTCTGGATTTCACTCGACCTATTGGACACGGTTCTTTTTCACTTTCCGAGTTGTTGTCGTTAACGTCGACAGCGAAGCTGTCCTTGGTTATGCGCGAAGTTTGAAACGGTTGTCAATCTAGACCGATTGTCTTGCTTTCTGCTTTAATTACAGCGTATGCTGCAGGGAGGGACAAGCCTTGCGAAGAGAAAATTGACCAGCTATTTGATTTCGTCAAGTTTGTTAACCCTGCCTCTAGCTTGGTCAGGGCTACGACCCCCATTGAATCTTGCTCTAACGCTATTTATCCTCAGCTTCGATGGTACATCGTTGAATACCGACTATAAATATACCCGAATTTTGGATAAATTGAGAAAATTTGACTTCCCAACGACGATAACGAACCATATTTTCTACTTCCTTTACTATCTTTAATAGAATATTATCGAACAATACCGAACACAAGTATACGTTAATTTTGTACAAGTTAAGAAATTGATTGATCATTAAATCGTGAATTACAAATCGTAAATTAAATCGTAAATGACAGGGTACTTTCTATTTCCTATTTTTTCCTAGCATCTTTGATAAAAGATTATTGCATATTCAATACAAATTGAACACAAATTGAACCTCCACTTTGGACAAGTTACAAGATTTATTGGAATCTGGAATCTATAATACGTTCGTAACACAGCGAACCAGTGATATTTTCCGATTCTTTACCGATTCTTTACCGATTCTTTACCGATTTCTCTAACAGCTTCGATAGCGGACATATCACTGAATATCAAACAAATATACCTTTATTTCGAGTAAACTGAACAAATCACTTACTTTTTCTTTATAACGTGAACAAGTAATTATTATTTTTTTTCGTTCATTTTCTGTTCCTTTTTCTTCTCCTTTCAGAATATCTAATAAACGTGTACTTGTCTCGGATGAATTAAGAAATTTATTTCGTTCCTTTTTATCATGTAAACAGAGAATGTAAATATGTATTTCGTATTTCTTTGCTCTCTCTCCCTCTCTCTCCCCCTCTCTCTCCCTCTCTCTCCCTCTCTCTCCCTCTCCACGGAAAGAACGGTTAAAACGTTCCGAAGAAGTGAACGTTTCAGGAAAACCTATTGTATGTTATTTTCGTTAAGGATCGTTTAAATAATAGCCGTTGAAACGAACATTTATGTATTGTTAACGCTTAATTTGGAAATTGTTATTCGTCGGATGTACAATAGCGTTGTTGTACGAGTAGAAAGACGTTTCGTTATGAATTCGATTAAACCTGATCCGGAGTATATTTTCGTATTATTTGCATAATACATTGTTTCAGCGTACCGCGAATAAAGGATTGCAATTATTAAACGAATATTATGTTTTGAACGATCGCATATAATTATCAGAGATCGAAGCTCTCGAAGATAATTATTGCTCTAATAACTAATAATAATAAGGATAAGCTGCGCCGGTAATTAAACTACAAAGTTATCGTATAATTTGGACGTTTATCGAAAATGAATTTTACAATAAATGTTTAAACGAATACGCCAATTTGTTTTCTACGTTACCTCCATTCCTCCAACCTCCATTCATTAACCGTCTCTTTCCTATCGCTACTTCCGTTAATAATTATCTAGGCTATCATCGTCTTTCTGTTTGTGTACTGTTCTACCAAATATTTCATATTTATCATTCCGATTTTACGTCTTCGACTTTGCTATAACAACTTTGTTAAAGTCTTCCGTCTTTGTATTCCAATATTACAAGTTCGTTCCAACAAGCGGTTAGCATGAAATTAGCAAACGCGATGAAACGACGAACTACGCGTATTAAAACATTAGCTTATTAATATCGTTGAACACGTGTTAAATCGAAGAAATTTCATAACGTTAAAAAAAAGTAAAATTATAAAAAATTTTAACTAGATTAGAATTTAGCATTTATTTAGATTAGAATTTAATGTTATAAAAACTGAATATATACGAACCCTCGGGAAATTATTGTAGATAGGTTAATAATGATACAGTGGATAATATCGTGGTAAAGATAAACGGTGAAATATCATTAAACAAATGAAAGTACAAATTCCAATGATTTACTTATGGATTTATCTTTATCCAGTCTCTTCGCATGTTTCTTTCCACAGTCGTTTTCACAAACTACAGCAAATTCTCCTCGAAGTCGTTACGGCCTCTTTACCCTTGTTGTTAGGAATATACCAGTTGCTGGGATCAAGGTACATTTTTATGAACCGCACGGAAGAATCATTAAGAAGTCAACTACGTAGTTCTTTCTTCAGTCGCGTTGTTTTCGGATTAAAAGAAAGCAATTTAAAGTTGAAACGCTGGATACAATATGCAATAACCGGGGTGCGCCTTTACCGTACTTTTCTTGCAGAATTTTCCTTCGCGAAACGATCGCGGCTGCAGAATGGAAAAAGAGAAATTTTCATGTCTTAAAGCTGCATCCGCTATACGCTTACTGCTAACGATCGGTCGCTTCTTAAAACTTGCTGAAAATTCCACGATTTCCTCGGCCAGCTTCTCCGATTAAACTTCTCTGTCTAACGGCACATCGTCCCCCCCCCCCCTCTCCAAGTTTTGTTCGCCCTGGATATTTAGGCCGAATAGTTAGTTATAGTTAGCCGAAACTCACTTACATCGTCTTTTTGCGGAAATAGACTAGAAATTGGTATTTGCAGTCAATGAGGATTCGACTAACTAACGAAGGACGGGTGACTACGTGACAAGGGTAGTAGCCAACGCACGTATAAATCGGAAAACAAGGTATAAACTGCGTGGCTGGTGAAAAGGTACAAGCGCGTGAAGTACGATCCGGGGATACAATTTAAACGCGGAATTAGTTTTTAATCGACCGAATTAGGATTATTTGGTTATTTGATACAGATCGTTTATAGCTTGGGAGGACAACGATGTGGTGCGATAGGTCAACCGGTCTCGTTTTTCCGATATCGTTTCAAATCCATCGAATGATACGCCTACAAGCTATTTTTAGACGATCTGAAAAATCGATATTCATCGTAGATCTTTTTACGAATGATGTGGAAAACCAGCGTTGCGAAAGACCGTCTGAACAAAAGGATTAACGAGAATTCGGAAGAATCCCCGTCTCTTTCGAAATATGTGCACGTGCACGCCGATCGATGGAAATGAGTCAGCCGAGCTCTTTCCTACATAGGTAAATAGGTTAGTGGCATTGAGCGTGCGCCTTTAAGGCTGCTTTGCTCTTCCTTACGAGCCGCTTAGTGAATCGATAGCGGGAGAAAGCGGAACGTCTCCTGAAACGAAAACGATGAATCCGTACGCGTGCAACTGCAACGGGCCATCTCCCTTCGTTCTTTTCAGCAACCGTCGTTGCCAACTTCTTACCATTCGGTAATGAACTCGTTGGAACTTGACTCGTGAAACGAGCCTAGTTTCTTCGTACGCTTCGTCGGAAAAGGGCAGGGTTTTCTGTCTCTATATCGTCGACTCTGTTGCTCGGAACGTCCATGATCCGCGTCTAATTATACGGTAATAGAAATGGTAGTATTCACGAGCACAGCCGTGACGTATCGACGATGAAAGTAGCGTTAACCGGCCGTGTCGGTCCCCGTGTCGGCGTACCGGCAGCTGTCGGTAACGAAATAACAAAGTATCGAAAGGAACAGCGAAAAATAAGAAGAAAGGTCCTACGAAGTTGACGATGTGAACGCAGTTTGTTTACCACATACACAGATACTATGATATAATTATAACGCGCGGCGTGTGAAACTTGTAAGGTAAGTTTGTTAACGAAGTAAGAAATTACAAGCGAATGTAACCGAACGCGATGTATTTTCTATTATATAGAAAACTAGTAATCCAGTTTCCATCGTAAAAATTGAAGTTCTTTTTTATCCTATCCATTGTGTACCTACAACTCTTTCTTTGATTTAGGCACGACGATTTGACGCAAGGGCGCACTTTCGTTCTCTATATCTAACTTGAGAACTTATTGCCGTAGATCATAATACATAAACGTAATAGGACGTAACGCATTGTAGTACGATCGTACTTTTGTATTATAGATTACGATGGAGACACAATGATAAGAAACATAAACATATTCGCTTCGACATTGAAAGATTTCCTTTTAAATTGTTTACATTCGATTATTAATGATAACATTGAGTATTTCGAAATAACGCCTGTTAAAAATTTAAGGTATCTATTAGTAATAATTTCAAATTTAGAGAAATTTAGACAGTAGTGAAATCGAGAGATTATCACAGTATCGATAAAATCATTTTATACGAAAAGCATAATATATTCATATACGTAGTACGTGCCCCTTTTACTCGTACTCGTAAAAATTACGCCAAAAATTACGCCAAAAATTACGCCAAAAATTAATTACGCCGGAAAATTAAACTACGCTAAAAAATATTCCGCTCGAAAGATATTCCATTTATATGAAGACGATTATACGGAAACGCGTAGCAAAGGCAGTTTAACATCTGCAAAGGGCGTAAAGTAACGAAACGTACAATCAATAGGTAAATATCGAAGCTAGTTTTACTGGAATACGATTGCTAGCAATTTGACAGCTGTATCAGGGAATTTTCGGTGAAAAATGAAAAAAAAGAGAAAAAAAACAGAATTTCGGGGGAACAGAAGGGGGCGAGATGGTTAAACGAATTAGCTGGCACGGAACACGAAGGGAATCGAAAGCGGTGTGCACAGCCTTGTGAGTTTATAATTAGAAATTCTGGACACGATTGCAAATCGTGCACGGTTACGATCTATTCCAGCCCAGGGTGTATCATCGGCTGAGCGGAAGTTGGCTGAAATTAGCCAAACGGCACGATAAATTACGTAACGTCGCGCCTATTATTAAACGCTTCGGCGTTTAATTAAAGGTTTAAAGGGGGTCGCGTACTCGCGCGTTAATGAATTTAACCGGTGAAAATCAATTACTAGGTAAGCAAGTAGTAGATACTTTAACGAGTTACGAAACTCTTCGCTAAGTGGCTATTTAAGTTTCGTAACTGTACCGGCGATACCACTACCATACGATTTCCGATTCCAGATCGTGAAGATCTTGATTGATTTTTTTGCTTGTTCCATTTCTTTCAACGTACCCCGTTTTCCTCTTTTCCCGAGCCATTTCGTTCGTAGCTTGACTTACAGTCGCTCACGAAAGTATTGCAACACTTGCAAAGATCTTTTACGAATATATTATCGGTTTTATACGTTATGCGAAACATTCTGAAATTAGGGACACCCGATAGAGACAGTGGTTACTACAACGTCAACCTGATTTGACTGCGAACTATAACGTTTACGTTATAACAACCATCGCGATAGCTAAAATAGCTAAAAATCTTTAATCTTGAAATTCCATCAGCACTGTAACGAGACACACAGCGAGGATCGATATCGTCCATATCAGCGTTTACGTATTATCCATTACCATTGTATTATGCAAGATCAGATCTCATTTTCACGTAATTCTCGTTTGATTCGCCTATCGTTTAAAAATAGATCTAAATACTTTATTTGCAAATGGATTTGTCGAACCATGTTTCCGCTAACTTGCTACGTCCATCTTTGTCATCGACTGTCGCCAGTAGTTTACGATGTAGTCGGTCGTTGTACGTCCTCCCCCCCCCGCCCCTCCCGCTAACGCAATCCTTTCATTCTCCCGATATTTCTCTGTTTCATCCTCTTCGCCGATCCACTCTCCAGTATCCTTTTTTTCAAGCGTCTTCCCATTCTCGCTCTTAAAATAAAAGAACATGCTGCGAAACGAAACAGGCTCTGGCGAGAGCCACAAGTAGCGGTAGTTCTTTCTCCCTGTCTGTCTATGGACTGGTGCGTAACATCTACGGTCTAAATTCTCGAAATTGCATTCAAACGCGAATGTAACTACGGAACAATTCTCGACAAGGTTTCATGCAAATTGACTCATCTCGAGCGATTCGACGACAGATTCGTGTGTAAAAAGTAGCGTTGTGTCAGTCGGGCTCGACAAAAGCACCGCACAAAAATTCAATATCCTTAAGAGAAGCAATCCGCGAGTCCGTTTACTCTAAATTTCATAATGTCTGTAACGTGCGTCGTCGTCTCTTGACATTCACGCTCGCATTCACGTCCACGCTCGCGTTCACGTTCACGTGGCAGCAGAGACGGAGCGTTGTAAAAAACGTAGGATCCTTCAAATCTTTCACGCGGCTTCTCTCGAAAACGGTATTATCGCACACGACGTTCGCTACGCGTCTTTAACATATAGCCGTACATTTAACGTCTACCGTGGAAAATCCTTGCGTTTGGAATTTATTCGTTTCTTTTGTAATTTGTACGTTACTACGATACGTTATCGTTATATCCGTTCTCCTCCGCTCTAAACTATGTAGTCGACCGATATGCAACGAGTCAAAGCGGCATAATAACGTTCGAAATGTAGACACGTTTCGAACAAGCAACGCATACCTCTCGGAAACTGTGCGCCTAAAGAGAGCCAACGAGCCGTTTCGGAATTTCGCATATAGGTCGACGGGTTTTCAGTTGGAAATGTATTCCGACTCTTCGATCAGTTCGCCCCCCGTTCCATCATGGATAGACGTTAGGATAGAAATCGCGAAACGAGGCGAGGGGTTCGTTCCGTTGATTAACCGAATAACGCGTTTGCCGTTGCTGTTAATCGGGAAAGATTATGGCCCGAGCCGGACCTAATGGGCGTAATCCTGACGACGTATTATCCCTGGATGTTGATTCTGTCGCTTATCGATTGGTCTCTAATTACGCGTTTCGGTGACTCGGTCAATCGTGATCTAACTGGACAGAGGAAGGAAGCTGTGCGATCGAAGGATGTATCGCCAGTTTCAATCGCCGTCTACGATGCACGATCGTTACGGTTATAAAGCTTGCAGGCCACCACCGTTGGCCGATATATAAGTAATTCGACACGATACGTACAGAGCGTCCCGCGCAATGTGGTTTAGGTCAGGTCTATTCCACCTACGAGAATATATATTAATAATAATTTTTTCACCGAGTTTATCGGATATAACCGAACGTGAATAATTCTGCACTAAAGAGGAGTTTTCTCTCTTTGCTCTATCGTTGTACATCTTTTCGGAACGAGCGCTCAAACGAGAAACGTTATTCTCGACGTATCTTCGCATCTTTGCCTTCGCTGATCGGTTGACTACGTTATGCGCGACATCCTATACAAATATAACTCGAAGCGATATTCTCCTTGTAACACCGGTCTCCATATAGCACGACTCGATAAACTCGGGTAATCCTCGTGTAACACGAACGTTTCCATCGCTGGTGTTTCCGTTTTCATCGAAACGATTTAATCGAAACAGCGAATTGCCCCTGTATACGTAATAACGCGAAGTGTGTGCGCGTTGCACAGAACCGATTCTCTTGATCTTCGTTACTTCTAAATTTTGCTTAACACGGTTTCGACACGGTTTCGACACGGTTTCGACACGGTTTCAACACGGTTTAGACACGGTTTCGATACGGTTTCGACGCAACACGGAACGAAATGCCTCCCGTGTTATAGAAGTGTACGTTGACCGCACTTTGTTTCACCCTTGGCACGCGGATGATAACCAAACCACCGCATGGATTAGTATTGTCTTTGACTTTTCCATTTTAAACGAATACAACGACGCGAATCATTGACGAAACCCGCGAATAATTTCTTTATACCGTACTTATTTAAACCATCGTTAAAACCACATAAACTTACATCCGTAAAGGTAAGACGAAAATAACCGAGAATGGAATTTTCTTGATCGCGTGACGATTGCTTTTCGTCTATCTCGCTTCTCCCTGTTGGATCTATTCTCTCGGTTTGTCGAACTGTGCCGCTTACGAGAATTTAACCGCTGGGCTTTTACTGCAACGTTATTCGTTATTCGGATTCAACTTTTACTCGTGAAAGCAGAAATGCGACTATAACCGGCGGCCCTCGACGGTCACCCGATGTATTATAGATTAGGCAGGATTCGTAACATCCGGGGTCATCGATCGTCGTCTGTCCGTCGTCCGTCCGTCGTTAACTTTCGCCGGTCCACAGCCAGCCGAAAACGGAGATCGCCGAATCGTGTATCGAGCGCGATTCCAGACAGCTTGCAACCCGAAGTCACGTCCATCAACACGGACGGGATATTGATGCAATTTATCGGTTCATCGTTATCCAGTGATCTGCACGCGTGCACGAACCTCTGCGCGCGTTATTGCACCCGCAAGCCCGCTAATACCCAATTGTTCTGTCAAAGCTACGATAACCCGCCGCGGCTACCAACTCTACTTCGTAAAGATACGAATCGACCCTGCAGGGTTAAAAAGGGTTATCGATCGTTCCCATCGCAATGTCTCCGGCTTTTCGCCTGCCTTGACCTTTCCCACCTTACCACTTTATTTACCATGTAGAACAGTTTCAGTTTCATTATGCGGACGAAAATACTCGCTATTCCGGCGAGCGTGAATTATTAGTTTATTTTGGACGTATCGCTGCAGAAATGACAGTTGGCAGATCGTTATTCCGCCCGTCACGCGCAACACAACCACACGAGCTCCTGGTCGGTAAAGACTGCAGCACCAGCGTGAACAACGCTACTTATCATTTGGAATCTCGAGGAATATTACGTTCGCGGGATCATGAACGGCATGCTCTTTATAATCTTAGTTTATTTCGCGATCGATAGCCAGCCACGTGTTACAGACTCGGAGGGTAATTTGCAAGCGTAACGGTGCAAGTTGTTGCCGGCTTTCTAAGCCGTAGCAATTTTCCGACCTTCCTGGAAAATCCGAACGTCCCGCGTTGGTTCAGGTAGCCCGATTAATCGAACGTTTATCCTCGTCAACCGATTTCCATGATTCCCCAATACGTTGCGAAGCTCGACATTTTCAACAACTTTTTCCTAGACGTGTAACTATCGGTTCCGGCCGTACCATAGGCGGTGGCTTCCGAGAAATATCTCGGAAGCTTCGCCAATAGGCAAAGAGCAATCGCGATACCATTGCGATCGATTCTGCCTATAATCGTGCGTCCGTGGCAGCGTTGCCAGCGGCCGGATAGAATCATCTGGTCCAAACCTGCTAAGGCTTACTTATCTCCTGGTTACTTGTACAAGTGAGAATTTGCCGAGCTTGGCTGAAGCTTCGTGTGCGCAGCAACTGCGTGTGCCAGACTGTAGGAAGTGTCTGTTACAATTCAATTATTAAAAACCAATATCATCGATATATCGGGTCCAGCTTTGCGTTAGCTTTTTCGACGGCTGCCGACCGTCGCGTCTCATCGGCGGCCGGCAGCAACTCTTGCGTGAAATAACGACAAATCGATTAGAAAAGTAGCAGGCTAGTTGATATTATCTTGGGAAATGGAATAATCGTTATTGACACCGGAAGTCACCTCGATCCTCGGTCGCTGATTATCCTGCTTCTCTAAAAACAGCGCCCAATGGACGAACGGGCCGAAGCGACCTCAGCATTCGTTAAAGGCGGTCTCTTAACTTGACTCTTAACTTTGGCAAACGAGACCCTACGGAATCCCCGATTTCTGGCACGGCTCTGCGTGCGTGCGTGCGTGCGTGCGTGCGTACGTGCGTGCGTATGGCACGGAACGAAGCAACTTTTCAAAGTTTCAAGTGAAACGAGCATGAAAGCTTTTCATAGCCAGCATCGCGTTGATCTACGTCGCTGAAGCGTCGTACAAGATTTTGATATTCTCTATGAAAGGGTTACATTGTTAAGAAGAATACGGCTGACGATAGGAAAGTCGGAAAAGGGTCGAGCTTGTGGCTGTGCTGTTCTACTTTCGAAATTTGTCGTTTATACGTGACTGTTTATCTTGGTCCATTGTCACGAGGCTTATTCACGAGGCTTATTCGCGAGGCTTATTCGCGACGTTTATTCACGAGGTTTATTCACGATCCCGTCGTTATTGCGTGGGTGGATGACACCCGGTCGGTAAGAGAAATTCCCGGAAATCCGTTCGTACGGAATACGCGATCAAGCTCTCTAACGAAAAGTACGATGGACGCGTGCAATAAATTTTTTCGGTAGTCTGCGTCTACGGGTGTCTCCGCGCGGGAACGTTGTACGCGTTGTACGCGTTGTACACGTATAATGCATGTACGTCGCGTCTGCTGGAAGTCGCGTGCATTTTATGACGTTTTATGACATTTTATGCAAACTGCATTTTCACGAACCTGCCACGGTATTGGAACCGCTACATTTCGTATTTTCTGTTCGCTCGATAATTTATGGCTGCGCGTCCGTTTTTCGCGCGTGTTGCTTTCACGCTTAGTGAGATTTCGAAGACGTTTTCATACATATTGCAATATTGTAGACGCAACATTTCATTTTCAGGATTAATTTCAACTTTCAATTGCTCTCGAGTTTCTTTTATGCAGTAGAAATTTAGTTTTCGTTTATCTTTTATTTTCAAAAGTTTGTTTTATGAAGCAGCAATTGGCAATGCGACTTCAATACCGTGTATTTTGATAATCAGTATTCCGAGAGACACCGTTGTTCTACGTAGTATTTGTCTATAATAGCGTTATCGAATTAATTTCATTTATTCAATGCTTATCACAGCTTAATGCTGTACAACTGGCTGCGTAACGAATGATAATCTAGATAATGACGAAATCGAAGGTCAGAAAAAAGTTTAAAGCGATTTAATTTACTCTGAAATTCTACCTCAATGAAGATTTGTTGCACGTAGTAAATAATTAACTTTTCGTTTCTCTCGTACATACATATTCTCCTATCGTCCTTCTGAAATTCCTTTCGGCTATTAAAACACTATATATCTCCTGAACTCTACAGTGTCCTGTTTCAAGGGGGACGACTCGTCTTACGACCAAATTTGTCCAGACGGAGTCGTTTTTCACATCTCGAGGCGACCTCCGGCCACCACCCTGTATGTCAACCCCAACACGACCATCGTACTCACACCTGATAAAACATCTTACAACATTTTACAACATTTTTCTCTTAAGAAAGTTTTACCTTTGCCACCAATATCGTTTCACGATCTGCTTTATACATGCAAATTTCGAAATTACCAACACCGTTCGATAATACGCGACCGAAACTTGTACATGGATTAAAAATTCGCCACGGATATTCTTTCGTGTTCTTTCGCGCTGCTGTCTCTTCCAAGATTTATAGGCATATTAACCTTTAAAGTTCGCTTCCGGTTCGAACCGTCGTCACCTTTAGCTTCTGCAAACTTGTTCAACAAGTCGAATCTGTTAAGATTTTGATTTCTGAAAGAGAGTGTTTCGGGGATATTAACAGAGAAGGATGAAACGGTTATTGGCGTGTTTCGTTTTCCATCGATCGAATCCTTCGTTCGGCCGCGCCCTTTTCCTTCACCCCGACCCACCATTGCTGCCTCTGTTCGCCGACTCTGTTCGCCGACTCTGTTCGCCGACTCTGTTCGCCGACTCTGTTCGCCGACTCTGTTCGCCGACTCTGTTCGCCGACTCTGTTCGCAACGTAGGCCGCGTAGATTATTCGGATGAAAAACATTCTCGGTAACTGCGCATCGCCCGGTTCCGGCCAATAAATTGAATCCAAGAAGTTTTCACCGGTCTTATCTTCTCCATCCTTTCCCGTTGCTTCTCCATTCTCTTAAAATGGCGATATCGCTATCGTTATCGCCATTTTAATTAACTACGTAAGAATACTGGAGGAATTTTCTCAAGTCTTTGCGATTCTTACTACTTTTGAGATTTTGAAAGCGTCCAAGGTTCAAGGTGTACGGATATTTTAAACGGTTCCGATAGTTTAAAAGATCCGACTTCGAATCCGAGTTAGCAACGAGCTAACGATACGAACAACGAAAATTTCATCTTTGAAACGAACCGAGATACTTCGTTAAAGTAACCTGGTCTTTAAAAATAGCTTGAAGAAAATCGATATTTCATCCATATCGCAAACTCTGTGCAATGCTGCGTTTCGTACGTCCGTAACAAACCTTTTTTTCACACACGTGTCATTGTAGAATTGTGGTTAGAATTCTGGAAAAATACTCTCGACGAGACCTCCTTCGATCGATTCGCTCGATCCTCTTTTCACTCTCAAGCAGAATAATCCACGACCGGTTCGTTTGATCCCCAAAGAGGTAGCTCTTGTTCCAGTTACAATCGTAAACAATTCGAATCGATCGTTCTTATTGTCAGCGTTATCGGTGGCCATTAATCGAGGATGCCTCCGCGAATCTTGTCGCGTTCATTGTTGCTGCGAAAGTGACATCGTTATCTCATGGTCGCGCCCTGGTCGCGAATCATGCTCCACTTTCGCGCCTTTGTCTAGAAGAAATCATTAAACGCGGATGTATCGTGTTCGTGCGACGTTAATTTGCGGCAGCGAATTTCTCTTTCGTGACTCTTTTTTCTCTCTGCGTTGATTGTTTGCCTCGTTATCTTCGGTCGACGAAACGACGAAACGACGGAACGACGAAACGACGAAACGACGAAACAACGAAACGACGAAATATGGTCTCCACTTTTAAGTGGAAATTCGCTGCTCGCAGACGGTAACGGCACATTCTTTTCTCTCGAAGAGTTACCGTAGATTCTTCCCTCAAAACAGATATAGAAATTTTTACGAAGGAAGGGGAAAATCCGTTCTCATATATTTGATTTATCGTTTTGAACTTTACGCTAAAGTAATTTTCGCGTCTAATTCGCATATAATATCGTAGATTTCGCAAAATTGGAGTTACGCTCAACGTCTGTTTTTTAAATTTGATTTCCATCTTCCTCCGAGTCGCTACTCGATCGTGTTTTAATTCCCTATTAAACGTATTATATTAAACAAACGGACCAGTTTATAACATTATCGTTATTACTTATTGTATACAATTTATCGTCGTGTTACTTTCTTAGATCTGTTCGTTTCCAGTCCAACGTTCGCCTTGACGAAACCAGAGAAGAAAACAGAAACTACAGAGTCACTGTTCCAATTCCAATTTCAATTCCAATTCCACTCTCCAATTTTTACTTGAACGAAATGAAAAAATGAGAAAGCGAAGAAACGAAGAGAAGGATAGAAAGTTGGCCCGTAGCGAGAAGCTTGTTACCGAGGAAAGCATCGTCGCCAACAATGGCTGCAATTAAAAACTTGCTTCTCTGAACTTTGTAGCAGTCTTTACGCGTGGTCTGTTACGGAATCGGGTTCTACTACTTGGGAAAAAGTTTCCGCTCGTGCAAGCAGCGCATCTCCAAGACTTTTCCTTCCGGCTGATCCCGCCGCGAGTTACGACACTTCCGATGCATTGGACGATCCCAAGGCAACTTGTACTACTTGAGCCAACTTCCGTTCGCTAGCAGAGCGTTCGCAACTTTCTTCTGCCGACTGATTCCAGCCCGGTGAGTTACAACTTCGCACTGTCCGCTCCGTCGTCGAATTTCCACGCTCAAGTAACGTTTCTTTCTTCTTTGGTACATGGGAAACGTTTTTGCATCGGCAACTTGGCTGCAAACTGAACTTTCCTTGTGGTGGTTACGAGCGCCATCGAATTATACCACTCGATTAAAGCTCTCCTTATCGTCGGAGAGCTATTCGAAGGCCACCGGTGAAAAATATCAAATCGCGTTTCTTGTTCCGTATAGAAAAACAAGTTTAACACACGTGTACACTCTCGTCCATCTTTCGATTTTAACATTACTTTGTAACGAAACAGCAAGATTTGTAACGCGGCAAAACTGTAAAGATCGACAACCCGTTAGGTTCAGATGCAATAGTTGGACAAACAGTAAGTAGAAAGACAATTTTCGTATCGGGGCATTGATCGACAGCTTGCTGAATTTTCACGCGAAGCTTTTCCGCAAGGAATCTTTCTATCTTTTTATCTGACGTTGACATCGATCGCGCGTTTTACGCGTTTTAACGATAAAACGTAAACGTATAGCTTTCGAAACGCAATTGTTTCTCTCGTAGGAATTTTGCGCGATCTCCTCGATTCTTCGACAATTTACACAGCATTCTCTCGCTTTTCGATCATACCGCGACCCTAAAGACCTCGTACGCGTAACAGACATTCTTGCCACATTCTCCGAATCGCTTTTCACGCGTTATCTATGCTCGAGCATAACTCAACTATTCGCTCGCTTCTAACTCAGCCGCAATACACGCCAATCCTCGCACTCGCAGTGTGTGCGATTAAATTTCGCTATTTTCTAGAAATCCTCGATCAGGTTCCATCGTGATGTCCGTTAAAACGATAGTTTTATAAAACGTCGTACTACTTAAAGAAACGTCTGTCCCTAACCGTACTATATAATTACTATATTATATAATTAATGTATGAAGACCACATATTCCAGCAAAAATATATATTCAGCGTAAAATACAGTTACTCGGCTTTTTATCTGTTGATCGTATCGAAAATCTCTGTTAGATTGTTAAAATATAATTAGATTACATTAAAATATAATTTTCTGTTCCAAGGAGGTATATTATAACTTATAATCAGAGGGATTTAAAGGAGTGGATTTTATGGGATGTTTAATTGACGTTCTACGTTCAAATTTCTATTTGATATCATTTTAATTGCAAGTTGTCCACTTTAATACAGTTTTAGCAGTTTTAACAATGAATTTTACAATCAACGCCCGCCACCACCACCCCTATCACACGGTTAACAGGTTTCGTGTTGTATCGAAACCGTATTACAAGTACATATATCGCGTTGTAGGAAATCTGTCACAATTCTTCCGCCATGTTATACGTATGTACGTACATCGAAACCGTATCTTCAGAGTACCGTGCTACGAAAGGGTTGAGCGTACTATTATTTATCAAACGTTTCTAGAGTCAAAACGTTTCTAGAGTCAAAGCGTTTCTAGAGTCAAAACGTTTCTAGAGTTCATTTGCCGAACGTCACGCGGCAAAGTAAAGACTGCAATGGCTCACAGCCGAAGACGTTAGTTTCGTTGATTAACCGTTGTATTCGTCAAATTGGCAAAGACTCCCTTCGTTTCCGATAATACGTCCACGAAATTTTTTTTTAATCGTCTCGGCCGAGAGACGAGAAGAAGCTTGGTCTCGCTGCCCGACCCAATATCGAGTCATGTTCGCTGAACAAAGTTAGTTCTCTTCGCGGGTAATACATTTAGAAGACGCTGCTGATCGATCCAACTGTGATTTACTACTTGGATAGAGTCTATCTAAAGTCCTTTCCACTGGTAACCAATCTAGAAAGCTTTTTCTCCACCAATTCCATTGGATATTGCGAAATCGTCGATAGCGTGTTGTCCGCAAAGATATAGGGTTATACTACTTGAACGCTGTTTTATTCAACAGTAATACATTTTAAAATTGCTTGCGCCGGTCTGTCTGTCTGTCTAATTGTCTAACTGTCTAACTGTGTCGGTTTCTGTCAGAATTTCCAACTACGCTATAGTTTTTAAACATGAAATTAAAGGGAATCTAACGTGTGAACCTAACGCAAACGTTAATCAAAATTAAACGGCTCGTCCGACGATGAAACGTTCCGAGTTCGGATCAAGGGGAACCTGGGCAATCCGTTCAATGGACCGCCATGATCTCTCCGGCAACAACGTCGTCTGGCCATCGCTTGTCAAAATCACTCAGATTTCCACGTTCGTCTTGTCCTTTTATCGCGCTGCCAATGAAATATTAAATCTCCGTTCGGCTAAAAACCAGGTCAACCGTTCGCATCCTGTACGCTATTCTCTCATCGAGACACTCGAATACTTTTGCAACTTTACACCAGTGAAACGTAAAATTTCCTCTTTGACGCGTGTCACCACATAACATTTAACAGCCAGATCGAACAACTAAATTCCATTAAAACGATCGTGAACATCATGCGTTCGCCGCTGATTATTTTTGTCATCGACTGCGGTTTATGTAATTAACGTGTTTCATGATTTCGCATCACTGTCCTCGCTTTGTGTACCTACCGTTGTATCGTTTGAAAAATAATTATAAACAGTTGCGCGAAAAAGACGTTGCGTCGTTGTATGTTCACTTTCTAATTTAGTAGGTGTTTATCATTCGATTTAAACAATATAACGATATTATGATATTTCGAACGCGTAATATCTAAATTTGAGTATAGCTGTGATATGATATCTTTAATGAAATAATTTTCAAGCATAAAGGGGCAAAATGAAAAGTAATAATGGAAAATTATTTGTTATTTTGACGCTACTTCGAAACATCGATTCAAATACGTTGAATAATTTTAATTAGGAGATGTTTGTTTCTTACGAATTCATTACAACGAGGAATCTATTTTCCGTCGAGAGACGAAAGATAATCGCGAAGCACCGATGTACTCGTATGTATGGAGGAAGGATCCAGATACAAAGAGGCTGATTCATTCGCGTTTCAATCCACTTGCCTCGAAGTCTTGTTATTAATTACAGTACGCTTTTGCTCGATTACTTTCATCTCGATTAAGATTAATCTTTTACTCTTCCACGTTGTATCAAATCCCTCGGTCCCACTAAACACGTATAAACGATCATCTCTCGATGTGTAATATCTTCGCTCTTCTTATTTCTATTATATCGTTGATCGACAGAAATACGAATGCCATCTCAGACATCGTAATAATTCTATCCGAACTTGTCTAACGCGAATGATTAAGCGACGCGAATTTCTCATTATTCATAAATATAATGGAATTCTGATTATCCGGATATCGATTTTCTTACTGTCTTACTGTCTTACTGTCTTACTGTCTTACTGTCTTACTGTCTTACTACTGTCTTCTCTGTATTTTCTTTCATCGTTGCCGATGATCATTAACTGGTGTATCAGTACCAATCCATCGGACTAACGAGTTGTCTCGTTATCCTTACGCCGTACTACCGAATAGAATCGCAGGAAGACTAACTAAAACTAGTTAGCCAAACGTTTCAAACGTACCTTCGATACTTACGTTTGTCGTAGCTGCGACAGACTACGGAAGAAGTAAAACGCTTCGTCACTTTCTAAAAATGTGTTACTTGCTATTATATATAATGCTATTTACTATCAAAAATTAGAAACTCCTCTTTCGATTGTATCTGTAGTAGATCATGTATTATCTTACTATTGTTTCTTAATAGATCATCGATAATATTATTTGTACGAATAATGTATCTTTCAGATTTTAAACCTTCATGACGATCGGATGCCGCATTTTTCATTCTTCGGGCTTCGATCGTGTTTAGAATTGTTTGATTGTTCAACTATGTCAGTACGTTGAACTTTGTCTCGACGTAATGGAATCGTTTCAGGTCTGCCTCGAGCAAGCGGACTGCACGGTTCATCAAACGTCGGAACAAAGCGCAACGTACTATTAAAAAGTCAAACAACCATAAATAATAGCGATAATAATATCTTTCACCTTGACAAATTATTTCATCAAGAAGGTTCTCCGAAATAACAAATTTCAAGGTTGACGCTTTTCACATTCTTCGGTTATACACGTATAATGTCGTTGAACGAGTACTTTCGCGAACCGCAACACCATCGAGTAACGTGTTAACCTTGCGCTCAGCTTGATCCTTACAAATTCTTCTATTTCGCACTTCTATGAAAGGGGGTGTACGAAACGCCAGACGAGTCTCGCTAATCTAGTCTAGTTGGCAATTGCTGCAAGGTTGGCTTGCAGCAAAGACTTTGCCTAACTTTCCCGTTTCCACAGAATCTGTTTACAGTTTTATCCAGTTTGACGATCTTACGTCGATCCGGATGTATTCACTTGCATATGTATACTAACTTTGTCCGTTGTAAGTCTATATCTAAAAAAGAAACGGCAATTTTTCTTAGGCTTAGGCTTAGGCAGCATTCTTTGGATTATCGTAGTTGTACTAAAGGCGTGTCGAGAGTCGCCGTAATAATTTTGAAATTTGCTACAACTTGCGATTCGAACATACGACGGCAGACAGACAACTTGGCTGGATAGACAACTGGATAGACGTCCGGATAGAGTATAGACATACTGTGTAGCTAAACGCGGCCGGAAGAACCCGAGCGTAGCGGCAAGAGTAAACGAGCGAAAACGGGTGCGCTAATTGGTGTGAGGCGGGGGGATGTCCTCCAAAAGGTCTATGAAACCCGATGACTGTATGCAAATAGACATTCTTCTCTACAAACCTTGACCCTGTCACCGATTCATCAAGCGTAAAATAGAGGACGATTCTCCAACAATTCTCGGCTCAACTTCAACTTGGACTAAACTACTTGGCACAAAGTTAACAGAGAATGGTGCGCAACAATATTATTATTGTAGCGGGTTAAAACAAGATTAATTAAATTAAGTCGATGTCGACACGGAATAACAAGAACCAGCGTGTCCCACGTTCCCGTGGAAAATATCGTACGATGTACGAAAGGGAGCAATAGCCGGACGAACGGTGAACCAAGCAGCAGACTACCGTCTCAGTTCCGTCGAAACGACGATGTCAGTGACGGGGGGCAAGTTATTTGATAAATGTCGCCGCGACTAACATCCGTGAAGCAGGCCGATAGATTACCTCTTCTTTTTAACCTTTCTTCCCTTTATTTCGTTTTCTTACAACGAAATACGAAATACGAAATACGAAAGAAGAATTACTGCGTACAATATATCGTACCAGCGTAGTTTTACAATTACGAGACACGGTGTATATTTGCTATGTAATTGGTCGAAAATCGAGTCTCCTCGGCGATGAATTATCTCGTCTATACTGTACAGGACTCGGCTTTTTCTTTGGTTGTCTCTTTTTTCATAACAAAGGCGAAAGTGAACAAGTTGTTGCGTCACGTTTTATTGACACTTTGCACGCAATACGTATCCTAATCTGCTGGAAAGTTTCGCGAAGCCAACAATTTTACTATAACATGTTACATTTAAGGCGTATATATTATTATTACGTAAACTTTTGTGACCAACTGTGTACGAAGATGAACGCGAAGAAAGTAACTGCTGCTCCATTAACGATTAATTCGAATAACCAAAATTCTACTCATAAATCTAGTAGTTAGAATCGCTACGGCGAAAGGCTAAAGAGAAAAGCAGAGATTTCTAAAGGAATGAGAATGAGCTTAAAAGAAGTTCATAACAACGCTGATAGATGAATATCGGTGACAAGCCACTGCGTGGCAGTTGGAGAAAGAGGAACTCGGAGAAAGAGAGCGGTACCACACTAGAGAGAGAGAGAGAGAGAGAGAGAGAGAGAGGAAGACTGAGACGTCGCGAGCACGAGGGGGAGAGGCCCGGCGCCGCGGCACGTCGCGACGCTCAGTCTACCGGCGTCGTCCGTGCGACATGAACGCTCCGAGCTGCTGCTACTTTGCCGGTTAAAATCGCGTGGAACCTCGATCTCTCACGGTCTCTCGCTATCGTGTCGACGCGCGTCCTTACAAAATACAGCTGAATATTTTGTGCGTTATTTTGTGTGTTATTTTGTGAATATTTTGTGAATATTTTGTAAAGTGAAGTTGTGCCGAAAGCGCAAGTTGCTTCGTTCAAATACAACGAAAAACTGTGCATTTTCAGTTTGCGGTTCGTTGTGGTGTTTTGAGGCGATCTCAAAACGATCTGCCCCTTCACTGGCAATTTGAGGGGGCGAATCTTTTAGTGAACAGTTGTGCTCGAGATACACGCTAGTTTTACACGCTAGTTTTACACGCATAGGGCGATTTATTAAGATTATTTATAAACGTTGAATTCAACGTTTTTACTATTCTTCATATCGAGCGGGTGAAAATTTTCTTGCGATTCGAGCAGTTAAAATAATTATAATCACCTGAAAATCCGCAGTCTTGAAAATATTTTTAGAAAGCTCAACGTTTCCTTGTTCTTTGGCACGTTGCTCGGAATAATTGCGGGCGATTTTTGCGAATGAACGAACTTGGCTTTCTTGGCTCGTGCCAGGCATCGTCGTCTATACAAGCACAACAATTTTATTGCAATAAGAACAAGATTTACTGAAAACAGTCGCGCCAATCGTTTTAGAAAGATTTAATCGATAAATTTCTATCGATAAAATAGGATTATCGCGGTTGATGATACGATTAAAATTGTTAAACGACAGGAAACGTTTGTGCGTGGAATCGCGCGCCACTCGAAACGAGAATATGATCTCTGTCGTGATCGGAGTGCAGTTTTCTAATGTTCAACTCGATATATTTAAATCGCCAGTACAGCGACGATTGTAAAATTTATTGTTTTAAAAATTGGGACAATGGTCTTTTAATTATCGTACTTTAATTCGTCGTAATCCGAAGATGGAATTTTATCACAAGTGGAAGAAAGCCCCCTCTTTCGAGGGGAGAATCCTTCACGGAGAAACAAAGTTATCGAAGTAACGAAGAATTTATGAAAAGTGGACGAAGCGGTAAAAGCTCTGGAAATATTTTCACCGACAGGGATTTCACGTTGCTTCTAGCTTGTTTACTTTCTTTCTTTTTTTTTTTTTTTTTTTTTTGAACGACATCGATTCGTGTTGAAACACTTTGCTTCGAAAATTCGTGTGGAGCGTTTCATTGTCAGATAAACATCCGAAATCGCTTGAAATACGATCTCGTAAAGTTACTCGTTGTTTCTGGATTCTCGCGAATCAACTCGACCATCTTCGATCTATAAACGCGACTCCCTTATTTAGAAATCTTTCCCACGTTGCTATATCGCGCTATTATAGTTTACATCACCAATTCATACGTGCGTATGTTGATCACAGGAGGTCTCTCTCTCTCTCTCTCTCTCTCTCTCTCTCTCTCATAAAATTATGGATAAAAATTGTGAATACAACTGATGGATAAAATCTTGGATCATTAATAATGTCCCATTCATCGAATAGGTAATATTTATGGCATATTTTTTAATTGAACATAGATGAGCGTTTAAAACTTTTTTTCTTTATTTATTATGGTTTTGTCTCTCTGAGTGTCTGTCTGTCTGTCTCTCTGTCTGATTGTCTGTCTGTCTGTCTCTCTCTCTCTCTCTCTTTCTGTCTCTCTCTCCCTCCCTTCCTCCTTCACATTTATTCCCTAAGAGAAAGAAGGAACGAGAAGAGACACGTGTATGAGTATAACGCAACATTTCAAAATTGCACCGTCACTTTTATTAAAATTCTACTATTCATTAGTCACTTGGAAGTAAGGACTTGTTTGCTTTTCTAAAATCATCATACACAAACAGAAGAGAACTCGTTCATTATCTGTCTGTAGAATTAGAAGCACGTTTTCTGAAATATAAATAAACCATTCCGTAATACTTGAACGACTCTTTTTTTTTCCTCGTCTAAATTTACTACCGTGGTCAATGAGGAAAAAGACAAGATTCTGAATTCTTAAAGCAATGGCAACTTTTTACTGCTACTTGCTGGCAACAAGTTTAGTCTGCATAAATTTGATATTTTCATAAATATTTTACAAAATGCAAAAGAGTTCATTTTACACGCCAGTGCCACTTTTTAAAAAAATTTATCGCCAAATATAAATCAACGTTGTACTGCTCGCACGTGTGCAAATATTTTGCTCGATTTTTATCAACACGAATGCCACTAATATTATACATGCTACTAATATTACAGAATACACGAATTAACGGTATACTAATGATTAATGATCGATAGAAAGATCTGGAGCATCATCTTACGTCGTACTTCAAATCTATGATGTATGAAAATTAAATACACTATTCGGGCAAATGTTAACCAGTTTCAAATATTATTGCTAGAATTAACTAATAATGGTCTATCTATCTATCTATCTTCCATTACCTTATACATAGTGTGACAATCGGACGAGCCGAGGATAACGAATTTCTTAAATAATACAATTTTTCCATAACGTTTGACGCTTACAAATGTCAACTTTTCAATTGCATGTTAACATTTTAGAAGAAAATGTCATCGTGTTGGCATATTCTACGACAATTAATTAATAAAATATCACGTCGAAGTTTCCTATTTGGAGGCCACGGGTCAGAAACACGTTCACCGTTTTTTATACATTATGTAAGAGAGTAATCTTTAAATTCAACATGTCATCCAACAAATTCCATATATAAACATTATCTTTACGTTTGATCCAGCAATCGATATACGTTATCGTCACCCTCTTCAACAACCCTCTTACATTTATGAACGAGTATTGGTTGGATCAAGTAAAAAGTATCAGAATTACGGGGGCCGATGTCAATCAAGTTAAGCTAACATAACGGCTAAATTAACGTTGTTCGCGGCTTACAAAACTTTATACATTTCCTTCTTCAGCCGTTTCGTATTAAGATACTTCTTCTTTGCCACCAAACATGACATGAAAATCGAAAGATGAACAGCAACGTTATGTTTTGATTTTATCGTCGTCTTCGTTTGCAATTTCGCATCTAAATTACACTCTGTTAAACAACATGTCCACGTATCTTACAGCGGTAATGCACACGGGATACTATCCTTCCATTTAAATAACGTTCTCGTCGAAATTTTTCATTCAGGAAAAATGGACGCGTTCAAAATTCTATTCTAACGTTGAAAAACTACAGACGCGTTAAAAGAACAAAGTTTATTTGATTTCTGGCATTATCGATGACAAATATACAAGAATTTATTAGAAAATATTTCATTGTCGCCGAAAGAGAAGCAAAAAAAAAAAAAGAAAAAAAGAAAAAAAGAAAGAAAAGAAAATAGATCTTAACGTGGCTCGACAGAGGTCGTTTCAGTTTTACTACGAGAGAAACGTAAACATTTCGTAACATTTCGCGCGTTTCATTCGAGAAACGAGTTCATTTCGCGCGTTACGCGAAAGACGAGACATATGTAAACGCGAAAGTTGTAACACGGTGAGAAATGTTGCGTTGTATCCGAGAATCCAGGCAGACAGAAAGTCCAATAAACGTTTATGACGTTATAAGGAAGCACAGAGGACGACCGAATAATACACGGCGAATGGATTATTCCGCGGCGTCAAAAGGACGTGTCTCGTATCTTTTATCTATCTGAGATTGCAAACTCCCCGTCACACGAGTTTCGTAGAAACTACGACTGCTACTGTTTCGCTGATTTTATCGAGGAAGGAATTTATCAAACTGCACCCCGTTTTCAATTCAACGAGGAAGAGGAATATTTTTAGATAAACACACGTTACGTGACATAATATCACGACGTAAACAGGAATGTAACGTTCTATTACTAAAATGGTATGTACCGAGAATATTTTATTTTCCCCAAAGGGAATGTAAAACAGACTCGAGGTTCTTGCCTGAAACGCTTAAGAAGTTGATTATCGAAGCGAGCCCGCCTTTTTTACTTGCAATTTCCGTTGTAATAAATAACAGATGAAAAGTTCAATCGTACCGGTCAATTAAAAATATCAGGTTACAAGGGTGCCTTTCATTGCGTCAACGTTCATTGATTGTAAGTGCAATAAAGAAAGCCATTGTCGTTGACAAATTTATGAAATAAGTAGAAATGTTCTTTTTACGCGGCATAAAGAGACAGTCGAGAACTATTTGTCACGTGTAAAAAATGAAATTTCATAAAAAGTGGGCGTACGATATTCGTGCGATTAGACGCCGGTAAACGCCGGTAAACGCGTACGCTATACGCGTCTCATCCCCAACACAAGATACTGTATTCACGTGCCAAGGAACGTTTTTTTTTCTTCTTCTTCTTCTTCTTCTTCCATACGAGTTATACGAACTGCGAAGAGCTACGGGAGCTCGGTTTTCCAGTTAAACGTACATCGTGCTTCGCGATTACGCAAATGGTTCCTTATTTTTCCGCAAGTTCGTCGTTTGATCGTGAACAAGGACGTGTGCACGCGGTTACGAAAGTACGTAATTCATTGACAGAACGACGACAGGGACTGGCACGCGTACGTAAGAGGCTTTATCGAGAAAATAGATCCGTGTCGGTCGATGGTTAACCTCTTTATTGGTGAACCGACTGGCGTTCGCTCCGCGAGTGCGTTTCATTACGAACGCTCGCACCGAAATCGCCTTGGAGATCGTTGCTATAATTCGAGCCTTCCGGACATAAGTCGTTGTTATTATTAGAAATTATATCCCGGCACATGGCCGATTTCTTGCTAGCCAATTTCTTCAGAATTTAAATAATATACCGCTGTTGGAACGCGTTTGACGATCGCTAGATCGTACATATCTGCACAAGGTAATTCACGTTCTTACCAGGCAACGTTTTTCTCATAAATATGTATGCGACGAGTATTAGAAAACGACGAAACAGGTAGAAATTTTGTGATTTTCATCCAACCAGCCGTAACAATACCTGTACATCTTTTCCTCGTTTCGATCGATTCACACTACGTTTCAATCATCTGTTACACCTTCCTGAATATTCATTGCATCATTGCCCGGTGCAATTATTCCTTGTTTAGTTTACTTGTATCGTACAGATACCAAGGAAATTCAGCGCATGTCGAAACGTAAAATAACGAGCGTTAAAACCAACTACGAACGCGGTGTTGACGTATTTCACACGGGCAACGAGAAATCCTCATCTTTTATGGACGAGAATGACAGGAAACGAGAAATCTCGTTTTCAAACATACGCGAGATTTCCACACTTACACTTGGTTGCAATTATTAATCGAACGAACGTTATTTAAACGCGAGTCAGTGTATAAAATGTCGAAATATAGCATCTTCCACTAAATCTTCCTTCCAACGAGAAAAGGGAAGGAAGAAACAAAGTGCGTGGATACACTTGCGAAAAGAATTGTGTCGCGGAACGATCAATCTTTTTCAAATATTTATTTCATTATTATTTAAATAATAGTTTAGCACGTTGTCGTGAACGCTATGTAGCACATAGGTAGCACATAGGTAGCACATAGGTAGCACATAGGTAGCACATAGGTAGCACATAGGTAGCACATAGATAGCACATAGGTAGTAGGTATGTATGTTTGTATGTATGTATGTAGATAGGTAGGTAGGTAGGTAGGTAGAAATTTCTTCTTGCAGTTGATCTATGCAGTTGACGCTTGTCGTTGTTGTATGATTCTCACTTCTATGAATCACTCTGTACATGTACTGATTTCGCCTCGTAGATCATCGATAGTTGACCGATAGTTGACCGAAAGTTCACCAATTGTGTTTCTAAAACAATTTGGAAAATGTCAGTGTGTAATTTCTGTCGAACGTAGCGTAGAAAATGGAGCCCCAGATCGTAGTAACAAGCAAATTACGATCGTAATATACCGTGAAATTCTACTAAAATTCTACTAAAATTCTACTAAAATTCTACTAAAATCCTACTAAAATTCTACTAAAATTCTACCAAGATTCTTGATTCGCGTCGGAAATTGGTTCGTTCACCCGCTTGGAAATTGCCGTTTTGGTCGGAACATTGAGGACCGATTGTGAGAAACACCAACGCTTTATAGGTCTTTAAGATGGGTGTTGGTGTTAGGGGCAAGGGCCCTTCGATGGAACGATGTTTGGGTCAACGAGCGGTTTCTGTTTGCGTTTGCGGGCTACCGGCCATTGGCCAGGCTAATTTCAACGGTAGCGCTGGAAGGTATGGCGAATCGAGCTATGGCGAAATTAAAAGCCCATAGTCGTTGGTGTTCGGTATTCGAGAAAATAAAAGCTGTCTGCTTCGCGTAATAACGACAACGAACGTCGGTCTCTTCGATTCGGTTGCAAATGACTTTTCCACGAGTTGAACGATTTCTAATTTCTAATTCAATGCTGCGACAAATGGAAGATCGTAATACTTGGTTAATTTGATTCGCGAATGATTTGCTCGATCGATTTCTTACGGATCAGTTTTCAAGCTCCGAGGAAGCTGTAAAATTACACGTTGAATTTCTGCGATATGTGATGGCTGTTTTCTCGACTATTTCGTAAATTATGAAAAAAGATGACGATTCGACAAAATCTTTCTTAAAGCGAAGCACATTGTTGAAAAAATAATGATAATGGACTCGTTGCAATTTAAAAGGCAAACGAATACTCTTCGAGTCGTTCGTAACGTGAAACGTCATTTTAATTTACGCAGAAGCGAAGAAACCGCACCTCACGTTTACGCGATTCGTCTGAAAAATCAATTAATCACTATTCTAAGAAGGCATGAGTTCACTCCACGAAAGAATGCACGTTGGTACGATTACGTAAATGTTTCTACGTTTGCCACTTAAGTATTATCATTTCGTTGAATATTCAAATTATACGAATCGTTTGTTGTTCTTCAGCTTTTCAGGATACCTCCTGATTCGAATCATTTATATTCTCTTTTAAGTCACTCGCGAGAGTTTGTTTGTTTTCACCGCGATGAAATAAAAATTCCTTAACAAACGCCAAATGCCAAATGCCAAAGCGAGCAACAATAATTTAGTAATTTGCAATTATAATTTCGTTCCGTCAAACCGTTTATCTAGTCGTTTGTTCATCCATTGAACTTTAAACGGCACGATTTTAGTTATTGGGCCAACGGAATAGGAGGGTGTACGATATGATTTGATCGAAAGCTTATGCTTCAACGGTCAGAAATTAAAATTTACAACTGTGTTGGTCCAAACTGCAACAAACTCATAGTTTTCCGGATATGTATCAGGCAAAGTATATGGCAATATGCAGCAGCTACGTTTCGTTCTGTCTATACGTATATACACGTACCAACGCGACTGCACAGCACGGATACAGACGCAGCCTCTCTATATTTATAATTGATGGTTTCTAGTATTGAGTTAGGTTCGGGTTATACGGTTTTACTCTCCGGCTGCGTAGCCCCGCGAGGCGGCGGTTCACGCGCAAATAAATTGATCGTCAGTGTAGTAAAGTGACTTGGATCGGCCCGTAAAGCGCCTACAGTGTTTCTTTGTAATAAAAACTGACTGTCGCTATAAGCTAAATTATAAGTAGAGCATATCGAACAGCGAGCTGTTTCGACTATCGGCTGCATCTGTGGATACTGTTATATCTGTGGATATATTACGCGTGTGTAACGCGCGAATGCAACGTAGTAGCACTAATATATTGTAGTCTTCTTAATACGTATCTCGAAAGCTAGCAGTCTGCCGCGCTTTCGAAAACCACCACAATCGTAAATCGTAAATCGTAAATCGTAAATCGTAAATCGTAAATCGTAAATCGTAAATCGTAAATCGTAAATCGTAAATCGTAAATCGTAAATCGTAAATCGTAAATCGTAAATCGTAAATCGTAAATCGTAAATCGCAAATCGTAAATCGTAAATCGTAAATCGTAAATCGTAAATCGTAATCCTCGAGGCACGTAGGCTTTCGATCGCAAGATCTCACGCCGCCCTGCTCCTTGTCCCAATAACTAAACGAGAGCGAAACTTTCTTTCGTCCGTTACTGTAGAAAGCAATGCCGAGGACAGCAGTCGTGTGGATAAAGACAACACGAGAAAGTACAAGATAAATATGTTGATATGAAATCATACGTTGCAAAAATATTATACTCGTATCGACAAAGCTTGCCGTGGAAAATCGAGAGGAAACACACGGTGTCGATGAAAATCGATCAAACAGGCGGAAATAGGTGGATCTTGCGGCGGCTGCACGTCGCGTCCTATTCCACGCTTATCCGGCCCGATTCGACCTTATCGTCCCGAGCGATTTGCATAAGCAAACGTCCGGTCGCGACTGTCGGCATCCGATCGCGGCCACCGTGCCGTCTCTATGAATATTGCAGCATGTAGATCCAGCCCTCCTGAACTTGCTCTACCGTCGGTATTATTTTCTCTTTCTGCTAAGTCACCGTGCCTTTCTCCCAGACCTAACCCGAAGGTCGCTCCTACGATCCCTCGAACGCGTTATTTATTCCCACGTCGCGAAGCGAATGCACGATCACCGGTCTTAACTTAATGCGAATTTGACCAAGCTGTTGTTTGCGCGTACGATGAGTGATTTTTAAGAAAAGGCCGCCGAATGCGTTTTGCCGCCAAGCTGAACAATCAACGGAAGAAGTTTGTATTTTGACGCACGTAAATTTGCGCGGGCCAAAGAAAATCACCAACAATTCTAAACGGTAGCCTTTCCAGGATCGAATGGAGTTTCAGACTGTGCGAACGAATCTTCTTTCGTTATTTCATACGCGCTTGTGGTTCGAGGTGCGTTCGATATTTTCTCTCTCTCTCACAACTCTCGCACATTTTTACAGCGAATCTTTTTGAAATCGAAAATTCCACCTTGAACGGGATAGCTTTCCTTCTTCCGTTTTGTATCGGTAAGGTTGATACACGATGCAAACACCGAAGGCATAACGCCGTTAGACCGTTATCGTTGTTAACGTGCACGTCTGTCGCTTGGAACAAAAGCCAGTTTCCTCGCATCGAGGTGGAGATCGGTAATTATAGGACGCGGATATTGGAAATTGGAAGCAAGTTTTATTGGTTTTCGGGCTGATGTGAAATTTATCGGACAAGCGGAAAGTAGCTGCAAAAGACGAGACGTTGAGAAACTCCGTGTAAAAAGGGTAAGAGCAAAATGGACAACAAACAAAGATAGATAGATAGATAGAAAAGCGAAAAGTTCTTGAATATTGTATATCGAAGTGAAGAAATTGAAATGACGGATGAGGAGTCTCTGTCTTGCAAGTGGTGTTTGCGAACAACTTGGTCGACGTTTGCTCGTTCGATCGCTCGATCGCTCGATCGCTCGATCGCTCGATCGCTCGATCGCTCGATACTTGGCTTCCGATAGGGGATGGCACGTTCCACCAGGAAATTATCCGTCTGCGTTGAATTAGTCGCTCGCATATTTCACTCTGACCGAAGACACGTCGGCAGAAGCTTTGCTCCTGCATTTAGGTTATTAGTTTGACCATTCGCGTCGTTATTAATCGTTCTGCGAATTCGCACAACGTCGCACATCTATCGTGTAATCGTTTTTTCTCTCGCGTATCTAGAAAGCGTTACGAAATTTCTGAAAAAAAAACAAAAGAAAAGAAAGAAAGAAAGAAAAAGAGACGTTATCGTTTCGTATTCGCCGTTTATTCGTTATGAAAATTGCAAGCTTGGTACAACCATTATCACTTTTCCGAAAGCACGATAAGCATACGTAGGTTCGAGTCGAATCAAACACGCTCCGATATTTTATACGGCGACATTATGTTTTCATTATTTCCAATGTAAATCAGATTTCAGATTGGTTGATTAAATTTTTTAAGCGTTTGCTTCGAGCAGGGGATTGCCAATTGTCGTTGGATAATTTATTTCCGCATAATTGAAAGGGATATATTTAAAATGATCTGTTAAATTCCAAAAATAGATTCATACATGTATAATCTGTCCATTATTTCGTCAAGAAATTGTTCCTACATATCGTGTCCACTCTTCCATAATCAGTGATCTAATCTTATTGAATAATGCGTTTGATACTAGTACACGATGGTTCTCACTTCGTTGCATTCATCATCCTTGACTATAAAAGTTCTCTTCGTATTCATAAGCTTCGTCAAACATCGACGCGATACTCGAGTTCCATTGATTGATGAGAACAGGCGAAAATTGATTTATTAACGTCGAACGACAGCAACTGTTCACCTCGTTCGTTCGTTCGTTCCATCTTTATCGTTTATATTGAATCCTCCGCGTTTCACAGTCAAGTTGACTTTCATCTTGCCTAGATTGTCGTGCTTTGATATCGTCGAACGTAATTTTCCTACAGATCCAAAGACTTTCAAGTCGCTAAAACTAAAAGATGGAAGTAAAAGATGGAACTAAAAGATGGAACTAAAAGACACGATCTTCGAAATTCATTACGACGTCGTTACAGAACACGTCGCTATCACGATGATCCACAAATTTTAGCCACGCGTTCCCAGCATTTCCAGAATTTCTTTACCCCCTGCTTTCTTCGTTTTCCGCCCCTTTTCCGAAAGTTTGCCTTATCCAAGCTGCGTGATCGTCGTCGATTACGGCTCTCCCGGCTCGCCAAGTTCTAGAACAAGCGATTCAGGAAATGTGGATTGTTTACTTGAACTTTATTCAGCCATCCTTTCATTGTTTCGCTCGTCCTCACTCATCCTCGCTCATCCTCCGTACCAATTGCAATCAGTTGTTTCGAACTGGTTGCTGACTCGAGCCCCATTTCGATAAGTTGCCGATTAACTCATCGCAGATTAATCGAGTAGAAGGCGGCTTCGCTACTTTCCGCTGGCCAAGAAATCTACATCCGGGAAACACGCTTACGATAAACTTACGATAAAAAAAAACACACGCCAATCGATAGAATCGAATGGAAATCTGGAACAAAGGTCTAAAGCACATTTGGCACGTTTTAGACATTTTTAGGACGATATTTTATTCTTTACTTTACATTCTTGCGTACAACGTGTTGCAGGAGAAAAAGATAAGAATTTTTATTTCCGAATATTTTCACGATTTTTAACATTTCTTAAAGTTCATGAAAATGTTAGGAAAATGAGGGACTTATTGTTTAATTTTGTTCGATCGTTATTTATTCGATCGTTATAGTTTCAGAGCCTTTGGAAGATTCTGCTGAATTATTTACATTCATCATTTACAATCATCGCTTTTTAGAACGGAATAACGTTAACAAATCCTCAGACAACTTCGCAATGCCCCGTTCGCGGGAAAACGGAGGGCCGTTTCTTTGAAAACGGAAAAAATCACCGCGCAATAGAATCCAAATGATGTATAGAAATTTTCACGTAGTTTAACGCGTGTTGCGTGATCCTTGCCTTGTCGCGCATCAGTCCGCATCGAGGAATGTGTGTGTCTTACGCAAACCGATGTCCCTGAGACGATGTTAATCCCCATTTATACCTATAGCGGCTACCAAAGGTATTGTCACTCTTATTGGCTTTGTTATAACATTCACGCACTCATTAATTAAGTCCAATTTAATTTCCTATCATTTATCGCATCATTTATATACAGTAGCACATATATAGCACATATGTAGCTTTATATAGCTACAGAAATTTGATACTGAGAACAAGGTATAAAACCTGACGAAAATCTACAATCTCCAATCTACAATCTACAATCTACAATTTAAATACATGTTTGTCATTTAATTCGTCTTAACGTTACTTTGTTACGCGACATCGATTGTCATTAGCGACACTGTGCGGTTGAATTTAAAAGGGTTAAGATATTGCACCATTGCACCACCGGAGTAAGGAGGGAGAGAGAGAGAAAGAGAGATTCATTGTATACATATATTTATTCCTATCAGTTCTCCGCTATTCCAATATCACTAACTATTATATCTATTCCAAACATTTATCATCTTGCTTTCGATCTTGCTTTCAAAGATGTGTTTTAACGATATTCGATAATGTACACTTGTTGAGGCAATGTTGAATAGATCGTTCGTGATTTCAAGCAGCGATTTCAGGCAGCGATTTTAGGCAGCGATTTCAGGCAGCGATTTCAGGCAGCGATTTCGAGGCGATTCAATTAGGCGCTCATCAGCTGCCGCAAAGTTTAAAGGAGAAGCGATCGATCTTCGACGAACGTCAAAGGAATTCCTTCGAACATATCAAGTCTACTTTTCACTTTCAACTTGGTTATTCCATCGTATTAGTATCACTTACATCGGCTAGTTCGTTCCATTAACGTATACAGATATGATATAGGGAATAAATGTTCCTTCTTGTATTTCGCACCTTTTGCTGAACTCACGCGCAATATTGCCCCTTTTACCTTCATTCTACATATTTATTGTGTAGCCTTTTTAAGCTCAACTGTGTAGCTTTTGCTTTACTTTTTCCTTGCTCTATCCTTCTTCCGTATTTATTTCACTTTGTTTACTGTTTTCGGTCCGCGATATGTATATTGCTTTCCGTGTATTTCGTTCCATTTTGTTCCGTTTAGCTCGTGTAATATTTTTCTCTCATTCCTATTCTTCCTTTATTCTTTTCCCATACTCTGTGTGTGTGTGCGTGCGCGTACGCGTGCATGCGTGCATATTTCACTTTTGTTTTACCTGTTTATTTCACCTTCAAAGCAAATTTCTGCCGTCTGTCTATTTTGACTTTCTTTTTTAACTTTATTTTTAGATTAAAAGTACAGTTGTTCGATTTTTGTTTTAGTACTTCCGATTGAACCTTGTTCTACTTCGTTTCAAATATTTGAAATCCCATTCTTTTCGCTTTATCTTCGTTTTGTACTTTTTTCTTTTATTTTGCCGATCGCTGATTTTTATCCCGAATAGAGACTAAAAATCATAGATACACGATCGACGCTTTTTATAGTCTACATAATCGTTTTTACATCAAAAGTGTTCGCGATAAAACTATAAACTGATTTCACCGTGAAAATTCGATCCCTTCTTTCAAACGGTGCTTACGAAATTCTTAATATACCGAACAATTACCAGAAATTTCAAATCTATCGTAATTTTCTAACTGTTTTTCAAATCCTATTCAACTCGTGTCATTTTCAGGTTTTCCGAGAGTCTCGGCAATTAGTGCATTCTCTGAAACTATCTCCAAGATCATTTTATAATGTTCTAAACTCTTGCGTCAAGACTGAATCAAGAATGAATGTCCAAAAGAATGTTGTTTAGAAGGCACAAAAAAAAGAAGAGATTCTTAAAAGTCCAAAGAAATATACTAGAAACATCAGCGGAAAGATATTCTTTCTTTAAGATGTGACAAAAGGTTCTCCTTCCTCTCTAACTGTCCCGTCTTTATACGCTTTGTCCATTACTCTTTAGGCATGTCTCTGTTGAAATTTAAATTTAAATAAGGAAAATGTACTACGCAATCGAGAAGAACTCGTGAATTTCTTTTCATTTCAAGAATTCACGATATCCTTTCATACTGTCCAGTTTTCTTGTCCCATCAGAGCCAATTGTATTACTCGTTTCTGTGCTAAACAATTATAACTAAAATTTTCATTGTCGAATTATGTGCAGCATATTATTCGTTCTTGTGCCAGTCAACTATACCAGCCAGTATAATTCAAACATTTGATATTACAGCCATACATGTGGTTGAATATCAATTCGTAGATTCGATTGCTGCAAATGGATATTGCGTAGAATGTGGCAAATCCCTAGAATGCGTTATTTACGAGTTTAGTTCCATCAGGAATCTAATAACACTCTTGATCGAAACGTTCAAAATCTAAAAGACCAAGAGCGCGCGAGAGAGAGAGAGAGAGAGACAAAGAGAGAGAAATTAACCGGGAAGCTAATCCGTCTTTCTCAGTTAATAGGTTAAAAGAAAAGCGGAAAACGAGATAGGAACGTTGAACCTTCGGTGGTGGCGGCAGCCGGTGGCCTTTAAATTATAGCCGCGATCATGAATATAGACCGAACTGGTCGCACGAAGGTGAGGGAGAAATCGTTAATGGTGTATACATCTTAACGTAACGACCGGTTGCTTGATGAAACGTTAATAACAACTAGATTCCAAGTAACGAGCGCCTCGTTTCTCTGTCTCGTCGAGCGAGCTAAATAAAAAGCGTACGCTTGAAAGCGTTGCATAGGTTTTAATTATCTAAAAGATAACGAACGTTCAGCCGTTTAATCTTTTACTTTCTTTGTTTTTCTCGTCCGGATTTCCTTTGTTCTCGTTACTTTCAAGTTCAAATATTATTTAGTTACTTGGAGGCCATTAATTCTGCATTTCGAGTGAATCGATCACTTGCGATTTGTTGATGTTGCAATTTCAAATAAACATCTGCTCGGTGTTTTCGAATTACACGAACGAATTACAAAAAAGAGGTAAGAAAGAAGAAGAATTTTATACCTCTATGAACCAGATTAGAATCGTATGTATCGTGTTTCTTCGTTATGGAATTGAAGCGAATCGATCACAGCCGGGACAGTCGATACGGTTGTTTGACCGATACTGTCGAATCGGTAACAACACGAAGCAGCGTTCACACGATTCCTTCGACGTATCTTCGTCGAAAAATCAACTCTTACGCGTTCCATGCTTATTTCCTTCGTTTATTCGTCTATTCTGCTATTCGTGGAATCTGGCAACATGGACACGAATACGTTTCCCATTATGTTTTGGTATTACCATCGCCGTAGAGAAAGGATCAACGCAAGACGTATAACATGTACGTATGAATCAGGTTCCTATCGGATTC
Source organism: Bombus waltoni (assembly GCA_014737395.1). Lineage (NCBI taxonomy): Eukaryota > Metazoa > Arthropoda > Insecta > Hymenoptera > Apidae > Bombus > Bombus waltoni. The sequence continues at coordinate 8,420 of JACXII010000063.1, read as the reverse complement.
TCGTGTCTCGATTAAGAAGAGGTGAAATAAAATTAGTTCATTTTCCTATGTCAGTATTTACCTTTGACGATCTGTTAAACACAATGGAACGAGATTCAACGAAGTAGAACACGACTAACGGGCTGATACTTGTTACTACGATCGTTATATACGTTATGTACGTAGCTACGATTCAATTTTTAAAATTACATCAAACGCTAATCTCAGACTTGAAATTTTCACGATGGGCGAGGCGATGCCATGGTATTGGCTTTTCGGGAGCAATCGTGTTTGCATTTTACGCTTGTACTATGCAATTGCACTTTGCGCCAACGTTTCGTAGACATTGCTGTCTTCGATTATACCGAGCGATGTTTCGGTTGGCTGATCAAACTGGATGACTCAACTCGGAACTTGTAACCGGATGCTCGACCATCCGGTAGATCTAACCGGAAATCGTTTAATCTCACTGGCCAATCGAATTAAAAAACCGGGAGGGTGGGTTGTCAAATCGGGTTGATGTTACAGCCGCCGTTCCTATTCAAGTTGTTCGAACGTTATTAGTCGTTGTGCTATTAGTCCTTGTGCTATTACGCGAACAAACGATCGAGTCGGGCGAACGAACGATTCGTCGCGGCGCGAGTAATTGTTATAGTAACAGTCATTGTCGTTAGACGCTATACGGAATTCCGCTAGTTCATACGTTTGGCAGCTGAACGTCATTAGCGTACAGAGTAACTAGCAGCGAAATATTTGAAATCTGTAATATTCCTGTGACGATTATCGCAATTGCCAGAAGAACAAATAAAATTTGTAACGGGCAACGAGAGACATTTATACTCGTCTAGTGTAGTCGGCAAGGGTGTCATTAGTACATTTATCAGAATAATGGCAATTCCAATTAACTTGGTGCGCTCGAAGCAACAGTGTTGATAAAACCTTGGGCCTCTTTCCAGGAAATGACTAGAATTAGAACAGGTTAACGGGACCAAACTAAGCAAACAGAAAAAGGCAAAAGAATTTTTATGCTCTTTGGAGTTCTTATGTAAATTTGTTTTTGTCCGCTTTATTACGAGCATCCGAACGATCTATATCTGCTTGTAATCATATTATATGCTATCAACTCACGTTCTTAGATATACAATAGTGCTACACGATTGCATCCAATCTCTCTTCATATTGCCGTACTACGTACGGTATGATATCACGTTGATAACGTATAATCTATTATTAATAATCTATTATTATCGTTTTTGCCAATTATCTCGTATCTTATATTCTAACATAAAGCACGTAAAGTACGTAATTATTTCGTACAGATTTTATTTCATATATATATATATATATATATATATATATATATATATATATATAATGTATATGTATTTTGCTTCACCATCATGTACAAACTAATTTCCATAAGTACTTACTCTCCAAGTATCAGAAAGATGGTAATACAGTCGTCGTTAAAAGTATTCTAGCCTGTTTACTTAACCCGCCCACACCCACCTGTTTCAAACAGATCCCTGCAAACGTCATTAAACGTTGATATTACATGTTATAATTATGATTTAACGTTTCTATATATATGTATGTATGTATGTATGTATGTATATAGTATATTTCCAATCTTAATAATACCGTTAAAGATATTTCGCCACCACAACAGGGAACATTGAAGCCAACGTGTACCGTGACAAAATTTGAAAAAACACGATTTTTGAGATACTGATACCGATATCCGAGATACTGATTAGGCGAGGAGAAGGATCCAGTTATTTCCGGAAAGTTGTCCGAAAACTTTCCGCAATGTATCGAAACGATTGTTTCTATAGTAATTCCTATCGTATATAATTAGACAGCGTAGTTGTAAATAAAAAAAATCATCGAGGAAGAAAATCAATTCCGTAACAATAATATCGAGTCAAAGTATTCGTTATATTTATTAGAAGCCCCGCTTAAACGAATTCTTCTTATCAATTGCAAAGGAAAGAAATTTGTTTGTTTGTTAATGTATAATAAATAGTATAAACAACACGAAAACAAGGAAAGTTCACTTTGATTCAATCGACGTAGACTAGACTAATCGGATTACGCGCGTAGATTATAGCACGATCACGGCGAGTGCAGCAAAGATTCAAGGTCTAGATCACTTGGCAGCATAGCAGATATCAAGTGAGAAATGCGCGTTCGAAAATGGAGATGCGAAGCTTCAATGGGCGTAATTAATGGCACCCGAAATACCGTAGTTCCGGCGGAAACGTGAATAGGCGCACGGCCGACGTGGATATCGGGGGGACTGGCTCGATTTCCTGCGTAATATGCATGTTCGATAAAAGACGATAGAAATCCATAGCGTGGCAAATTTTGTTTTAGTAAATTTTACTGACTGGTAGATTAGACCACGAGAGGACGAATACGAAAGGTTCGTCTGTGGTCCTTTTGTTTTAGTACATAGCCGATTAAATTACCGGATGGAAAATATTGGGAAATTTTATCAATAATCAGCATTGACTAACCGATTTAACTACTGCCAGCAGGTGTAACACCAGTGGCTTTCGACCCAGGATTGTCCGACTCTTTCATTAGAAACCGGAATTACCTCCCTTATTACCCCCTTATCGATATCGCATAACGATTTCCACGGGTAGCTGGCCGCATCTGCCTGCAGCTGACAAGTTCTAGGTCCGATTTTGCGTTTGACACCTGGGAACCTCGTTGGGATTACGAACTCGTTCGCTCGGAGGATACGGTTCTAGGTCGAGGCGAAGGATTTTGCAAGCCGGATACTGCCTTTTCCCTGCTACGGCAGTTGGTTTCAGGCGATGCTGTTCCGGATGAACTACATACGTCAGACCCGTCGGATGACGAGAAGCCGGATTGTTTGGGGATAGAATGTTTGTGTGGTTAGTCTTACGGTAAACGGACCGAGCGATAAGTTGCGAAGCACGGGCAATTCATTTGGGACAGAAGCAGAAGTCGGATTGTTCGGGGCATAGATCGCAGTTGAGAAATTTCACCTGCTGCTGCTGTTGCAGCTGTTGCTGCTGCTGCTGCTGCTGCTGCTGCTGCTGCATTCCAATTATTAATCGTTGTCGCTTCCTCTCGTTCTTATCCCTTCTTATATTTTCCATGAAAATTTTAGCTGAATTCTTCTTCTACAACTCGAATGCTGTAGAAAGCGATTCTATCGTAGTAACAGATTACGGGTTGCTCGTATCTGGTGAAGTTGAAAAGAGTAAGTTGACTTTGAAAACAGTAAAAGCCAATCGTAATCAACGTTCGTCGGTTATCCATTAATTCGTCGTTAAAATATTTTTATCGTACCTGAATTTCTTCGATAATATATGGATACAACACCGGACGTTGTTAAACTGATAACGATAGTAGGAAAAGTACTCTGTTGCCAGAAATAAGTGGAAATAAATATGTTAGTTCGTAATTCGTTTCCATCTCGAAAAGCTGTCAAACTAATCGTTACCGCGTTATTGCCTTTCGCGCACACATACACATGTACACATGTACACATGAAATATCAGATATTCGCGGAAGAGAGCGACTTCTCTCTCCGCGCTGTTTCCTCCGCGTAATTCCAGTTCAAACGAGCATATACACTGTTGGAGGCCAGGTCGTTGGCTATTTGCGTTTTGCTTCGAATACCCGTAGAGAAAGACGTTTTTCGGGCAAGCTAAATATGCGTACAACTTGTCTCGCCCGGCACTCCAACCACCGTTGTTTGCTTTAACATTAAAAACGTATCCTGTCGCCCCGAACAGGAAGAACGTTTATGCGAAAAGTCTGCTCGCGCGTATCCGCCTAACGTACATCGGGGCATCTTTTCTCTCTTTTCTTCGCGCGCAGTTATCTTCCAACATAGGTTCGCAGTTTTTACCTTCGTCGCGAATGAACAGTTCTAATAACGTTGCACACGAGTATCGAGCAAAGTATCTGACAAAAACGAATGCATGTCGTATATGTCGTATATTAGTTGGTCCACGAGTGCAGAAATTGGCACTGTCCTTGTCTTTTCTTTCAATTGAAAGTTGAAAGACGATGGTATTGGGAGTTTTGTTTAAAACGCTTCTGTTGCCGTTAAGAATATTAAAATTGTGTTATTTTCTTAGATATTAACATAGAGAATCGAGACTGATCCGATTGGAATAGCGATTTGTTTTTATATGATTAATAGGCGCGACAAATGTGCAGGATATTTCACGTAACTAATATCTCATGAAGCTTTGAAGCCATAACTTTGAAACGATTAATCCCTTTTCGAAGGGATCTTCCGTTCCAATTAGTTAAGATGTTCGTTATGCTAAGCAGATAGTCGTAGAAAGAGCGCAAAACGAATTTGAAAGGTCGTTTAAGAGATCACTTTGCAAAAGAAACGTCGTATAAACAAAGATAGATTCTGATTCTATTCCCATTCGGTATTCGCGTAGTTACAGTAGTTCAAAGTTTTATCGAGGTTGTATCCAGGTCTTAAGATACGTACACCTTGTACATCGATTATTAAAACGAAATATTTATTATACGAGTTGGATATTTCAAATTAAAATGGAAAGAAACGATAGATGCCGTATATTTTCCAGCCGTATTAATTTGTGCAAAATCCCGTCGTATTAATCTCCTAACTTTATCACGTAACGTAGTAACATTTTTTAAGTGTTATTACGTCTGTCGGAAAATTCTTGTCGTTTTTCATGTCCAGAGACTTTATACGTATGCGTGTATATGTTAGCATCTGTTTCCTTCGTTAACTTGAGATTTAATAACCGCTATTATATACGACCATACTCCATCTTCCCGGCAATTTAAACTGTTACGACTGTGCGAGCATTAAGAATAGAATCTACGTTCGCACGACGCTTTTTACTCGGAATTACCTTCCAAACGATCTCTTAGCTTTCCCATTCGTTCAGCAACGCTCGCTACGCACAATCGACCGAAAGTTCGGAATCATATATTTCGTGGAATCTAAGAATTTAATTAACCCTTGGGTCGTGCGATAAAAATAGCGGAGAGTGATAAAGAAAATGATTTAGAAAATAGAGATTTATCGTCTTTCCGTTATCAGACGTAAAAAATACGTTTTCCGAATTTTTCATAATCGATAAATATTAATAATTGTTTGAGATTTTAAACTTTCTCGATGTTTATTCGGCACGATTCGTGGCTTCTTTCGGGTTTCGAGAGTGTTTTTAACGGATTTGCCCTATTACAAACACGATCGTAACTCGAACGATCAAACTCCATAAACATACGTATACCATTGTCATCGTAATCGTGTTACATGTAATACGATTTAAAACGCGCGTGAAATTTTTAGTGCGATATTTAGCAGGTTATCCTAGTTACTTTTACGTTACACTCTCAGAGAGTTAAAAGAGTCAGCTTGTGATTCTGTCACCTCGGAAGAAACATTTTTGTTCGATGCCGCGCAATGACAAGCGAAACCGATTTTCGAAAATCCGTGGAAAAAAAGAGCTACGATAGATATCGATAACATTGATTTCAAGGAAATGATTGCAAATTTTTGATCTTGACTCGTATACAATAGATAAAACTCGAACAAAACAGTCTGTAATACCGTGATTCTTCGATCCATCAGTGAGACTAATAAAAATTTCTTATTTAGTAGTTTACCGAAAGATATACCGCGGAGTCGTAAAACAACATCCCATAGACCAGAGAACAGAGACCAGGGAGGCATCAGCTGGAACAAACTCTATCCACGAACTTGCATGATCAGATCGGTGAACTTAAAGTCTCCGTAAGCGTCCGTGAAAGCCCACGGATAACCTGACTCCGGCTCTTCACTCGAGAGCACGATGCACGTCGATACTCGGGTCCGTCGATGCCTCCCTCTTCCGCCAGCTGTCTTCCGCCTTGGAAAGCTCGAAGGCCGTGCCCGTGTTCGAACACTTGGAACAGACTGTATCCGAACGGTTTCCTGGCGTGTAGCATGCTCATAGGCAGCGAGCGCTGGAATGGAAGTCGGTGAGCCAGCGGACGAGGACGTGGACCGATCGATAGGCAGGCTCAGCACAACTTGCGGCATCGGGCGCCTTTCAGAATCGCTCAACTCGAGCGTTCGCGACACCTTCGAAGCGACCACTGCTTCTGGAGACACTTACCACCTATCAAACGTCATCTGGACTGCGATCAAGGGCGTAGCGATTGTCAGCATTATCGTCACCGCTCTGGTAGGGAACGCGCTGGTGATCGCCAGCGTTAGAAGGCATCGGAAGCTCCGAGTGCCAACCAATCGATACGTGGTCAGCCTAGCAGCGGCCGACTTTCTCGTCGCGGTCTGCGCCATGTCTTTCAACGCGTCTGTCGAACTGACTGGTCGATGGATGTTCGGAAGGATCATGTGCGACGTGTGGAGCTCGTTGGACGTTTATTTCTCCACTGCCTCTATCCTTCATCTATGTTGCATCAGCGTGGATAGGTATTATGCTATAGTCAGACCACTCGAGTATCCTGCCATCATGAGGAGGCTCACAGTGACCTGTATGCTGGGCAGTGCCTGGCTGCTGCCTGCTTTGATCAGTTTCATCCCCATATTTATGGGATGGTACACTACCGAAGAACATTTGGAAGAGTTGAGAAAGAATCCTCAGGTAGAGATATTGGATAGTTCTTTTGGCATTTGGTCTTTATTTGGACTTTTGGAAAAATGGAATAATAAAATAATCCTTTTATCCGGATAAGCGAAGGTTGGATAAAGACAATTAATTAATAAATAATTATCCAGAAAGCTGTCGCCACCTTGAATTTCGATCGCTAATCACCTAATGCGCGTTGATTGTGAACAACTTTTTCCCATGCATGCAACCGCTGCTATCAAATGCCGCGAACGCACGATTGTAGACAGAATTCACCGGCGGTATCGTGTGGCGGTACCGACGGCGTTTTTCTGTTTTTCTTTTTTTCCTTTTTCCTTTTCTTTTTTCCTTTTTCCTTTTCTTTTTTCCTTTTTCCTTTTCTTTTTTCCTTTTCTTTTTTTCTTTTTGCAAATATAAACTAGAGCCGAGCGACGGTCGCACGCAATGAAAAAAATGTTGATTTCTACGACGACGTATTAAGGGTCATCGGAATCAAAGACGGCGGTGGCTTTTTAAATGATTACCAAACTCTCTGTCGACGGAGAAAATCATTTATGGTAAATGGATTGCGCAGAGTTAGAGAGAGTGTTGATTCGCGATAGCACAATTCCCGTACATAGTACTCTTATAATACTGTACACGATATCCTCGCGTAACAGGCCGGTACGATAGTGCGTTGATGTTAAATAGCACGTATATCGAGTTTACGTGTATGTTCGAAGTACTGCGTTTAGGCATTATCGAAGTTTCGAAATCGCACGCTTTGAAATTCGTTTCTCACTTGATTCGAAATATGACAGTTTCGGTCAATAAGATCCTGTCGTACTATAATAACCAATTATACCCACAATCTTTTATTAATCATCATTATAATATATTAAAACGGTAAAACATGGTATCGTTACCCACCCTCCCACGAAAATACTACATTACTTAACGAAAATTCTCGCCATCACCTGTACCAGTAACTCTGTAACTAACTGTACTAGAGATCAGAGATTGGTTGTTACCTCTCCTTTTCTTTATTTCTTCGAGGAGTGGAAACGCATTTATGCCCACCCACCAAGATGTTATTGAGCAATGTGAGTTTACAGTGTGTGCGTAATATTCGCTAAACACTCCCCCTCGCTTGTTTCGCCAAGTCTAGTTATTTCTTTGCTTTACCATTACTTTTCGAGGAAAAGAGGCTGATGGGCTGGGACAGCCCGGAACGGTTTATCGCCCTAAACACATTCTTTATACGTAACGATATACATGTATAATGTGTCTCTGTATAACGGAGGGCTGAAAAGACGATTAGGCAAAGGAACGGGGGTCTGATTGCTTATTTTTGATAGACCTAACGCAAGACCTATCACATAGATAAGCACGCGTATTGGTAAAAAGTATCGCTCAACAAAATAGACCGATATATGCTGTATCGTTGCTACGCGTGACGGTAAGTGATAGATTTGGAAGATAGCAGTACTGTGCATCTACGAGAAGAAGATAAGACAAGGCAGTGGAATACGGGCCTCGATTAGTTATTTCCGAGAAATCCAATAAAATTACGTGGATAAGCACGCATGTGTTTATGCCGAAAGTGTTACACGTACGAATAAGATCGTATAGTAACGATGGTTGACGGCGAGCGAAAGACGTCATCCCGCTAATTATATTTCCAGTTCAACTTCGCACGATAGAAGCGACTGTCTGTTTCGTTCTTATCTTCCCATCGTATAAAAATAAACGCTGTAGAACGATCACAGTATGACGAGAATTTGAAAAAGCCGAACAGGATTCCTCAAATATTGGATGATTCTTTGGGAGTGTGTATTGTTTTCCTACAAT